>CM033470.1:28250906-28572039 GCA_019447015.1 Hymenochirus boettgeri | reverse complement strand
GTATATCATTGTCTATAGTTCTATATTACTGTACATCATTGTATATAATGCTATATTATTGCATGAAGTGCTGTATTTATACCCCTTGCATTCCCTGGCCAGACAATGTCTATTGAGGTTCAAGAATAGTTCGGGCTACACCTGAATAATGTCAATATGACATGGCGCTAACAAGGGCCCCAAACTAAACAAAATGGTTTATTGGGAACAATGGAACTTTCAACATAAACAGAACATTCATCTTGGACTCTTAACATTGCACTGCTGACAAAGACAAGAAAAGGATCAGGAAAGAAAGGAAAGTCCAGAAAGTAATGGGCAGCTAAATCCTCCTCAATGGACATAAATTGACAGAAGACTTTACCCTTTGGCTAATGTAACCATAAATTATCAGAAGAGTAAAAATAATTTTACCCTGAAACAATTGTTCCAAGTGACAATTTTTTAGCGATACCACGGGTTAGTTATTTTCCGTACATTTACGACAGAACATTCCTTAATTAACAAACGTTCGATTGTAGAATACGATGTGGCAGTATACTACCGCAATGGTATTCTATGGGGATCGTAAAACTACGATTTCGTTATCGTAAATTTACGATTGTTAATCTCTGTTTATCCATTTACAATAGCGATTGTTAAAGGCGCGGTATCGCTAAAAATATCGCTTTATCAATATGGTCATAGTAACATAGTATTTAAGGTTGAATAAAGACATACGTCCATCACGTCCAACCTATTCACCGGTTGGACTTGCTTTGTTCAGCAATCCGTATTTCATTTTCTATTTTAGCTAGTCCTTAGCGTTTACCCTGGGAACTTTTATTGAGTTTACCTGGCGGGGGTGGGTGGGCCCTTTTACCTCTTAGCACCTAATTCATAAATCTCTGATGAACCTTCCTTGGCAGGTAACATGGCAGGTGTTAACAGGTGACATTGTTAACACCTGTTAAAGGAGAACTATAGTGAATATGTTCAAATCAGTTCAAATGAAGTGGAAATGGGGACAAGAGGTTAAGACTGGTAATTCCTACCTCCCAATATTGTTTCTATGAGAAACTGGCTTCTGCAGTGCTTCAGCGCTTTCTTTAAAGGGAATGTCCACCCCTCCACACACAAATATTTACCTGCTACAAACCCCCCCAATAACAGCCAATAACAGGACTTTAAAGGGCATGTCCACCCCTTTTTTATACTTTTTATATAATATAGGTATAGGTCCCCCAGCCCCAACCGCCATAATAGATTTTTTAGAAAGTCTGCCATTACCTAGAATGGAAGAGAATTTTCCCAAGCCTTTGAGCTGATATTGTAACTGAAAGTCCATTGAGTCATTTGAGGCAGTCGGGTCACCGCTAACACAACTTAATATGCAAATGAATTACAATTAGAGGTGAAAACTAAATTATGGCCATAAGACTTCTCTCCCGACTGGAAATCTAAAGCTAGGTACACACAGTAACGACAACGTCCACTGGAGACAGTTCCATAGCTTACAGTCTCACAGTGAAAAACCCTTTCGAGCGTGAAGCCTAAACCTTGTTTTTCAAGTTTAAGGGATGTCTCTCGTGTCCTTGACATGTTCTTTGGTGAACATGCCCCAGATAGTTATTGTATGGCCCATTATGTATTTATACACAGGTAATCATATCCACCCGCAAGCGCTTTTCTCCAGCGTTACATAATTGTAACTTTTCCAGTCTTCTTCATAGTCAAGTCCCCAAATCCCTTATTAATTAGTTTGGCCCTTCTACTGAACCCCTTCCCTTTAAAGATGGTCCTTTTTGTACACAGGATTCCCAAAATTGCACTGCATATTCCAAATGAGGCCTTACCAATGCTTTGTAAAGAGGGAGAATACATTTTCCTCCTTGAATCCATACCTCGCTTCTTTACAAGACAATACCCTGCTGGCTCTGGATGTTGAACGCCTGGACTGCTTACTACTTAAGTTTGTTATCCACCCAAAACTCAAAGATCCTTTCAACAGGGATTCACTTAACCCAGAGCCATTATAGTATAAGTAGCACAACGTATTTTTAAGTCACAATTGCATCACCTACATATCAACATGCATTTCCACTCTGCCATTAGCAGCCACAATGTGATTAATATATCTAGATCCCTTGCAACGATTGCAATACTCTGAAGTTTTTAATGGTTCGAAAAAGTTTTGTGTCGTCAGCAAACACAGAAACCTGCTGCACTACCCACTATCCAAATCATTTAAATAGACTTAAATTAGAGCCGGCCCCAATCAGAACCTGTGGCACCCACTTAGCACTTTAGTTCAATTAATGATGAAGCCCCATTAACAACTACTCTCTGCATCTATTTCGTAACAATTTCTCTATCCATGTACAAATGTGATCCCAGGGACCAACAGACCTTCGCTTATTCAATTAGTCGCCTATGGGGGAGGATGTATCAAAGCCTTGCAAAATCCAAGTTGTAAACTACACTACTGCTATTACCAGAGTTAAATTTCTTACTTACTTCCTATAAAAGCCAAAATGCAGTTGTTTGACAAGATCTATTCCTCCTAAATCCATTGCCTGGTTACGCGTTACTACTAAATGCAGTCCTTGAAAAAATTACTCTAGAACATGATACCTTATTAACTTTCCAGGATCTCCCCCCCACTGAAGTTAAACTACAGGGCCGGTTGTAATTACCCGGCTGTGAACGACTACCTTTTAATATTGGAATAACATCAGCCTTTTCCAATCCAGAGGCACACAACGCGGACATGAGGGAATCAGACAAAAAATTAGACAACAATGGCCTAGATAAAACTGAACTTTTTTGCTCCCTAAGTACCCTAGGATGTATTTTATTCCGGTCCAGGAGATTTTACTAATACTTTACCTTATTTAGTTCTTTCTGTGCCCTATTCCTGGTTAACCAAGTTTAATTGAATCTGTATCCCCTTATTGCTATTTGATACCTATGATATCTGTACTTGGTCTTCTATAGTGTATAAGAGGAAAAAAAATTATTCAAGAAATTTGCTTTATCGCATCCTCCGGTAATAACTTATCCATGATAATGGTGCCACATTCTCAGTCTCCATATTCTTACTATAATATACTTGAAAACAAATGTTAGGCTTCGTGAATGCTTTCTTCAGCTATCCCTAACTTCATTATTAATTTTAGCTAGTTGGAGTGCTTTTCTTACATCCTGTTACAGTTTTTATACTCACTAAAGCCCTTTCGTTCCTCGCCGTAAAGTTTATTTTAATGCTTTTTTCTCCTTTACATTTTGCCTCTTTACATCAGAATTCAGCCACATGGGAGCGGGATTTATTTTTTGTACATTTTATTCCCAAGGAGTAAAAATTTAGAGGTGAACTGGCTTAAAATCCCCCTGAAACAGTCCACTTCTGTCAGTACCTTTACCTCGATAATGACATTATCCCAGGACATTCTGAAGAGCTGACCTTGTAACCTGGGAAAAATTGCTTGGTCCTGAAATTAAATGTCTGTGTTAAACCCAGCACACTTTTCCTTTCGATAAACAAAGTCCAAATACCCACTATTTCATGGTCCCACATCCCTAAGCCTCCAGTTACCTTTATTCATTAATGCGCTCCACAATGTTAGATATTACCAGATCCACAGGAGTCCTTTTCAGTAGGAACCTAAACACATGTGAGAAAACATTATCTGCCCAGCAATTCAGGAACTCATCGCCTTTTTCTGTGATGGCAGTTCCACCACACCAATCAATGGCAGGGTAAATTGAACGTCCCCCATTAATGAGACACTCCCCAAACTTGCAGCCCTTGCCAATGCATATGAATGTTGACTCACCTCTCTCTGCTAGCATTTGGCGCTTATAGCAGACACCAACAATGACAGTACCCCCCTTTCTGTTGCCTAATTCCAACCATATTGCCTCCACTTTATCATCGCATATCACAGTTATTCTATTCTTTTAAATTTGGCTTCACTTCTTTTTTAACATATACACATATCCTCCCTTCCTTTTTTTTTGTCTGGCTAAACAAGGCATATCCTTTATATACAGCCCGGTCGTGAGAACTGTTCAACCAGTTTCTGCTATAACGTATTACATCATATTTTATCAATGCCAATTTCCAATTCACCAATTTTGTCAGCAGGCTTCTCGCATTGCAAACATACATTTAGATTAGATCCTGTAATAGTAATTTATTCGTACCCTTTGCTACACATTCCTCCCTATCCCCTATGATAGCCCCAACCCCCCCTTTCCACCCACCACTGGCATATCTACCCTGCTATCTATCTATCTCTCTGCTATCTATATATCTATATATCTATATCTTCTAACCTTTACTCTGCTATCTATCTAACTCTGTATCTATCTATCTTAAATCGGTTCTGCTATCTCTCTATTAACTAACTCGCGCTATCGATCTATCACTCTGCTATCTAATTATCTATCTATCTATCTAACTCTGTATCTACTGCTAAATCTGCTATCTATCTATCTATCTAGCTATCTATCTAACTCTGCGATCTATCTATTCTCACTGCTATCTATCTATAATTATTACTCTGACTAGATATTCTATGATTTTAAATGTATCTACCTATCAACTCTGACGCATTATCGATCTACTTGACCATCTATCTATCTATTCTTCTAACTCTGCATATATCTATTACACTTGACTATCTATCTATCTAACTCTGCTCTATCTATCTAACTTGCTATTCTATCTAGTATCAATCTAACTCTGATATATATCTATCTATCTATCTATCTATCTATCTATTAACTATTCCTCTGCTAGCTATATAACTTGCATCTATCTATCTATCTAACTCGTGCCTATCATCTATCTAACTCTGCTATCTATCTATTCTATCTAACTCTGCCTATCTATCTACTATATAGCTATCTAACTATGATAATATATCTATCTAACTCTGCTATCTACTATATCATCTATCTAACTTGCACTATCTATTAACTCTGCTATTATATATCTATCTAACTCTGCTATCTACTAAACTATCTATCTATCTATCTATCGTCTAATTGCTATCTATCTATCTAATCGCTACTATCTATCTAACCTATGCGATCTATCATATCTAACTCTTGCTATCTATCTATTCTAACTCTGACCTATCTATCTACTAAATCTGACTATCATCTATTAACTGCCTTATCTATCTAAATGCTATCATCTACTTAACTCTGCTATTTATATAACTTCTAAACTGCTATCTATCTATCATCTATATGACTATCTAACTGCCTATTATCTATCTATTATCTAATGCTATCTGTCTACTATGCTATCTATCTATCTCTTACTCTGCTATTATCTATCTAACTTGCTATCATCTATCTTATCTAATTGATATCTATCTATCTAACTCTATCTATCTATCTAACTTGCTGATCGATTCTATTGCTATCTATCTATTTATCTATCTATTATCTAACTTTACCACTGCTATCTATTTCTATCTAAACTGTATCTATCTATTTATCCTTACTCTGCTATCTAACTGCCATCTATCTAATCTATATATATCTGGCTCTGCTGCTAGTACTGCTACGGTTGCACGCTACCTATCTGGACCTCCTCCCTGATATCTCTCTCTGCCACGACGTGCCAGAGGTTGCGCAAGGGAACCCGGAAAATTCGGGGGCACTTGCAGGGGGCACAGGCAGGCTAAGGCATTGGGGCATTTGAACAAAATCCGGGGGCACGTCCCCCGAATGTGTTAACGTTTAGATTTTCTTGTTACCAGGGCAGACATGTTGTGAAAATGGATGTTTTAAAGTTTAGATACTGTTAAATGTTAAAGTGGTGAGTTAAGCTGGCGGGGGGAGGGGGCCTGGCCTGTGGCTGACAGCGCCGGCCACACTCGTTCACGAGGCGGAGACTTCCTGTTGTAGAAGGGTGTTTTTCTTTACGTGCCAGTTTTGCTAAACCAACTGCCAGGCTATTACGTTACTAAAAGACATGGTTTAATAAGAATTGTTTAATAAAGCTGTGGCCAGCTTTACACAACTTATGATGTAGGCGTGTTATCAGGGGGGGCCACAGTAGGGGTTATAGGGGTCTGTCAAGTTGTTTAAACCAGCCCTCAGAGGGGTCAGTCATTGGCCAAGTCAATGTGGTGTGTCTGCTGCAATGACAGACTGATAATGCTTACCTGCAGATGCTTTGCCGATCTCTAACCCTTTGAAATCCCAGTATGTATTATACAAGTATGACAATATAGTATGCTTAATGATCTCCCAAAAATGAATCTGGTAAACATCTGAAGGCGGCATTCCTGTATCTCCCATGTAGGGCTAGAGGCGTGCATTGCCTTTAAGCATGTAACTACTAAAAGCTTCTGTGGAGCCCAAATTTTATGTTGGAGAACAGCCCGGGGGGCATTTGCCCCTCAGCCTACTGGGCCAGTCCTCCTTGGCTCAGTGGTTGTTATGAGGGCAGCAGCTGTACTAAAGTGGTAAATGATTATGTTATATGAGACAATACGCTTGGCATTGATAAATGTTACTGTGTGGTCTTAAGCCTTCGACACGCGTACCATATTAGTTGACCGTTGTGCGGCGAACGATTCATATGAAAAGAAGTAAGAGCAACGATCCACTTAATGTTCTCGGCTTTTTTCCAAAGATAACTTGGCCGCATTCGTTCTGCTAATTACAGTTGTCGGGCCGACTGCGAGTATGATGGAAAAGAAATGACGCAGAATACGAGAACCACGCAATATTCAAATATAACCTCCATGTACACAACGAAGAACACTATCTATGAGTGTCCAGCTCTGCCATTGTCCTCCAACCCCCCTGGATTGTCTACCCACACACGTTATTAACTGTTAAGTATAACCGACACATGTTGTGACTGGGCGGAGATCTTTTAGCTCCCTCAGTAACAAACAAGTAAAAAAATTTTTGCCAATCATCAAAAAATTTGTTTTTTTTAACCCCCAAACCCGACAAAGGTTACAACGCCTACTGTTAACTATCCATTACTGTGGCAGCCATGACTTAAAAGGGTAACTAAAGTCAAAAAAATTTAAATCGTTGACCAATCATCAAAAACAGTTTGTTTTTTAACCCCACGGGGTAACGGTACATTACACCTACTGACCTATCCCTCCATTACCGTTTTGGCAGCCATATTTAAGCGGTACTAAGAGTCCAAAAAAACGATTTTGGACCAATTTATTGTAAAAAGTTTGTTTTTTTAACTCCAACCCGACACAGTAAACACAATCCTACGAGATCTACTTACCATTACTGTGGCAGCCATCTTAATAGGGTAACTTCAAGTCAAAAAAATTAAATGTTGACCATCATCAAAAAGTTGTTTTTTTTTAACCACCCACGTGGTACAGGTACCATACACCTACTGACCTCTCCCTCCATACCGTGGCAAATATATTTAAAGGGTAACTAAGTAAAAAAACCTAATTTTGACAATTAGTTAAAAAGTTTGTTTTTGACCCCAACCCAACCCATGGTTTTACACTCCTACTGATCATACTTATCCATTACTGTGGCAGCCATACTAAAGGGTAACTAAAGTAAAAAAAAAAATTTTTCTGACCAATTATCAAAAAAGTTTGTTGTTTTTTTTAACCCCCCCATACATGACACAGGTAATACACCTACTGACCTACCCCTCATATGTTGCAGCCATTACCTAAAGGGTAACTAAAGAAAAAAAAATTCTTTGCACCAATTAAAAAAAAGTTTGTTTTTAACCCCCCCAACCTGACACAGGACACACCTACTGATATTACGTATCCAATTATCATTACTGTTTCAGCCATACTTAAAATGCGGGTACTAAAACACATTGGTCAAAAAACACATTTCTGACCAATCATCAAAAAAGATTACAGAGTGATTCAATAAAAGGTCTTATCATGAAATGGTGCCTAATTGTGACCAGGAAAAAAGGTAGCTGAGGGTAGCACTCCAAATTTTAGAAAATCTTCTGAGACACACATATCCACGTCACAACGTTTAGGGGGCGATACCCCCTTCTTCATGTGAAGAAGGGGGTATCCCCCCGAAACGGTGTGATTGTTGATATGTGGGGTTCACCAATAAAATTTTCTAAAAAGATTTGGAGTGCGACACTCAGCTACCTTTTTTCCTGCGAAACATTGTTACATAGGGAGAGAACCTACAGAGGGTCTGCACCCAGCGTTCGGGTAGAGTGCACCTAACACCATTGTTTATCCTGCTTGGTGCTAATTTGCCAAACAATCAGATGTTAGTTTTTTTGTCCCAACAAGCGTTCACTACAAACTATCATTCTCATATTGAGTTTTAAAATCTGAGCAAACACACATATTCCCTTCCAAAAATTCAGCACTTTCAAGCAAATTCAAAGTTTATACTTAAACTTTCCGTTCTAGTTGTTATGTTATGTCTATAGGCTTATTATTGATAACATTGTATGTAGTGCTGTATTATTGTATATCATTGTATATAGTGCGAATTAGTATTATATTGTTGATTGTATCTAGTGCTGGATTTCTATATCATGTATATAGTGCTGTATTTGGATATCATTGTATATGGTGCTGTATTCATTGCCATATACCATAGTGCTGTATTATTGTATATTCATTGTATATAGTGATGTATTATGTATATGTTCTGATATAGTGCTGTTTACTGGATATCATGTATATAGTGCCTGTATTATTGTATATCATGGTATATAGTGCTGTCATTACAATATATCATTGTATATAGTGCTGTAGTCCTGTATATCATTGTCGTATAGTTCTATATTACTGTACATCTATTGTATATAGTGCTGTATTATTGTCTATCATTGTATCTAGTGCTGTATTACTGTATATCATTGTCTATAGTTATATATTTACGGTTTACATCATTGATATAGTGTGTTTACGATATATTTGTCTATAGTTACTATATTTACTGTAATCATTGGTATATAGTGATTTTTTAAGTGTATATATTGTTCTATAGTTTCTATTAATGAAAATCATTGTATATAGTGCTGTATTACTGTATATCATTGTATATAGTTATATAATTACTGAAAACATCATTGTTATATAGTGCTTTGTTATTACTGTATATCATTAGTATATAGTTCTATATTACGACACATTGTAAATAGTGCTTGTATTTGACGTATATCATTGTCTATAGTTCTAATTACTGTAACATCATTGTATATAGAGCTGTATTACTGCTTATATATTGTTCTATAGTTCTATATTATGTACAGCATTGTATATAGTGCCTGTATACTGTTATTCATTGTCTATGTTCTATATTACTGTAATCATTGTATATAATGCTATATTATGCATGAAGTGCAGGTATTACTACCCCTTGCATTCCCTGGCAGACAAGGTCTTTGAGGTTTCAAGAATAGTTCGGGCTACACCTTGAATAATGCAATAGACATGGCGACTAACAAGGGCCCCAAACTAACAAAATGTGCGTTATTGGGAACAATGGAACTTAAACTAAACAGAGAACATTCAACTTGGGGACTCTTAAACATTGCTGACTGACCCAAAGGACAGAAAAGGATCAGGCAAGAAAGGAAAGTCCAGAAAAGCTAATGGGCAGCTTAAATCCTCCCTCAATGGACAGTTAAATGACAGAAGACTTTACCCTGTGGCTTAAGGTAACAATAAATTATCAGAAGAGGAAAATAATTTTACCTGAAACAATTGTTCCAGTGGACAATTTTTTAGCGATACCACGGGTTAGTTATTTTCCGGTACATTTACTGACAGAAAATTCCTTGAATTAACCAAACGTTCGATTGTGAATACGATGTGGCAGTATCCTACCGCAGATGTATTCTTGGGGATCGTAAAACTACGATTTCGATCGTTAAAAGTTTACCGATGTCTAATCTTGTGTATCATTTTACAATAGGATTTTTAAAGGAGCGGATCGCTAAAATATTCGCCTTCTTTATTCAATAGGGTCATATAGGAAATGCGTATTTAAGGTTGAAATAAAGAATACGTCCATCAGTCCCCACCTATTCACCCTTTTTTTTTGTAAGATATATCCAAATATACCACTCCACTGGATGTCTCTGAATCTAACTTCTTACCGCTCTTCATTAAAAAACCAATTAAATTTGTCTGGGCATGATCTATTTTAATAAAATCAATGCTGACTATACTAATAAAGATGAGATCTGGAGACAACGTAAGGATATATTGATCCCCGCACAACAAAGTTTCCATCACCTACCTACCACTGATGTTAGGCTTACAGTCTATTAGTTACCAGTCTGTGAACGAACTACCTTTTTTGAATTTGGTATTACATGGCTTTTTTCCAATCCACCGGACATCCCCAGACCCAAAGCGAATCTGAAAGATGAGAGAACACAGTGGTTCTAGATAGAACTGAAACTAAGCTCTTTTTTAAATATCGAGGAAGGATGCAATCATTGGTCTGGGGCGGCTTTCTTGATATTAACTTTGTCTATTGTTTCGTACATTTTCCTTGTTAGCAATGTGAAACTACTCTACATTTTCTCCTGCATATTAACGTTAGTACAACCCGGCGGTAAGGACTATGATTCTCAACAGTTAAAAACAATGTAAAAAACGGTTAGACAGATAAGCCCCGTTTGGCATCTAAACCATCTAAGCCCCATTATCTTAATGGTCACATTCTCAGTCCTAATCTTTTTAACCATTATAACTTAAAAAAACATTGTTGGGGTTGGACTGCTTTGGCAGCAATCCGTATTTCATTTCTATTTAGTAGTCCTTAGCGTTTAACCCTGGGAACTTTATTGGTTTACCTGCGGGGTGTGGGTCGGGCCTTTTTAATCTTAGCACTAATTCATTAAATCTCTGATGAACCTTTCCTTGGCAAAGGTAACAGGCAGGTTGTTAACAGCGTGACTTGTTTAACACCGTTAAAGGAGAACATAGTGAAATAGTTCAAATCAGGTTCAAATGAGTGGAAATGGGGACAAGAGGTTAAGACCGGGTATCCTACCTCCCAATATGTTTCTATGAGAACTGCTTCTGCCAGTGCTTCAGCGGCTTCTTTAAAGGGAATGTCCCACCCCCACACACATATTTACTGATACAAACCCCCCCAATAACAAGCCAATAACGGACTTTAAAGGCATGTCCACCCCTTGTTTATACTTTTTATATAATATGGTATAGGTTCCCCAAGCCCCAACCGCCTCATAATAGATTTTTTAGAAAGCGCACTGCCATACCTAGAATGGAAGAGAATTTTCCCAAGCTTGAGTGCTATTGTAACTGAAAGTCCCATGAGTCATCTGAGGCTTCGGTCACCGCTAACCAACTTATTTTGCAAATGAATTACAAATTAGAGGTGACAACAAATTATGGACATAAGACTTCTCCTCCAAGACTGGAACTGCTTAAAGCTAGGTACACAAGTAACGATTCTGAAAGATCTGCAAGATTCTTGAAAGAGCTGCCAAGATCATGTCTGCATCTTTCAAAGATCTGCATACACAAAGTGCACGAGGTTCTCCCTATAGGTGAGAACGCTCGCGGAATGTGTGTTTCCATCGGCCGACGATAGCTCCCCCTTATAGGGTCCTAGACGGGACGATGGAAATTTCTCGGGGGGGGCGGCCCCTTTTTTTCCCGAACGAGCGTACGGCGTACGATCGTTCGGGGCCGCGCGCTCGTTCGGGAAACGAACGTACACACAGTACCGATAAAAAAAAGCCACCCCGATACCTCGGATCCGGACGTTATCGGGGCTTTATATATCGTTACTGTGTGTACCCAGCTTTACGCACAGAGAAGTATGAGAAGTTTTATCAGTGACCAGTTAAGAAATTGAAATGAGTCTAATCCCACGTATTATGGCTGGGCCGGAAATTTAAAAATCCCTTTAAACCTTTTTGTTAGCACATGTCTAAGGATATCAAACCTTAAATTGTGTTCTTCTGGTTTATTAGCGAGTCTCCCAGCTTTACTCTCAAAATGTCCAATATATATATATATATCTATATTTTTTTTTAATATAATATATATAGATATTATATGACTATACTTGGCCTTGTAAATCCGAGGAGATCAGAAATCAAATGAAGAATCGTAAGCGGAGAGGACGTCCACACCACAGGCCCACAGGGATTTTTGTTTTTCTTTGGGACTGTGTGTAACAGAACAGTTTCTATAGAATGATAACATGAATTGCTAGGAAGAAAAAAAATCATATCTTAATGAATAGTTTCACTCGCCCAAAGTGAACTGGTTCAGTACTCGAACCAGCTTCTGGTTCAGAGTAACTAAATCACGATAATGCATGCTATAGTTACTCTGAACAGGAAGCGGTCGGGAATTTTCAGCGGTGGAACGCGTGTAAGGTAAATATCTTCTTTCTTCGTCCTTCACTCCTGGTCAATTGATTGAAGAATGGAAGGTAAGACATAGCTCCTTATCCTCTGGGTCTTGAATCAATACATTAAAGAAATAGTTCACTTTTCAAGTGAACTATTACATTAAAAAAACAAATATTGCGAGGTAAGTGTCACGAACTTACCTGCCGCTCCGGTCCCGCGCCGCTCTGCACTTCCGGGTGGGCGGCGTCCCGGACGTCATGACGTCACGACGCCGACACGCCGGGCGACGCGAGATTTGAAAAGCCGGCGTTCTCCTGGACCCGGCGCCCGATAGTAGCGTTAGCTACCCCTGGCTCCTTACTCACCTGCCTTGGATCCTGCCCCGCTCCTGCTCCTTATACTTACCTTGCCTGTATCCAGTACTTACCTTGCCTGTCTCCAGAGATTACCTTACCTGTATCCAGTACTTACCTTGCCTGTCTCCAGAGACCACCTTACCTGTATCCAGTACTTACCTTGCCTGTCTCCAGAGATTTCCTTGCCTGTATCCAATACTTACCTTGCCTGTATCCAGTACTTACCTTGCCTGTCTCCAGTGACTAACTTGAACGTTCGTATCCAGTATCTCACCGAGCCTGTCTCCAGTGTCTACCTTGCTTGTATCCAGTATCACGTCTACTCACCTATCTGTATCCAGTTACCTCTACATACCTGTATCCAGTATTCCAGCCTTCAGTTCCCAGCAGCACCTTGGTCCTGTTCCAGCTTATAAGAAACTTATTAAACTAAAAAACTGCAGGATATAACTTATGAAAAATTTGTTGGTTCTGGTTGACTCTCATCGTGGTCCGAATCCGGTCGCGTGCGGAGCCCGGCAGGGTCTCTGTTGCATTTGTCCGTGTGTTGTCAGGTGTTGGGCTGGGTGCTTTAGATTATCGTGGAGGGTGAGTCCATCCAGTTCCCCCAAATTTTATTACATTTCTCAGAGCAATTCCTGTGCTGATATAGTAGCTTGAGCTTGGGGAGGTCATTGTTTATTAGTTCCGCCCATTTCCTGGTTTTTGGTTTCTTGTGTGAGAACCAGCACAACACTATTGTTTTCCGTGCATAGAATAGTGCCGCCTGCAGGAAGAACCTTTCATATTTGGACCATATCTTTTCATCTAATAGGCCGAATATACAAGGGGCCGCTTGTGTTTGAATGGGGTGTGGGGTAAAAGGGGTAAGGATACCAACCACCTCCTGCCAGATAATATGAACTTTTGGGCATTCCCATATAAGGTGGATAAAGTCTGCATTTTGAAATTGACATTTGGGGCAGCGTGTGTGGTTGGACTGCTCCATGTGTTTGAGTTGCTTGGGGGTGTAGTACGTTTGGTGGAGTATATTAAATTGTATTAGCTTGTTGTTTGTCGAGGGAGAGGAGTCGCTGTGTGAGCTGAGTACCTCGTTCCATTGTTCCTCAGGTATATACCCCAAATGTGTAGAGATTTGGCGTTGAGTAGGCATGTATATAGTCTGGATATAACCCCCCATAGACCTTGAGTGCGTATCACTCCAATTATTGGGAGCTTAGGTATCTGGTTTAGTGAATTAGGGAAAATAGCTTTAATTGCGTGTATTAGTTGCAGGTAGCGGAAGTGGTGTGTGTTCGGGATTTTGTGAGTTCCTTGCAATTCTTGGAATGATTTCACCCCTGTATTATATCTCCTAGGGTGCGTATTCCTTGTGCATCGTTGTGCCTTTCCCGATGATATGTGGTTTGGGGTTGTCTATGTATGCCATGAATGGTCCAGTTAGGTACTCGCCCAGCATGGCATCTGAGGGAGTAGGGGGAGTATTGGGGTCGATCCAGCATTGTAGATGCGCTAGCTGAGAGGCCCAATAGTATAGCTGAAAATTGGGTAAGGCCCCCCACATCTTTGGGGGCTTGGAGTATGGTGTATTTTGTTCTTGGTATTTTGTGACTTCAGATAAAGGAGGAGAGGAGGGAGTTTAGTTTTATGAAGAAGGATTTGGGGATATAGGTTAGGGAGTGGTGTAGTGTATAGAGGATTTTGGGGAGTAGGAATATCTTGATCAGTTGAATTCTACCCCAAAGGTTAAAGCTACATGCTTGTAGCTTATTTTTTGTGTGCTCCAGTAGGGGTAATATATTTAATGAGTAAGATTGCTGGGGAGATTTGGATATTATTATTCCTAGGCATTTGAAATGGTTAACTATGGGTATTGGGATTGTGTTCATATTGTTCCTGGTCGGGATGCTGTCGAGGGGATAGAGTGTTGATTTGTCCCAATTGATAAATAGTCCAGAGTAGAAGCCAAAGTTATTGATAAGATTAATTGCAGTTGTTAGGGAGGGTGGGTGTTTTCAAGGGAAAGGATCAGATCGTCTGCATACAAACCTAGTTTTTCGGTGTGTTGTCCTATTCTGAGTCCCCATATGGTGTTATTTGCTCTCAGTTGCATTGCAAGGGGTTCAATAGCTAGGGCAAATAGGTAGGGGGACAGTGGGCATCTCTGGCGTGTGCCTCTTGCCAGTGAAAAAACAGGCGATAGATTCCCGTTAGTCATGACCTGGGCTTTAGGGGATGCGTATAGCAGCTTAACCCAGGTGATAAACTGTTGCCCAAAACCAAATTTTTTGAGTGTACATGTCCAGGAGGGAGGTGATTAATTGGTTGCTGTACTTCTTGTAAATTTCTATTGGTAGGCCGTCTGGGCCAGGGGCTTTGTTTGCTGGCATGTCTTGTAGTGCTTAGAGGATTTCTTCGGGTGTGAGTAGTCTGTCTAGTGCTAGCTTTTGTTCGGGTTGCAGTTGCGGGAAGTCTAGAGTGGATAGATAGTTCGCTATTTGCTGTTGATCGAGAGTGCAGCGTGAGGAGTACAGGTCTTGGTAGAATTTGTAGAATGTTTCTATATTAAGTGGTGTAGAGTATACCAGACCGTTTTCTTGGTTTTGGATAGCTAAAGGACTGGTTATGGTCCTTGACCAGAAAGGTCAGTAGATTAGCGGATTGTCCTCCCTGCTCGAAATAGTTCTGCCGAATAAAGAATTGCTTTCGATTCGCTTTTTCAACAATCATGTTATTTTACAGCTTCTGAGCTTGCAGCCAGGCTGATAGGGTGGTTTGGGTTTGGTGGGCTATATGTTCCTGTTCTGCTTTTAGGAGGAAGGATTGTAAGGTATTTTCGTTTTGTTGTGTAGTTTTTTTGATGTGAAATAGTGGAGTGTAGTCTACCTCTCAGATATACTTTGAGTGCCTCCCATATCAAGTTGGGGTTTGGGGATGGTGTGTTGAAGTGCAGGAATTCCGTTATATAATCTGGTATTGGGTCGGTTGTGGGAAACTGGGAGAGCCAGAAGGGGTTGAGCCTCCACATTCTGGTTTGTTCGGGGGTACCCGGGATAATGAGGTGAATACTTATTGGTGAGTGGTCTGAGATCCCTCTGGGGAGGTGGGTTATATTCGTGACTAATGGAGCTGTCCTCTTGGATAGGAAAATATAGTCTATACGGGATAGCGAATGGTGTGTCGTTGAATGGCATGTGAATTCTTTGGTGTTGGGATGCCTGTGTAGCCAGATGTCCACCCAGTCCCAGGATTGTATTAGAGAGGAGAGGGGAGTGGAGCTTTTGGTATTTTGTGGGGCACTTGTGCCAGGGGGATATAGTCTGTCTTTTTGCGGGTTCATGACTGTATTGAAATCACCCATGCAGATTACCTGTGCCTCGGGGTATTGGACTAGAAGTACAGCTATATCTTGTAGGGCATTAAGTCCCATGGCTGGGGGATTGTATATTCCAATTAGTATTATTTGAATAGAGTCGATTTCAGTGGCCACGAACACAAACTTGCCGTTCGGGTCTGTTTTAACATAAAGTATTTTGTGTTTAAGGTTTTTCCTTAACAGAATTGACACCCCTCTGGGGTATGATGAACATGTACTGTGGGCAGCCCATCCCACCCACGGTTTCTGGTGGGTCTCCTGCAGGCACACTATATCCGGCATATATTGGTCGAGGAATGTGAACACTTGTGTGCGTTTATTCCTGTGGCCTAGACCTCTCACATTCCAAGAAAGTTTTTTTGTTTGACTCACCCAATACCAGGTAGATATATAAACATGTTCTGCCCTCTCCGCACCCCGACCCCAAGTGACCAGACCAGTCCAGATCAGATCAACTGTAGTAATAGTAAAAAAACAGGTATAACTAAACATTCTATTATTTCAAACATATAATAGAAAACCTTATAACACATAGAAATAAAGTTACTCTCTATCGCCATATGGTTTAGAGACATATAACCTTCTAGTGTCGTGATGGCGTGGGGGGGGTGAGCAGTAGTACCTTTGACGCTTGGGTAGCAGTGTCCAGGGAGAAGTCTCCAGAAGACTTTAGGTTATGTTCTTTTGGGTGTAATGGGGGATATTTGGCTCTAGGCTCTCGGGGTGGCAAGTCGTATTTGGTTGGGCGTAGCAATATTGTGGTTTGTTGGTCAGTTAAAGCACTGGTGGTGCAGTTGAGTTGTTACCTGATGGTGTTTGTGGATTGCACTTAGACGGGGGGGGGGAGGAGAGGAGTCGGTTCACAGTTGCCATTTAAATCTGCCATTGCTAGGGGTCCTGCTAGGGGTCCTGTGTTGACAGGATGTATTGGTGCATTCCATCAATGGACTGGTATAGTATTCTATATACCTCTTGGGGGTAGTTACGTTGGTAGCTTGGGTCAGGATCTCCAGGTTTTACCTTTTATGATAGTTGTTGTTTAGCTGTATAGGCTCTGTATATATGAAAATATAAACAAAAAAGAGGGAAACATCTGTCGGTCTGGGACAGCTGGGTTAGGGCCTTCTTTATTTTCACATAAATGGCCTCCTTAACATTTATGTGAAAATAAAGAAACCAAGCCTAAATAGAGGTGGGGGGGGTTCGACACCAACTGTCTGCCATGTACAATGCTGTTTTAACACCTTACTCTGGGCGTTCCTATAACACCTCTTAGCCACTATCTAATCACACCCTTAACACCTGGCTGTGATATGCTAATTGGGATTTTCCAGGGTACATAATTGCCACAGATTCTTGTACAAGTCATTCTGAATTGAGAAAGCCAGTCGGATGACTAGCGAAACGTCTTCAAGAACTACATTTCAAGTCCAGTTGATCTAATTGAATACAACAGATATACCATGACCTGGATGAATGAGAACCTTCACAACCACACATCCAGTGTTATTTCCTGCTGGGGCATTCGTTACCATTGGACAGTTGGTGTCTCAGGGTATATTGATATGATTCCTGGGATTACATATCATTGGTGTGAACAAACATATTTCCATTTACATTGAGGAAGGTTCCCGTACACCATTGGGCTCTGGAGGCAAGTCACAGATTTCATCCGCGGGAGGTAGTAGGACTTGTCGCTTGGTGTCTAATTATGACACAGGTATATATACATTATTGGGTGGTGGTCGCGTTTCGCCACAGAGCAAGGGGCCAGTGGAACCAAAGCAGTTTCTTTGTATAGGGGTGCTGGAGACCTGTTAATTGAGTAAGGCCCTTTTTTGATGGTGAATGGCTAAGTCGCCACCACCCTTGGCTTGTATAACAATTGGTGCCACGCTGACTGATGACCGCGGCTCGCCGCCACCACCTCCCTTCGATATGGATATAAATTCTCAGAGGAAAAAAAAAACCAAAAACCCTTATACAGTTATTTATCAGGATCCAGTTCAGTGTCACTTTGTCGGTGGACAATTACCACCTGTTTGCTTTCGGATTTGTAAATTTGTAAGTTCCCCGGACAGGTGAGTTTTAGTGGTGTTGGGGGGAAGGGGAACTGAGTTCTTGGGGCCCTCTCAGGGGCCGGTTATTAGCTTACAGTCTTTAGTCCAGGGTCAAAGTGTTAGGCGAGTGGTTGTTTCTTGTAGGCTTATTCCGTTGTGGGTGACCCATCTGCTTGGTATCCACTCGGTGGCATGAGTCCTGAGGATATACATATATTTTTATTTTTGGGGGGGGGGGGTCAAGAGTGGGAATGAGCTGTTGGTGCCGGCAGGTGGTCAGCCCGTGTGCCATTGAGTGAGTTGTTTTTCCCCGCTGCCAGTGGTATCCGTGATGTGAGGTAGACTGTAAAGTTATGCTGTATCCTGGGTTGGGTTGAGGTGCTGGGGCGTTAATCTCTCAGGTGGGAGATATATTATAGTTATTGGTGCAAATATGTTGTTTCCATACAGCAGTGTGCCAGTTTATCTCCCAATACAGAGTGCATATCCATTCAGGTTGTGCGTTAGTATATCGGTGACCAGGTTCATCTGGGGGGCCTGTGGAGGGGGGGTAACCTGGGTCCTATTGGCATGCTGTCTCTGGATTAATTATACAGCAAAGTTTACCGACCTTTCCCCTTATAATTTGTGGGCCTTCCTTGCCTCCTATGTGGTAGCGGTGCAGTTACTCACAGTTTAGAAGGTCTTTATCGGCCAAGCTGGGTGTCCATCCACGATGTGGATTCTGTGGGGGAGTCCAAAAATTTTGTGGAGTTATTGTGTTGTATTCGCAGCTTTGCCGGGTAGAGCATAGCATATGGAACGTGGAGGTCTCCGAGATGACGTTTCACTCCGAGGAATGTAGCCCTCTTTTTTTGCAGGTCAATGGAATAGTCTGGGAAGACCATTATTGTAGAGTTTTCTATTTGCAAGTGCCCTTTTTGCCTCGCAAGGCGCAGGATAGTGTCCTTGTCCTTTGCATTGATCAGTCTGGCTACCATGGGTCTAGCCAGGCTGATCAATGCATACCATACATCTAGGTAGGTTTCGGGGTCCGATTTTTAGGCACCTTCTGGGATCCCTACCAGGCGGATATTTTGGCGGCGAGATCTACTTTCCAGATCGTCCGCCCGGGATTGTTGTTGTTGTTGGAGTTGTTGTTTTAAGGACTCAATTTCCCCAGCGAGAGGCCGTAGTGTATCCTCATTTGTGGAGACTCTGTCCTCCAGCTCTCCCACACGCTGTCTCGTGGTGTGTAGGTCTTGGCGTAGCAGGCCCACGTCTATCCTGACTTCTTCCATGAGCACCGTGAGTGAGGATTTAGAGTCCTGGATTGCCTGCAGTCTTTGCTTGGTAGTTGGTTCCAGAGTATGGGGTTCAGGGTCTGTGGCCTGTGAGGTAAAGGGTGAGTCCTCCGGGCTTTCTTCCATGTGATCCGCGCCCGGAGAGGAGGCGGAAGGTTAGACTGTTAGACAGACATTATGGGTAGGGTATAAAGGTTGGACTAGATGGACGTATGTCTTCATACAACCTCCAACACTATGTTACTATGTAACTGTTATACAGACATTATGGGTAGGGTATAAAGGTTGGACTAGATGGACGTATGTCTTTATACAACCTCCAATACTATGTTACTATGTAACTGTTAGACAGACATTATGGGTAGGGTATAAAGGTTGGACTAGATGGACGTATGTCTTTATACAACCTCCAATACTATGTTACTATGTAACTGTTAGACAGACATTATGGGTAGGGTATAAAGGTTTGGACTAGATGGATGTATGTCTTTAACAACCTCCAATACTATTTACTATGGTAAATGGGATACAGACATATGGGTAGGGTTAAAAGGTTGGACTAGATGGACTATGTCTTTATACAACCTCCACACTATTTACTGATGTAACTGTTATACAGACATTAGGGTAGGGTATAAAAGGTGGACTAGATGAGTAGGTCTTTATACAACCTCCAATACATGTTACTATGTAACTGTATTGACAGACATTGGGTAGGTAAAAGGTTGGCTAGATGGACGTATGTCTTTATACAACCTCCAATACTATGTTACTATGTAACTGTTAGACAGACATTATGGGTAGGGTACTTAAAGGTTGGACTAGAGGAACGTATGTCTTTATACAACACTCCAAACTATTTTACTATGTAACTTAACAGACATTATGGGTAGGGATTAAAAGGTTTGGAATAGATGGAGTATGTCTTTATACACCTCCAATACTTTTTTTTAATACAAAAAATTTTACTATGTACTGTTATACAGACATTATGGGTAGGGTATAAAGGTTGGACTAGATGGACGTATGTCTTTATACAACCTCCAATACTATGTTACTATGTAACTGTTATACAGACATTATAGGTAGGGTATAAAGGTTGGACTAGATGGACGTATGTCTTTATATAACCTCCAATACTATGTTACTATGTAACTGTTATACAGGCATTATGGGTAGGGTATAAAGGTTGGACTAGATGATAAAGTATGCCAGTGTGCAGATAATATGATATTGTATGGGGCTTAGGAATGTGCATTGATTATCTTTTCTATGTTTGTATAAATGTTTTGACCAGATCAGTAGCACTTCCGCTAAATGTAGTTGTAAATTAGCCTAATTGGAGTGCTTCCACAATACTTGTATTGTATGTATTTATTGGGAGGTCAAGCCTCCATGTGGTAATAGCACCCCCAACACGCCCCTTTAATGGGAGGTCCTATGCCTTTAATATAAAGCACTGGATGGCCTCTTCCCTCATTTTAAAAAGCCAAAGGGCTGAGGGGGAAGGGAGAGAGGCTGTTATATGGATCCAGTGTGTAAGAATGAGAAATGCAAAAGTTTGCTAATCGTAATTGAAGTAAAAGTAATTGAAAAGGTTAGACGTTAGGACCTTCCAGACTGGGGTAACCTTGACGTGGTTGGAAGGCTTTTCATTCATGTGATCACAGTAATGTATACTAAAACCCCTTTGTTTATAAAGTATGCCAGTGTGCAGATAATAAGATATTGTATGGGGCCTAGGAATGTGCATTGATTATCTTTTCTATGTTTGTATAAATGTTTTGACCAGATCAGTAGCACTTCCACTAAATGTAGATGTAAATTAGCCTAATTGGAGTGCTTCCACAATTCTTGTATTGTATGACATTATGGGTAGGATGTAAATGTTGGACTAGATAGACATATGTCTTTATACATCACAGGTAGACTTGCACTCCAAACGGTGAATAGTTTATTAATAGCCAAACATCAGCAAATCAAACAACGTTTCGGGGTAACAACCCCTTCATCAGGTGATGTGAACAGCAACACAGTGTAGGCTTAAATAGCCTAGTGCTAGTTAAAAAGGTACTGCCCCTGGTGGGTGTGTGCAAGAGCACTACCAATGAGATCATAGATAAAACAATAATAATATAATACATATAAATATATCATATAAAAGTGTTGTGTATAACAGTAATGTGTAGGGAACAATATAAAAGTCACAAGGGACTAATAAATATAAAGTGTCTAGTGCTAATACATAAAGTGACGATAGCTAGACATATGTTATATGGAGGCACGGTATGCCCCACATGGAAGGAGATCCCTGTGTGTAGATAGGTAAGACCGGTTAAACAATAAAAAGTGCCCAATAGTGCAATTAATAAAAGTAATAAAATCTACAAAATGTAACAATCGACATAAGGTAAGTCTATTCTCTAAACATTGAATGAATCTATTCTCTGAACATTTTATCCAGCATAGGGAAATCTCTTTAGAAACATAGTTTCAGGTCTGGAGGATTCCAAACATTGAAAAAAGGATATTCCAGGAAAGTCTCAGTCTCACTTTGATAGTGCCAAGAAGGTCCACTAGATGGCGTGAGTGTGTAGACTATAGGGGAAACAATGAAAAAAACACTGTGTCGCTGGACCACATGAAGATAAAACATTTACAAATATAGAACAAGATAACCAGATAAGAATAGGTAGGGTATAAAGGTTGGACTAGATGGACGTATGTCTTTATACAACCTCCAATACTATGTTACTATGTAACTGTTAGACAGACATTATGGGTAGGGTATAAAGGTTGGACTAGATGGACGTATGTCTTTATACAACCTCCAATACTATGTTACTATGTAACTGTTATACAGACATTATGGGTAGGGTATAAAGGTTGGACTAGATGGACGTATGTCTTTATACAACCTCAAATACTATGTTACTATGTACCTGTTTAAGCAGCAACTTAGGTAGGTATAAAGGTTGGACTAGATGGACGTATGTCTTATACAACCTCCAATACTATGTTACTATTAACTGTTAAGCAGAATATGGGTAGGGTATAAAGGTGGACTAGATGGACATATTTTTATACAACCTCCAATACTATGTTTACTGTGTAACTGTTATACAGACATTATGGGTAGGGTATAAAGGTTGGACTAGATGGACGTATGTCTTTATACAACTCCAATACTATGTTACTAGTGTAACGTTATACAGACATATGGGTAGGGTATAAAGGTTGGACTAGATGGATATGTCTTTATACAACCTCCAATACTATGTTCTATGTAACTGTTATACAGACATATGGGTAGGGTATAAAGGTTGGACTAGATGGACGTATGTCTTTTACAACCTCAACTATGTTTACTGTGTAACGTATAACAGACATTATGGTAGGGTATAAAGTTGGACTAGATGGATTTATGTCTTTATACAACTCCAATATATGTTACTGTTAACTGTTATACAGCATTATGGTAGGGTATAAAAGGTGGATAGATGGACGTATATCTTTATACAACCTCCACTACTATGTTATGATTGTAACACTAGTACGAATTATGGGTAGGGTATAACGGTTGGACTGTATGGAAGTATGTCTTTATACAACCTCCAATACTATGTTACTATGTAACTGGTATACAGACATTATGGGTAGGGTATAAAGGTTGGACTAGATGGACATATGTCTTTATACAACCTCCAATACTATGTTACTATGTAACTGTTATACAGACATTATGGGTAGGGTATAAAGGTTGGACTAGATGGACATATGTCTTTATATAACCTCCAATATTATGTTACTATGTAACTGTTATACAGACATTATGGGTAGGGTATAAAGGTTGGACTAGATGGACGTATGTCTTTATACAACCTCCAATACTATGTTACTGTGTAACAGCTAGACAGACATTATGGGTAGGGTATATTATGTCTTTATACAACCTACAATACTATCAGGGTTATTCAATAAAAGTTCTTATCATTTAAAATGGTGCTTATTTTGCCCCAACCAATCAGATGTTAGCTTACAAATGTTAAATAAGATCTGATTGGTTGGGGCAAAATTAGCCCCATTTTAAACAATAAGAACTTTTATTGAAACTCCCTGTATGTTACTATGTAACTGTTAGACAGATAAAGGTCCTAGTATGACTGTGAATACCGAAATGTCCATTCTGCACATTTTGTTACCCAATAAAGGCTTCAATAGAAGTCAAGGAGTGCACCAGTTATTCCTTATGAACATACGTTTATATGCTACCTGGTAGCACTGGGCCCTAAATTCTGAAGTGAGAGTGCCCACCCACGTGGATGTTTGTATATATATATATATATATATATATATATATATATATAGGTAAGGAATCCTTCGCACTCCGTTAGCATTGGTCTGTGGCCTGGGTGCTTCTGTGTGAATATATAATACACAACGTGTAAAAACAAGTAAGAAACATCTGTTTATTATATATATCACTATTTATCTATTTTATCACACGAGGCACTTTATTAGCATTATTGTACACTCTCGTACCATTGTCGGATTCCAGATCAACATAAAACTTTGGTGACGTGGCTGTTCTTCTTATGGTAGCTGCACTATACATGGGTATACACGGAGGTGCACGTTAGGGTTAAAACCCTTGTAATTTTGATGTTGGACACCTGGGGAGGGGCGGGGATGAGAGGCGGTGGGAGGTTGTCTAGGGAGGGCACTCACCCTATTTATTGTATGTTACTGCTGATACTGTAACCCTGAGACGGCTCGTTTCCCTGAGCCGAAAACGCGTAGAGGTTATGTTTTCCTACTATGAATAAACTGGAGTTTAAGTCAAGTCCTTGGAGTGCTCTGTACCCCAACGTTGTGTATTATATATTCACACAGAAGCACCCAGGCCACAGACCAATGCTAACGGAGTGCGAAGGATTCCTTACCTATATATATATATATATATATATTATATATTTATACACAAACATCCACAGTGGTGTGCACTCTCACTTCAGAATTTAGGGCCCAGTGCTACCAGGTAGCTATAAACGTTGTTCATAAGGATAACTGGTGCACTCTTGACTTCTATTGAAGCCTTTATTGGGTAACAACAATGTGCAGATGGACATTTCGGTATTCACAGTCACTAGTGACCTTTATCTGTCTAACAGTTTTTACATAGTAACATACAGGGAGTTTCAATAAAAGTTCTTATTGTTTAAAATGGGGCTAATTTGCCCCAACCAATCAGATCTTATTTAAACATTTGTAGACCTAACATCTGATTGGTTGGGGCAAATAAGCACCATTTTAATGATAAGAACTTTTATGAATACCTGATAGTATTGTAGGTTGTATAAAGACATAATATACCCTACCCATAATGTCTGTCTAGTGTTACTACAGTAACATAGTATTGGAGGTGTATAAAGACATACGTCCTCTAGTCCAACCTTTTATACCCTACCCATAATGTCTGTATAACGTTACATAGTAACATAATATTGGAGGTTATAAAGACATATGTCCATCTAGTCCAACCTTTATACCCTACCCATAATGTCTGTAATACAGTTACATAGTAACATAGTATTGAGTTGTATAAAGACATATGTCCATTAGTCCAACCTTTATACCCTACCCATAATGTCTGTATACCAGTGAATAGAACATAGTATTGAGGTTGTATAAGACCTACTTCCTACAGTCCAACCTTTAGCCCTACCCCTAAGTCTGTATAAAGTTACATATGTAACATAGTATTGGAGGTTGTATTAAAGATATACGTCCATCTATCCAACCTTTTATACCCTACCCATAAGGTCTGTATAACAGTTACACAGTAACATAGTATTGGGAGGTTGTATAAAGACATACATCCATCTAGTCCAACCTTTATACCCTACCATATGTCTGTCTAACTGTTACCACCGTAACATAGTTGGAGGTTGTAAAAGACATACGTCCATCTAGTCCAACCTTTATACCCTACCCATATGTCTTGTATACACAGTACACAGTAACATAGTATTGGAGGTTGTATAAAGACATACGTCCAAGACTAGTCCAACCTTTATACCTACCCATAATGTCTGTATGGACAGTTACACCAGTAACATAGTATTGGAGATGTATAAAGACATCGTCATCTAGTCCACCTTTATTACCCTCCCATAATGTCTGTATAACAGTACACAGTAAACATAGTATTGGAGGTTGTATAAAGACATATGTTCATCTAGTCCCCACCTTTATACCCTACCCATAATTCTGTATAACAGTTATATAGTAACATAGTATTGGAGGTTGTATAAGACATACGTCCATCTAGTCCACTTTGTACCCTACCCATAAGTGCTGCTATACAGTTACATAGTAACATAGTATTTTGAGGTTGATAAAGATAAATTACGTTCCATCTAGTCCAACCTTTATACCCTACCATAATGTCTGTATAACAGTCACATAGTAACTATAGTATTGGAGGTTTGTATAAAGACATACGTCATCTAGTCCAACCTTATACCCGACCCAGTAATGTCTGTCTAACAGTTACATAGTACATAGTATTGAGGGTGATAAAGACAAGTCCATCTAGTCCAACCTTTTACCCTACCCTACTATTCTTATCTGGTTATCTTGTTCTATATTTGTAAATTTTTATCTTCATGTGGTCCAGCGACACAGTGTTTTTTTTCATTGTTTCCCCTATAGTCACCCACTCACGCCCATCTAGTGGACCTTCTTGGCACTATCAAATTGAGAACTGAGACTTTCCTGGAATATCCTTTTTTCATGTTTGGAATCCTCCAGACCTGAAACTATGTTTCTAAAGAGATTTCCCTATGTGGATAAAATGTTCAGAGAATGATTCATTCAAATGTTTAGAGAATAGACTTACCTTATGTCGATTGTTACATTTGTAGATTTTATTACTTTATTAATTGCACTATTGGCACTTTTAATTGTTCTAAAAACGGTCTTACTATCTACAACACAGGGATCTCCTTCCCGTGGGGGCATACCGTGCCTCCATATAAAACATAGTCTAGCTATCGTCACTTTATGTATTAGCACTAGACACTTTATATTTATTAGTCCCTTGTGACTTTTATATTGTTCCTACACATTATGTTTACCACAACACTTTTATATTATATTTATATGTATTAATTATTATTGTTTTTATCTATGATCTCATTGGTAGTGCTCTTGCACACACCCACCAGGGGCAGTCAAAGCCTTTTTAACTAGTCACTAGGCTATTAAGCTACACTGTGTGCGGGTTCACATCACCTGATGAAGGGGTTGTTACCCCCGAAACGTTGTTTGATTTGCTGATGTTTGGCTATAATAAAACTATTTCACCGTTGGAGTGCAAGTCTACCTGTGATGTATAAAGACATATGTCTATCTAGGTCCAACATTTACATCCTACCCATAATGTCATACAATCAAGAATTGTGGAAGCACTCCAATTAGGCTAATTTAACATTTAGTGGAATGTATGATCTGGTCAAAACATTTATACAAACATAGAAAAGATAATCAATGCACATCCTAGGCCCCCATACAGTATCTTATTATCTGCAACTGGTATACTTTATAAACAAAGGGGTTTTAGTATTACATTACTGTGATCACATGAATGAAAAGCCTTCCAACCACGTCAAGGTTACCCCAGTCTGGAAGGTCCTAACGTTCTAACCTTTTCAATTACTTTTACTTCAATTACGATTAGCAACTTTGCATTTCTCATTCTTACACACTGGATCCATATAACAGCCCTCTCTTCCCCCCTAGACCTTTGGCTTTTTAAAATGAGGGAAGAGGCCATCAGTGCTTTTATTAAAGGCATAGGACCTCCCCATTAAAGGGGCGTGTTGGGGTGCTATATTACCACATGGAGGCTTGACCTCCCAATAAATACTACAATACAAGTATTGGGAAAGCACTCCAATTAGGCTAATTTACAACTACATTTAGCGGAAGTGCTACTGATCTGGTCAATAACATTTATACAAACATAGAAAAGATAATCAATGCAATTCCTAAGCCCCATACATATATATTATCTGCACACTGGCATACTATCATCTAGTCCCCCTTTATACCCTACACCATAATGCCTGTATAACAGTACATAGTAACATAGTATTGGAGGTTATATAAAGACATACGTCCATCTAGTCCAACTTTATACCCTACCATAATGTCTGTATAACAGTTACATAGTAACATAGTATTGGAGGTTGTAAAGACATACGTCCATCTAGTCCCAAACCTTTATACCCTACCATCATGCCTTTGTATAACAGTTACATAGTACATAGTATTGGAGGTTGTATAAAGAGACATACATCTATCTAGTCCAACACTTTTATACCCTACCCATAATGTCTGTATAACATACATAGTAATATAGTATTGGAGGTTGTATAAAGACATACGTCCATCTAGTCCAAACCTTTATACCCTACCCATAATGTCTGTATACAGTTACATAGAATATAGTATTGGAGGTTGTATAAAGACATACATCCATTAGTCCAACCTTATAAACCCACCCATAATGTCTGTCTAACAGTTACATAGTAAACATAGTATTGGAGGTTGTATAAAGACATACGTCCATCTAGTCCAACCTTTATACCTACCCATAATGTCTGTCAAACAGTTACATAGTAACATAGTATTGGAGGTTGTATATAAAGACATACGTCCATCTAGTCCAACCTTTATACCCTACCATAATGTCTGTATAACAGTACATAGTAACATAGTGTTGGAGGTTTGTATGAAGACATACGTCCATCTAGTCCAACCTTTATACCCTACCCATAATGTTCTGTCAACAGTCTAACCTTCCGCCTCCTCTCCGGCGCGGATCACATGAAGAAAGCCCGGGGACTCACCCTTTACCTCACAGCACAGACCCTGAACCCCATACTCTGAACCAACTACCAAGCAAAGACTGCAGGCATCCAGGACTCTAAATCCTCACTCACGGTGCTCATGGAAGAAGTCAGGATAGACGTGGGCCTGCTACGCCAAGACTACCACACCACGGACACGGCGCTGTGGGAGAGCTGGAGGACAAGTCTCCACAAATGAGGATACATACGGCCTCTTCGTGGGGAAATTGAGTCCTTAAAACAACACAACTCAAACAACAACAATCCCGGGCGGACGATCTGCAAAGTAGATCTCGCCGCACAAATATCCGCTGGGTAGGGATCCCGAAGGTGCCTAAACAAAATCGACCCCGAAACCTACGATGTATGGTATGCATTGATCACCTGCATAGACCCATGGTAGGCCAGACTGATCAATGCACAAAGGACAGGACACTATACTGCGCCTTGCGAGGCAAAAGGGCACTTGCAAATAGAAAACTCTACAATAATGGTCTCCCAGACTATTCCATGACCTGCAAAAAAAGAGGGCTACATTCCTCGGATGTGAAACGTCATATCGGGAGACCTCCACGTTCCATATGCTATGCTCTTCTAACCGGCCAAAGAGTGCGAAATACAACACAATAACTCCACTAAAATTTGGAGCTCCCCCACAGAATCCACATCGTGGATGGACACCCAGCTTGGCCGATAAAGACCTTCTAAACTGTGAGTAACTGCCACCGCTACCACATAGGAGGCAAGGAAGGCCCACAAATTAAAGGGGAAAGGTCGTAAACTTGCTTTGCTGTATAATTAATCCAGAGACAGCATCCAATAGGAACAGGTTACCCCCCTCCCCACAGGCCCCCAGTATGAACCTGGTCACCGAATACTAACGACAACCTGAATGGATATGCACTCTGTATTGGGAGATAAATGCACACGCCTGTGAAACAATTTGCCAAACATATCTCCACGAGAATACAGATCCTGACGTAATCCACCATGAAACATATAAAATAACTATATATATCCCACCTGAGGAGATTAACACCACACAGCACCTCAACCCACCAGGATCAGCAAACTTACAGTTCTCTTCACATCACGACCCTGCTTGCACGAATGATTCCTCAGCACTAACGGAACCTACTCAGTCACCTCACCATCCCGCCCACGGGAAAAAAAAACTCACTCAAGCACACGCTGACACCCATGGTGAAACATGGACAACGCTCTCCCTCTGACCCCCCCACCCAAAATAAAAAGTTATCCCAGATCAGCACCTGGTAAGCAGAGGGCCCCACATAGCCTCAAGAACAACCACTCGCCTAACATTTGACCTGACAAGACTGTAAGCTATAACCGGCCCTGAAGGGCCCAAAACTCAGTTCCCCTTCCCCCAACACCACAAAACTCACCTGTCGGGGAACTTACAAATTTACAAATCCGAAAGCAAACAGGTGGTAATTGTCCACCACAAAAGTGACACTGAACTGGATCCTGATAATAACTGTATAAGGTTTTTTGGTTTTTTGTTTTCCTTGAGAATTTATAATCCATATCGAAGGGAGGTGGTGGCGGCGAGCCGCGGTCATCAGTCAGCGTGGCACCAATTGTTATACAAGACAAGGGTGGGTGGCGACTTAGCCATTCACCATCAAAAAAGGGCCTACTCAATTAACAGGTCTCCACACCCCTATACAAAGAAACGCTTTGGTTCCAGGCCCCTTGCTCTGTGGCGAAACGCGACCACACACCCATAATGTATATATAACCTGTGTCATAATTAGACACCAAGCGACCAAGTCCTACTACCTCCCGCGGATGAAATCTGTGACTTGCCTCCAGAGCCCAATGGTGTACGGGAACCTTCCTCAATGTAAATGGAAATATGTTTGTTCACACCAATGATATAACCAGGAATCATATAATTATACCCTGAGGACACCACTCTGTCCAATGGTAACGAATGCCCCAGCAGGAAAATAACACTGATTGTGTGGTTGTGAAGGTTCTCATTCAGGTCATGGATATCTGTTGTATTCAATTAGATCACAATGGACTTGAAATGTAGTTCTTGAAGACGTTCGCTAGTCATCCGACTGGCTTTCCTCAATTCAGAAGACTTGTACAAGAATCTGGGCAATATTTGTAATCACCTGGAAAATCCAATTAGCATATCCACAGCAGGTGTTAAGGTGTGATTAGATAGTGGCTAAGAGGTGTTATAGGAACGCCCAGAGTAAGGTGTTAAACAGCATTGTACATGGCAGACAGTTGGTTGTCGAACCCCCCCACACTCTATTTAGGCTTGGTGTTCTTTATTTTCACATAATGTGTAAGGAGGCCATTTATGTGAAAAAAGAAGGCCCTAACCCAGCTGTCCCGACCGAAAGATGTTTCCTCTTTTTGTTTATAGTTCATATATACAGAGCCTATACACGCTAAACAACAAGCATCATAAAAGGTTAAACCTGGAGATCCTGACCCAAGCTACCAACGTAACTCACCCAAAAGGTATATAGAATACTATACACAGTCCATTGAATGGAATGCACCAATACATCCTGTCAACACAGGACCCCTAGCAGGACCCTAGCAATGGCAGATTTAAATGGCAACTGTGAACCGACTCCTCTCTCCTCCCCCCAGCTCCCCCCTCTAAGGCAATCCACAAACCCATAGGTAACAACTCCAACTGCACCAACCAGTGCTTAACTGACCACAAACCACAATATTGCTACGCCCAACCAAATACGACTTGCCACCCCGAAGCCTAGAGCCAAATATCCCCCATTACACCCAAAAGAACATACCTAAGTCTTCTGGAACTTCTCCCTGGACACTGCTACCCAAGCGTCAAGGTACTACTGCTCCCCCCCCCCCACCCATCACGACACTAGAAGGTTATATGTCTCTAACCATATGGCGATAGAGATAGTAGAACTTTATTCTATGTTTATAAGGTTTTCTATTATATGTTGAAATAATAGAATGTTTAGTTTATACCTGTTTTTTACTATTAACTACAGTGATCTGATCTGGACTGGTGGTCACTTGGGGTGGGTCGGGAGGAGAGGCAGAACATGTTTATATATTAACCTGGATTTGGGTGAGTCAAACAAAAAAACTTTTGGATGTGAAGAGGTCTAGGCCCACAGGAATAAACGCACACAAGTGTCAACTTCCTCGACAAATAGCCGGATATAGTGTGCCTGCAGGAGACCCACCGAAAACGCGTGGTGGGATGGGCTGCCCACGTAATGTTCATCATACCCCAGAGGGTGTCAATTTTAAGAAAACCTTAAACACAAAATTTAGTGAAAAACAGCCAGAAACCCTCAAGTTGTTGCCTTTTCCTTTGAGTGTTTTTAAATTTCTCATTTGTCAACTTCACTTCTACTTTTTTAGTTTTTTATCCATAAATGTGTGAATTTTGACATCTTACGCACTTACCTTACCACGATATTTATCCTCAGACTTAACCACTACTCTAACCCCATTGTCTGCTCACAGTTAATTTATGTTCTTTCAACATCTTCCTCCACTAGCATTTCTCCTTCGATCTGTTTATTATATATATCACTATTTATCTATTTATTCAACACGAGGCACTTTATTAGCATTATTGTACACTCTCGTACCATTGTCGGATTCCAGATCACGATAAAACTTTGGTGACGTGGCTCGTTCTTCCTTTATGGTAGCTGCACTATACATGGGTATACACGGAGTGCACGTTAGGGTTAAAACCCTGTAATTTTGTATGTTGGACACCTGGGGAGGGGCGGGATGGAGAGGCGGGTGGGAGGTGTGTCTAGGGAGGGCACTCACCTATTTATTGTTATGTACTGCTGAATACTGTAACCCTGATGACGGCTCGTTCCCTGAGCCGAAACGCGTAGGTTATGTTTTCCTACTATTGAATAAACTGGAGTTTAAGTCAAGTCCTTGGAGTGCTCTGTACCCCAACGTTGTGTATTATATATATATATATATTTAGTTAAGTGTTAAGGTTTTAACTTGGAGAAAAGAAATTTAACTTCTCCAGAATATGGAAAATTCTAATTAAAGAAATGAACGTTGACGTGTTATAAGCCTCTGATTAAATGAATGTCACACCTGCTAAGCCCGACATCCACCATTCTAAACTTTCCTGCACTAATTAGCGGAAACTCCGATGACCTTTAGATCATTAAAGTTCTCTAAGAATTAAATTGCTCAGACCTTTCAAGAGCTAAAGCAGAACATGTACAAATCTGCCTAAGAAAATAACTTTATTCCAAATGAATTGCGGTTCGGTTCCTCTAACTACCGTACATTCTTTCAATAACCCGAGGGAGGTTTGTGGAGAAGCCCAGATATACAGCTGGTTGTGCCAAAGTGATTAAACCCCTGTGGTTGGCCACTGTGAGTGTGAGAGAGTGTGGGTCTTCTGCTCCTCGACAAGGAGGATTTAATAAACCAATAATAATCCAGCGCAGTGAGGTAGGTAGAGGGGATATGATTAGGTGCAATGTGGGAATAAAACTAGAAAGGCCTTAAAAATACTTCAAACCTGGGATCCCCACACAGGCCTATTGGCGCTAGGTCCACGCCAGGTCCCACCCGGCCTTCCAGAATCCCCAGCCCCACCATTCACAGGACATTCAGGTCTATCCCAATGAAAACAGGATGTTGGTGGTTCCTGACATCACAACGTTTTCAGACGTTTACTGAATTCCAACATAGGGAGGGGTGGGACCCAATGCCTATGGGGCAAATTTATAAACAATCGCTAACATCGGCATTTTCAGTTCTCCGCACATCGTCCCAAACCAATCGCTATTACCGCTGTATTTATAAGGCCGATCGCATTGCCCAGGCGATACTGTTTCCTCTTTTCGCCACAATAATGTTCTTAACGTGTCAATGTCGTACCGGTATGTTTCGTATCACAGAGAAAAGAGCAAAATGGGACCGTGGGTAGCGCGGCTCTAGTGTCACTATCCACGGTGCCATTTTGCTAGAGCCATGAGGGGTGCACAGGCTCGCTACATTTTTGGGGTGGTGTGCATGGGGACGCTGGGGGAGAGCGTTGTTCTTGCACTTTGCGCTGACGTGCCACGTGCAGGTGCAAAGAGCTGCTTGGAATGTGTGTCCCACTAGCGACACCTCCAATGGGTGCGCACTCGCAAGGGGGCCTCTCCCACATGCACAGGGACCACGCACCCCACACACAATATAGGTTGCATGTGTACATAAAGTGATTAGATTGTAAGTTCTTCGGGGCAGGGCCTGATGTGAATTGAGTAAATAATTGTAAAGCGCTGCGGAATATGTAGCGATATATAAGAAATAAAATACATAGATACACCAGGGGCCCTTAAAAGAGCCTTTTGGGCCTTAGAGGTTCCCACAGCTTGAGACCAGGACTGACAAGTGCCTATTAGTGCTTAAGGGGTCCCACGGGTTGAAACAAGGACCCCCCTCCCCAGCACAAACGCCTTTGGCAACATTGGCGGAGCTGGTGTCAGAGAAAAGAAGATGTCGGAGACCTGATAAAGGTCCTTTTAAGGACCAGCGGTGGTGGTGGTTTTGAGCTGCGGGACCCTCTTGCCAGAAAGGCTCTTATTAGATCCACATTAGCCAATAGGGGTCCTAGTTTCGAACTACAGGACCCCTTATGCCCCAAAAGGCACAACAGCAACCGCAAAGCCCCTCGCGCCTCCCATTGCACCCACGCACACAATAAGTTATAATTACAACAGGTAAACTTGGATTTCTTCATTATTTATCTCTATATCCAGCCAGACGTGATGATCCCGGTATATTTGCTACATACAGAATATTCTAAGATGACCTGCTGCAATCCTGACATGGAGCTTGTAAAATCCTATTATGGGATTACGGACTTCATGCTGATCTGGATGTACTATGTTCATGTCTCTAATCCCAAAGGATTTATTGTTTATGATTCACCCACAGAAAAACTTGATACCACTACCCAACCAGATAGATAGATAGCTGGATGTTTTTTTTTTTTTTTTTTTTTTTTTTTATTTTTTTTTTCATTTCCTCCAAATTTTCCTGGTCTGTCTGTCTGTTGCCTATCTTTCTATCTATCTATGTATCTATCTATCTACCTATCTGTCTTTCTATGTCTATCATTATTTGTCTGTCTGCTGTCTTCTATCTATCTATCTACCGATATCTATCTATCTGTCTGTCGGTCTGTCTGTCTGTCTATTATATATCATCCATCGTCTGTCTGTCTATCTATCTATATCTGTCTGTCTGTCTGTCTGTCTATCTGATCTATTCTCTATCTAACCGATATCTGTCTGTCTGTCTGTCTGTCTATCTGTCTGTGTATTATTTATCATCATCTGTCTGTCTGTCTATCTATCTATATTCTTCTGCTGATCTATCTATCTATCTATCTACCGATATCTATCTGTCTATCTGTCGTCTGTCTGTCTATTATTTATCATCCATCTGTCTGTCTGCTGTCTATCTATCTATCTACCGATATCTATCTATCGTCTATCTATCTATCTGTCTGTCTATGTCTATCATATTTATCATCCATCTGTCTGTCTGTCATCTATTATCTATCTGTCTGTCTGGTCTGTCTGTGTCTGTCTGTCTGTCTGTTATCTATCTATCTATCTATCTATCTACCAATGTCTATCTATCGCTGTCTATTTATTATTTTCTCATCCATCTGTCTGTCTGACTGTCTATCTATCTATCTATCTATCTATCTATCTATCTATCTATCTATCTATCTCTTAGATCATCTATCTGTCGTCTGTCTATCTATTATTTATCATCCATCTGCCTGTCTATCTATCTATCATCAATCGATCCATCCAGCTATCTATCTATCTGTCCGTCCATCCGTCCATCTATCATTCATCATCATCCATCCATCCATCCATCCATCCATCATCCATCCCCATCCATCCATCCCATCCATCCATCCATCCATCCATCCATCCATCCATCCATCCATCCATCCATCATCATCCATCCATCCATCCATCATCCATCTATCATCCATCTATCTATCTATCTATCTATCATCCGTCTGTCCGTCCGTCCAGCCAAGCCATCCATCCATCTTCATCATCTATCTTCTATCTACGTCCGTCCGTCCGCCGCCCATCCCACCATCCATCCATCCATCCATCTACATCCATAGATAGATAGATAGCTGGATGGATCGATGGATGATAGATAGATAGACAGGCAGATGGATGATAAATAATAGATAGACAGACAGACAGATAGATAGATATCAGTAGATAGATAGATAGATAGATAGATAGATAGATAGATAGATAGATAGGGGGAAGGGAGAGGGAGTTCTTCTTTGTCGCATGCAGGAAGGATTGGCGATTTTGAATTTTTGTTTGGGCAGGTGCAGGTTGTTGTTTGTGTTTTGGGTATGTGGTTGGACTTGGTTGCTTGTGTTGGGTTGTTAGCGTTGGTGTTGGGGGCGACGCAACTGGGAGGGCTGATTGTGAGTAGGCGGATGTTATGATATTTGGTGCGTTGGGCCGAATGCCCTTGGCACGTGGGTTTTTGCCGTTGGTTGTGCGCCTTGGACTGTGGGGACGGGGGGAATGGGAGAAGACGAAGGGGGGAAGGGAAGAAGATGGAGGACGGAAGGCAGAGGAAGAATGAGGGGGGAAGGGGGGGAAGGGCGGGAGGGAGGCGAAGGGGGAGCGGGGGAATGAAGGGAGGGGGGGGAGGGATGGAAGGAAGGGATGGACGGTGAAAAAGAGAAGGGTGAAAGGGGGGAATGGGAGAAGGAAGGGGACGGGGGGAGGGGGAGTACCGCCGGACGGGGGGGGGGGGGAGAGGGGATTGGGCAGAGAAGAGGGGAATGAGGGTAAGAGGGAGGGGGGGGGGGGGAAGGAGAAAAAGAGGGGGGGGGGGGGAAGGTGGAGAGGGAAGGAGGAGTGATGAAGGAGAAGGGGGGGGGAGGGGGAAGGAGGAAGGAAGGAAGGAGCCAGCGAGGGGAAGGGAGGGGATGGAGGGAAGGGGAAGGGGGCGGCGGAGGTGGGAACGGGGTGGGATGGGGGCGAGGGATGGCAAGGCGGGACTGTTTGGGGAAGTGGGGGGCTGTTTTGCAGGGCGAGTTGTTGTGTGTGGGCCAGTTCTGCGATTTGTGACTGGCTTGTTGGGACTTTTGTTTTTTGTGATTTGTTTGTGTGCTTTGGGTGCTTCTTTGTTTGCTGGAAGGATTTGGACCGTTGTTGCTTTGCTAATGTTGCTTGATGTGTGGTTTGTGGGTAGCTTTGTTTGTGTTGCAGTGTTTGTGACTGTTTTGGCGTTGACATGCTGTGGTTTGTTGATGTGTTTGGACTTGTGCATTTGGAAGGCTTGGAGGGGGCGGAGGAGAATGAGGAGAGGGGGGAGGGAGGGAGAAAGGGGGGAAGCGGGAAGGATTGGCGGACGAGGCGGGGGGAAGGGAAAGGAAGAAGCGGAAGGGGGGAGGAGGAAAAGGGACGATGGGGGGAGAAGGGGAAGGTGGGAATGACAGAGGAGGGTGGAGGGGGGTGGATGAGGGGGAGGGGGCGGGGGAGCGAAAGGCTAAGGGAAGAAGGGAAGGGACGGGAAAGAAGATGTGGGATGGGATGGCGGGTGGGGGAGGGCGGGAAGGAAGGATGGAAGGAACGAGTGGGGGAAGGAAGGGGGGGAAGGGGGGAAGTGGATGGAGAGGGGAGGTGAAGGGGGGGTGGGGAATGGAAGAGAACTGGAAGGGGCGGAAGAGGGGAGAAGGGAGGGGGGGGAGGGGGGGAAGGGAGGGAAGGGGGGGGGGGGGAGACGAGGGAGTGGAAGGTGGGGGAGAAGGGGGGAGGAGGGGGGGGGGGGGGGGAGGGGGAAGGAGGAGAAGAAGGACGGTGTGTTTGGTGTGATGGGGTTGGGGAAAGGGAAGGGTGAAGTGAGTGGGGATGCGGAAAAAGAAAAAGACGGTCGGAAGGGAGTCGTTTTTTTTTTGGGCAGGGAATGGGAGCGAAGGGGCGAGGAGAAGGGGGCAGGAAGGGGAAGGGGGAAGGAAAGGGAGGGAGGGGTTTGGTTGGGAATATGGGTTGTGTGACTGGCAATTTGAATGGGAGTGGGAGGAAGGGGATGGGGGGAATGAGGGAAGGGGTAGGTGGAATGGAACTCATGAAATGGGGTAGAGGTGAAGTGAGGGGGAAAGGAAGGGGAAGGGGGAGGGGAAGAAAGAAGCGGAGGGGGTGAATGGGGGAAGGGGGGCGTGGGAAGAGGCGGAAGAGAGGGTGGGGAAGGGGGGGGAGAGAAGGGGGGGGGGAGAGAATAATGGGGGGAAATCATGGGAACGGGTCGGGAAGTCCCTGTGGGAAAGTGAATGAAGAGGAGAAGAAGGGGGAAGAAGGAAGGGAAAAGGAGGAGGGGCGGGGGGGGGGACGAAAGGACGGGGCAGGGCGAATAGGGAACATGGGGGAAAGGGTGGAAGGGGGGTGGGGAGCGAGGAACGAAGGGGGGAAGGGCAAGGGAGGAAGGGATTGGAGAAGGGAGGAGGGAAGGAAATGGGTGGATGAGAGAGGGAGAAGAGAGAAGAAGCGGCCGTAGGGAAAGGCGAAGGGGGAAGGGGGGGAAGAATGGGGGGTGTGGAGAAGGCCTGGAACGCAGGTGAAGTGAAACGGGAAGGGGGGAAGAAGGTATGAGAGGAGGGAAGGAGAGAAGAGGAAGGAGGGATGTGAGGAAGGAGGGGGGAGACGGGAATGGGGGGGGGGGGGAAAGAAAGGGAGAAGCGAGAACGGAAGTGAAGGAAGAACGGGGGGGAGGGAGAAGGGGGACCGGGGTCGAGGGATGAGCTGAGGGAGGGGGAAGAAGGGGAGGGGGGGGGCGGGTGAAGGGAAGGAACGAGGGGAGGGAAGGGGGGGGAACGGAGGAGGAAGGAAGTGAGGAATGAAGGGGGAGGGAAGAAGGGAAGGAACGAAAGAAGGGGAGGCAGGGAAGAAGGAAGTGGAAGGGAAATCAGGCGAGGATGGTTGGAAGGAAGAAATGGTTGGTGAAGGGGGAAGAAGCGGAAGGGGGAAGGTGAATTTTTTTTGGGGGGAAAGGGGGAAGAAATGCGGAAATCATGGAAACTGGTTATGAGGATTCAGAGTAGGGAAATCATGGTAACTGGTTATATGATCACAGAAGTAGGGCAATATGGTAACTGGTTATTGATCACAGAGTCGGGAAAGTAATGGTAACTGGCTTATATGTTCACAGAGTAGGGAATCATGGTAATGGTTATATGATCACAGCGTAGGAAAATCATGGTAACTGGTTATATGTCACAGAGGTAGGAAATCATGGTAACGGTTATTGTTCACCGAGTAGGGAAATCTGGTAACTGAGTGATAGGTTTAGAGTAGGGAAATGACATGGAACTGGTTATATGTTCAGAGTAGGGAAAATCCATGGAACTGGTTATATGATCAAAGAGTAGGGAAATAATGGTAACTGGTTTATATGGTTGAGAGTAGGAAATCTGGAACTGGTTATATGTTTAGAGTAGGGAAAATCTGGTAAAACTGGTTATATGTTCAGAGTAGGGAAATCATGGTAAACTGGTATATGATCACAGAGTAGGAAATCATGTGGGTAACTGTTATATGTTTAGAGAGGGAAGGGAAATCATGGGAACTGGTTATAGTCAGAGTTAGGGAAATCATGGTAACTGTTATATGATCACAGAGTCGGGAAATATGTAACCTGGTTATATGTTAGAGAGTAGGAAATCATGGTTAATGGTATATGATCAAAGAGTACGGGAAATCTGGTAAACTGGTTATATGATCACAGATAGTAGGGAAACAGGTAAACTTGGTTATATGTTCACAGAGTAGGGGACAATCATGTAACTGGTTATATGGTCACAGAGTAGGGAACAATCATGGTAATGGTTATATGTTCACAGAGTAGGGAATCATTGGTAACTGGTTATATGTTCACGCGAGGGGAAATCATGGAATGGTTATAATGTTCACAGAGTAGGGAAATCATGGTAAACTGGTTATATGATCACAAGTGGGAAATCATGGTAATTGGTTATTGGTTCAAGAGTGGGAATCATGTTAAATTGCGTTATATGATCACAGCGTAGGAAATCATGCGTAATTGGTTATATGATCACAGAGGTAGGGAAAATACATGGTAAACTGGTTATGATCACAGATTAGGGGAAATCATGGTAAACTGGGTTTAAAATTTTATGTTCGAGTAGGGAAATCATGGTACTTGGTATTGATAACAGAGTAGGGAAATCATGGTAATTGGTTATATGTCACAGAGTAGGAAATCATGGTAAAGGTTATATGTCACAGAGTTAGGAGAAATATGTAACTGGTTATATGATCACAGCGTAGGGAAATCATGGGTAAATGGTTATATGTGCACAGTAGAGTAGGGAAATCGATGGTAACGGTTTATATGTTCACAAGTAGGGACATCCTGGTAACTGGTTCTATGTCACCGAGTAGGAAATCATGGTAACTGGTTAATGTTCACAGAGTAGTGAAATCATGGTAATGGTATATGTTCACGAGTAGGGAAATCATGGTAATGGTTATATGTTTCAGAGAGTAGGGAAATCCTGGTAAGCTGGTTATATGTCAGAGAGTAGGAAAAACTGTAACTGGTTATAGTTCAGACGAGGAGTAGGGAAATGCATGGTAACTGGTTATATGTTCAGAGTTAGGGAAAATCATGTGGTGACTGGTTTTATGTTTCACAGAGTAGGGAATCTGGTAAATGAGTAGATGTTCAACAGAGTATATGTACTAATACAGTTATTCTCAATATATAAAGTATTACCGTACCAACAAGAACTACAGTCTATGTATTAATTCCCCAGAGTAATTCTCAAATTATATAGTATTCCGAACCAACCAGAAAAAGACTACAGTATATGTATTAATACCAAGTAATTCTAAAGATTATATTAGTATCCATGTACAACCAGAAACTACAGTATATGTATCATTTAATTACCAGTAATATCATATTATATAGTTATCTGTACCAACCAAGACTACAGATATGTATTAATTCCAGAAAAAATTCTTAATATTATAGATCCCTGTACAACCAGAACTACAGTATATGTATTAATACAGTAATTCTCAGTATATAGTATCCCCGTACCAACCAGACTACAGTATATGTATTATACAGTAATTCACAATATTATATAGTATCCCTGTACTAACCAGAACTACAGTATATGTATTATACCAATAATTCTCAATATTTATAGTATCCGGACCAAACAAGAACTACATCTATATGTATTAATTCAGTAATTCTCCATATTATATTTTATAGTATCGTACCAACCAGAATACAGTATATTTTGGGTATTAATTCCAAGTTTAAAAAAAATCTCACTATTATATTAGTATCCATTCTACCAACCAGGAACTACAGTAAGTATTTAATTCAGTAAGTTTAATATTATATAGTATCCCTGTAAGCCAACCAGAACGAGTAGATGTATATAACAGAATTCTCAATATTTATATAGATCCTGTACCAACCAGACTAAAGTATATGTATAATACCAGTAAATCTGAATATTATATGTATCCTGTACCAACCAGAATGTACAGTATGTATAATTCCAGGAATTCTCAATATGTATATAGTTATCATGTACAATAAGAACGACAGTATATGTATTAAAACAGTATTTCAATATTTATATAGTAATCCAGTGTACCAACCAGAACTACAGTAGTTATATGAATTTATACCAGTAATTCTCAATATTATATAGTATCCCCGTACCAACAGAACTACAAGTATAGGTATTAATAACAGTAATTCTCAATATTTATACAGTATCCCTTACCACCAGAACTCAGTTATGTATTAATACCGTAATCTCAAATAGTATATAGGTATCCATTGTACCAATCAGAACTACCGTATATGTATTTAATACCAAGGAATTCTCAATATTATATAGTATCCCTGTACAACCAGAACTACAGTATAGTGTATTCACACCAGTAATCTCATATTGATATAGTATCCCTTTACCAACAGAACTACAGTATATGAATTAATACGAGTAATTCTCAATATTATATAGTATCATGTCCCACTCAGAACTACAGTATAGTGTAATACCAGTAATTGCTCAATATGTACTATAGTATCCGTTTGTACTAGGCCGAGACATGTACAGGTATTTATGGTCTTAATTATCCAGGAATTCTGCGAATCTTATGTCGTTAGGTCATCATTGTTATTCCTAAACGGAACTTACTCGTATGGCTGCCAATTTTAGCTCAGTTAATGGGCAATCATTATGTATAGGGATGGCCGCCTGTAGCTTACCATACCGAGACATTTAATAGGTATGATTTTGTAGTGTGAATAGCCAGTAAGTGTCGATATTAGTATATAGTGGTCCCTTGTATCCACACGCCTATGTAGAACTACAGTTATGTATGCTTTATTTGTGACAAGTGTGCCTGCAGTCCTTTCGTCTAATGTATTATTATTGTGAGTAGTCCACATAGCGAAGTGCACAGAACTAGAAGTTAGGTGACATGTGATTAGATACACCTTGTTAATTGTTCACTGTCAAATGTTGTATTGTATTAGTATCTTGGGTACATGCAAACATGTAATGGGACATATTTGGCCGAGGTATGTTATAGTACGGTTAATTTCGTCAGTATATTTATATGTATTCCGCGTGGTACCAATCGAGGAGCTTACTAGTTGCTGCTAGGGGGTGCAATGTATGTTTAGTTGTTTTTTGCAGGTGCTGCTTTTGTTTTTTTTGAATACCAGTTAATTCTAAATTATTAAGGATCCATGTACCAATCAGAACTACAGTATATGTATTAATACCAGTAATTCTCCTTTATATAGTATCCCTGATACAACCAGAACTAACAGGATATGATAATACCAGTAATTCTCAATATTATATAGTATGCCCCGTGACCAACCAGAAACACAGTTATAGTGTATTAATACCAGGAATTCTCAATAGTATATAGTTTATCATGGTAACAACCAGAACTACCGTATATGTATAATACGAGTAATATAATATTAATATAGTATCCCGGACCAACCAGAACTACAGTATATGTATTGAATACCATTAGATTATCAATATTATATAGTACAATGGTACAAATCGAACTACAGTATATGTATTAATACCAGTAATTCTAAAATTTATAGTATCCCAGTTGTACCAACTCAGAACTACAGTTATGTAGTGAATACCAAGTAATTCTCAATAGTTATATAGGATCCATTGTACAACCAGATCTACCGATATGTTATTAATACCAGTATATTCTCAATATTAATAGTATTCCTATACAACGCAGGACATACAGGTATATGTAAGTAATAGCAGTAATTCTCAAGTATTATAATATACCCCTTGTACCAACCAGCAACTTACGTATATGTATTAATACCAGTAATTATCAATATAATAGTTATCCATGTACCAATCAGAACTACAGTTAAGTATTAATACAGTAATTCTCCATATTATATAGTATCCCTGTACCAACCAGAAATACAGGGTTATATTATAATACCAGTAATTCTCAATATATATAGTGTCCCCGTTACCAACCAGAAGCTGCGGAGTATATGTATTATACCAGTAAATCTGCAAGTATTATATGTATCCGTACCAACCAGAACTACGTATATGTACTAATACCAGTTAATTCTCATATTATTTAGTATCCCCGTACCAAAAAAAAACAAACCGCCCCCCCAGAAATACAGTAGATGGTATTAAGCCAGTAAATCTCCCATATGTATATAGTATCCCCGTACAACCAGAACTACAGTAATTGTATTCATACCAGTAATTCTCAAATATATTAGTATCCTGTACAACCGACAGAACTACAGTATATGTATTAATACCAGTAATTCTCAATATTTATATAGTACCGCTGCTACACAACCAGAACTCAGTTATATGTATTAATAACAGTAATTCTAATATTAGATAGTATCCATGTACCCAACCAGAACTTACAGTATATGTATGTAATACCAGTTATTTATAAATTATATTAGTACTCCCAGTACCAACCAGAACTACAGTATATGATTGAATACAGAATTCTCAATATTATATAGTATCCCGTGTACCAGACCAGACTACAGTATAGTATTAATACCAGTAATTCGCAATTTAATAGGTATCCTGTTGTACCAAACCAGAACTACAGTATATGTATTAATTACCAGTATTCTCAATATTGTTATAGGTATCCCGTTACCAACCAGAAGCTACAGTATATGTAGAATACCAGTTAATCTCATATTATATAGTATCCCCGTTTACCAACCAGAACTACTAGTATATGTGTATTAATACCAGTAATCTCAATATTCTCTAGTATCCCGTACAACCAGAACCTACGTATATGTATAAATATGGTTGTTTAATAATAAAATCATACAATCTAGTGCTGGCCACTTGCACTGACTGACGCATTTTCATAACAATAAATGTTGATTTGGTTGTAGCGTTGGACAATCCGGCTGTTTGGTTTTAACCTGCTGATGTTCCAGTGACGGTTCTGGGCGGTTCAGACACGTTGTCTAAACATCCAGGAGTGGTTTTTTTTTTGGGGTTGCACTGTGTTTTTTTGGGCATTGTGTTTTGCTGCTTTTTTTTTTTTGCTATGTGTGGTGTTGGTTTTGTTTTTTGTGTGCGGTTGCATTGTTGTGGCCTGTTTTGTTGCCATTTTTTTTGGGGGCGGTGGTGGGCCCACATTAAATAAAGTATTTTTGCACAAGGACTGAGAGGCCCTGGGAACTTTTAATTCCTTAGATAGACGATAGAGATACGGGACAGACAGATTCCACAATGACTACAGTTGGATTATATTTGAAATGTCTACATTATTTATTGTTACCCAGAATTCCATTCTTGATACAGATCAGTTTTTAAATATATATATACGGACCCACACGCACTTCAGAACCTCTCACAACATGCGCACGCAATCCTCCGAAGGATTGTATATGGAAGGGGGGATGTGCAAATTCTTTCAAGAATCAGGGGTTTACTGGATCATTATCTAATATACTGAACCTGGTCCCTGTTACGGGCTGGTGTAATAAGAGGGGCTATAAATTACCAGGAACCAATCATATGTGGCTTTTTAATGCCATTACTGTAGATTGGATGCTTTACTTTAACACTTCTTATTGTATCAGCCCTTATATGGCTGATCTGAGATATTAGAATTTGCAGGTGTCAGATCCTTCCCATAATATAAGCCCTATAAGCTGGCTCCTCCCTCCATGCAGTCAATCAAGGCTGTGACAACTGACACCACAGCAAATGATTGACAGCTGTTTCAACTGCTGCCTCCTTTTCATTAAATATCTGGTTACAAATGCATGTAATAAACGGATTAAAAATATTAGCAGTTGGGGTTGCGGGCAGATTATAGGTAGACATGTCCTTCAGCATGAATAGGTATTATAGGTGTGTAGTGCCTTGATACGTTAGGATTAAGGTCCCAGCCCCAAACTTCTTGCAGTCTAGTAGGTGAGTAAACATACTGATACAATGTTATATTTAATCATAAATTCTACAGAACAGATCCCGTGTCCATTACAAACAATTGTTGGATATAACGATGATGTAACATTGACAAATACCAATTTAGCAGAAGCTGGTGAAACTTCATTGATTTATTAGGGAAGGTTTCCCCCTACTGGTCACATCATTTAGTGCATGTGGACACCGATTACATTGCCTGGGTGGATGGTTAGCAATAGAGAAAAATATCAATGAGTTTTATATGTCCAAAATTTATACCCCACAGCCTCTCACATGGTTATTATATAGCAAAAATAGCTGAAAATCTACATAAAGCCAATAAATCTTCATAGGACAGAACTATAATATTACATCTTATTTACTCCTGTCAAAACTAAATTTGCCTTTATCCCCTTTTATTTAACATGGATCACATGACTTGTACATGGATCACATGACTTGTACATGGATCACATGACTTGTACATGGATCACATGACTTGTACATGGATCACATGTCTATAATACATTAGCAATAGTTAATAATTTACTATAGAATATTAAAAATAACAGTCTCTGGGCCTTCCTGTTTGATTCAACTCCCAGCCACATAGGATTGCAATTGTATGGAATTTACATACAAATTCACCACCCAGTAACACTATTGGCCACAGTTATAATTCCACTATGTTTCGGGTAGACCAGGACCTCTTATCCAGGAAATTCCAGACACCTCCACTGTTGGACCCAGGACCCCTTTACCTACCCAGGATCCAGACATTTCCCACTGTTTACCGCTAACCCAGTTCGATCTTCCGTTGACGACTTACCCAGGAATCCAGACATTCTCACTGTTGACCAGTGACACTTACCCAGGAACGGCGACTTTCCACTGTTCGAACCAGGACCTACTTACCGAGGAACCAGACACTCCCACGTTGGACCAGGGACCTACTTCGAACCCAGGATCCAGACACTCCCACTGTTGGACCAGGGATCCACTACCCAGGAATGCACGACATTCCCACTGTTCGCACCAGGACTACTTACCCAGGATCCAGAAATTTCCCAACTGTTGACCAGAGGGACCTATTACCAGGAATCCAGAACTCCCCTGTTCGACCAGGACCCACTTACCCAGGCAGATTCGGACATTACACTGTTCGACCAGGACCTACTTCCGACTGTTCCAGACCACTTGGGACCTAACCTTACCCAGATCAGAACACTTCCCACTGTTGTACCAGGCCTACTTTACCACCCAGGAATCCAGACATTCTCCACGGTTCCGGAATTCCCAAGTGCAGACCTACTTACCCACGGAATCAGACCATCCCCACTGTTTCTACCGGACCCTACTCTTTACCAGGAATCCAACATCACCACTGTTGGACCGGACCGCTACCCAGGAATCCAGATATTCCACTGTGACCAGGAACCTACTTACCCAGGAATCCAGAACGTCCACTGTTCGGCCTAACCAGGATCCGACCACGACAGCCTTCCCAGGAATCCATACTTCATGTTGCACAGGCCACCAGACAGACACTCAACGTTGACCAACCAACGCCAGGAATCCAGACACTCGCCATGTTTGGACTACATGGAACCTACTTACCCAGGAATCCAGACATGACCACTCCCACTGTTTCGACCAGACCCACTTACCCAGGAATCCAGACATTACCACGTTCGACCAGGACACTACTAGAGAACCAGACACTCCCACGTTGGGACCAGGACCTACTTACCCAGGAATCCAGACACTCCCACTGTTGGACCAGGGCCTACTTACCCAGGAATCCAGACATTTCCCACGTTCGACCAGGACCCTACTTCACAAAGGAAACTCAGGATACTTCCCACTGTTGGACCAGACCCACTTACCCACGAATCCAGACCACTACCTGTTGACCAGGACCACTTACCCAGGAAGCAAAGACCATTACCACGTTCGACCAGGACTAATACCAGGAATCCAGACACTCCCACTGTTGGACCGGACCTACTTACCCAGGAATCCAGACACTTCCCACTGTTGGACAGGACCTACTTACCCAGGAATCCAGACATTCACTGTTCGACCAGGACCTACTTACCAGGAATCCAAACATCCCACTGTTCGACCAGGACCTATTACCAGGAATCCAAACATCCCACTGTTGGGACCAGGGCCTACTTACCCAGGAATCCAGATCTCCACTTGTTGACCAGGACCTACTTACCCAGGAATCCAGGATAATTCCACTGTTAGATCAGGACCCCTTACTACCCAGGAATCAGATACATTCCATGTTGAATCAGGACCTACCTCACACCCAGGAATCCAGACATTCCCACTGTTGGACCAGGACGTACTTACCCAGGAATCCAGACATTCCCACTGTTCGACCAGGACCTACTTACCCAGGAATCCAGATATTCCCACTGTTCGACCAGGACCTACTTACCCAGGAATCCAGACATTCCCACTGTTCAACCAGGCCCTACTTACCCAGGAATCCAGACATTCCCACTGTTGGACCAGGACCCACTTACCCAATAGAGAAGACGCTGGAGCGAGGATCTGTAAGTATAGTTTGGATTCTATTTTTAAACTTCTAACATAGTGTTTGGGGGTGGAAGGGTGGGCCCTGCAATATAGATGAAGTTTTTTATACAAGGTTAGAGATTGCAAGAGAGGGATAGGGACGAGGGGGGAGGGCTCCTCTCGGAGGCATCACAAGAGGCAGAGACATTTAGACAGGAAGATAGCCACTACTCCTCCTACAGGGGAACCATAAGGAGTAGGATTGTAAGGTGATTGTAAGGTAAACTGTACTGTGGGGCTAGTAGTGGGTTCAATTTTAGTTTCGGGGGTGAACAATTTTTCAGATTTTTTGTATTGTAAAAATTAAAATTTACAAATTAGAAAATGTTTTATATTTCTAGAAATCTCAAAAATACTTTACGGAATGCCATAACAGCCAGCGCGTGAACTTTCCAGAACTGGGCTATGTTTTTTAGCATTGCTACGTGTTCCCCGGAGCATTTCCATTGTCCCTGAACCGTTTACGGTGAGTTACCATTGCTATTTATACCTCAATTTTACTTTCAGATTTTATGACTCCCGTTGACTTTAGTGGGTCCGCTGCAGATTTTCGGGTCCGGGAAAGTATTTCAGTGAGTTCGGCCATCTCTAATGTCCACCATTAAAACAAAAACCCCAAGTGTAATTTTTACCAGTTTATTTACATGCATTTGTAACCAGATATTTAATGATAAGTTATATTCTCGCAAAGGCATCTGCCCCCTTCCTCAGCTCAATGAGCTTTTTATAAGCTTGAGCATGTGCAGAGGCAGCAGGTGAAACAGCAGTCAATCATTGGTTGTTATTTCAGCAGTCACGTTCTTGATTGTCTGCATGGAGGGAGGAGCCAGTTTACTCTGCCAGGGTAAAAACATTAGCAACATCTTAACAAGCCAATTGACCGCCAATAAAACTGTGGAATAATATAACAAAAACACATTAGCTATGACTCATTAACATAAATTAGATAGAAAAGTGCTCAGCTGTCAGAGTAATTAATGTGCTAATAGGCCATATTGTGTACTGGCCATTCTGTCTTAAAAGCCTCGTTTACAGTAATAGTCTGTCATCCCAGGAAATATCTGGTCCACCCAACTCAAACCAGTATTTGGTGGATAAACAATTTATATTTTACACTATATCAGTTTGTATCCGTTTTTCAAATGCAGGTGCGTTTTAAAAAAAAAAGAGACAGGCAGCAAAACCCCATAGGATTTCACAATATTGTTCACACTTGCTGTGTTGTATTTCGTTCCAAAACGCAAATTCTCTCTCCACAACGCTATCTGTTACCTCTCTCTCCACAACGTTATCTGTTACCTCTCTCTCCACAACGCTATCTGTTACCTCTCTCTCCACAACGCTATCTGTTACCTCTGTCTCCACAACGCTATCTGTTACCTCTCTCTCCACAACGCTATCTGTTACCTCTCTCTCCACAACGCTATCTGTTACCTCTCTCTCCACAACGCTATCTGTTACCTCTCTCTCCACAACGCTATCTGTTACCTCCATCTCCAAATGCTCCTGAAACTTCCACACTCCCAGGAAGTGACAAGTGTTCTTTGGACTTGCCCCTTTAAATTATGGCAGGACCATTTTAAAAATGTGATCAAAAACGCATTAAAACGCAAAGGACAACGCAGAAAAAATGGTTAATAGCACGCACATGAACGGTTAGCAAAGGGTTAAATCGTCACTAAGCGCAGTGCGTTTTAAGGTTACGTTTTTGTCCGATCCTAGTGTGAACGAACCCTAATTGAGCCTGAATGGAAATTATAATTCTAAACAAACAGCTGTGCCTCTTTTTGCTGAAATTAGCATAAACAACCATTTGCTACATAATGTCGATGTGACCTGTTAGTGCTGCTCCTCCCTCTTTGCTGGTCTCAGACACAGGTTCAAGTGACTTCTCAAGCCTTATCTCCCGATCTGACTTCGCCTTCCTATTGGCTGACCTGGTTAAGCATAAGAAAGCAATGACGAAGAATTAGAATTTCTCCAATAATGTGGAGCCGTAATAAACACAACCCTTTATTTACTGAGCCTACGGCGCCCTTTGCAGGTGCTATACACTATTATGGTCTGTTTTCATTCCCAATGTAGAGGAAGGAGTGGGTGTTCCATTCCATCCATTTGCACAGGTGAAGGAAGAAAACGTAGAGACGAGCAACGGAGCCGTACCTTGGAGTTTGTTCATTTAGACAATTATTGTCCTCGGTAACACACGACATTCACAGCTCTTGTTTGTATCGCGGTGCGTGGATATTAATAAGAAGCAATTAAACGCAGCACATAAGGTACAATTTGTCTCATTTCCACCTGCGTTCATCACGGAACACGGCATTCACATACTGACATTTGACATCCTTCTCTAGCAGAGCGGTGAAAATGAAAAAGTGCCTGTGGCAGGGAGTAAGGAGTGATTATTCCTACCTCCTAAAGCACCAGCGGTTAGTTTTCATCTGCCAGGTTAGAGGGCAAAAGCAGTTTTCTTCGTGCTGGCGCTCCTCACAGAAAACAATACACTTTAGTTATTCTTTAAAGGTCTATAAAATGGACCAGACCCTTAATCAAGACAATATAACAGGGAATTGTACCCTGCTTAGGGCACAGCGTCTCCATATAACAGACCTCGATGGTGGCGCACAGAATTGTGGGATTGTCCCACCTATTGAGAGGTGAGTGGCGATTTGCTCCTGGTGCTGCTCCCCCTAGTGGAGCTACTGGTAGAAGCATTGTTTGAAACTGGATGGTGCAAGGTGCTGTGATTTGATTAAAACTTTCAACCAGAGAGTCCCATCTAAAGTGCATGGGCTGCCTTATTCAGTGAAAATAATAACATTATTTATTAATCTGCAGGAATTATTATTCTAAATCCTTAGAACAACACTGGATCAGAAGAAAGAACTTTCTTTCTTTACTTGATATAAAACTAGTAATCAGTGTAATCACCTCTCAATTTGATGTGGGTGCTGGGAAATGTACCTTACTAACATGGAGATGGTGTTTTATATCCCAGAATTCCAGTATTGCACAAGTGTGGTCACTGACCATTGTGTTTTTTGCACATGCCCAGTTCTTATCTACTGCAGTAACTTGTTACTGAAGGTCACGCCTACTAGTAGTCTCTAGCCAATCCTGTTAAAGTCCATATTATTCAGGGGAGCATTTTACTAAAGTCAGGGTGTGTGGTCAGTCTTTAACCACAGTTATCCTATCCAGTTCTTCAGGGGGGTTACATATATTTTAATACAACTGATGAGCTATTACCTATAGAATAAGAACCTTTGTATCTTCCAGGCTCTAGGGCACTACAGTATGTTTGCTGAAGTCCGCTGGGTTTACTGTTATAAACAGCAACTTAACATAAGGTAAACTACAAAGAGCAGTATTACTGTATTACCTACTTTCTGATTGGTTCCAGATGTTCTACCGCTACTTGCAAACACCTCACATTCACTGCAGGCAATGCTATGTATAGTGTTTCTCTGGTGTATGGCCATAATCCAACCCTAATACCAGAATGTCACCAGAGTTTAGCCTCTTTAAAAGAGGGAAATAGAGGATGGTGGTTGGTAACTGTCAGTTTGTCCACTGGTTAGGTTGGGTTTGCGGAAGAATGAAAATCCTCTCAGGTGCAGAGGAGAACTTGCTAATAATCTGTGAGATTAAACAGTCACCATGAAGCCATTCACAATACAGGGGCCTTTGATAAAAGACTTCCTAAGGCAGAGGCCACACTGGACCAGACAGTAATACTTGCTCGGTCTGGTGTGGGTATCACAAACATTACCATTTGCGCTGAATTATCGAGGTGCATGAAATTTTATTTTAAAAAAACCTGATCTCCAAAAACAGAACAAAGTGCAGTGCACGGAATGGGGACACACACGCTAATATGGGGCCCTTCCATATGGGGCCCTTTAATGGCCCCATATTGCTAAAGCGAAGTTCGTACTAGTTGCAATAAGCTGATCGACAATAAAGCATTATGGTGATAATACTGTACAATAAAATATATAAAAGGATGCCAACCATTATATCATTACCAGCCATAATAGTAACTAAAGGGTAAAAATAAATGGAATGCACAAGGAGCATTGTGATAGGTTGATAATTGATGCAGTAGACTTGTCCAATCAGAAGCATCCTGCGCAATAACCAGTTAACAGTTTAGGGCACTGGGAGCATAAGAAAAATAACGAATGAGATCTACAGGGACAACTTGCAGAAATATTGGGTTTGACACTTCCATGTTTAAGCTGCCACATTATTCCAGGCAAAGTACTTTTGTTGCAACTTAACCTTTCACCAACTCCCCCTTCACAAATGGCCGAGTCCTGGACACAGTGTGAGGGGTGAGGCTAATCAGGACTGAGATTCCAACTTTAGGCTACATTCATACTAGAAACGGAGAAAAACGGACCCCCGTTTTTCCTATATTTTTAATCAAAACTCGTCCGTTTCTGGACAGAAATGCATGCAGCGGCCTGTTTTTTTTAACGGACCAGGTCAATCCGATCCATTAAAAAAACGGACCGCAACGCGGTCGTTCACACTGATCTAGTGTGAACGAACCCTTAAAGACAAAAGTTCTGCTGCAAAATAAACCCAGGGGTGAGGACCCTTGTGGTTAATTCTCTATCAGGGTACTTTCATTAGGAGGGGGAACGGTATAGTTGCTCTCAAAGTATTCACAGCGTTAAAAGTTTTCCTTATAATAAAAATAGGTTATTTCCGCTAAAGCATTATTATTGGTATTACACAGAATTGACTTGTGCCATTACTTTTACCTCCATTAAATGTTGCCCTAGGTCTGTGGAATCTCAATGCTTGTCAGCTGTCACAGTTTGTACAAAGCGATTGACTGACCATTGCCCTTGGAGTCTTCACCTGACCACAGAAAAAAATCTAAATCATCTCTGCCGACAGATTTTTTGGCAGCAAAGATTTTATTTATTTATTTTTAATAGATGGAAAGACCTAGAATGGAATGCAAATTAGTTAAAATGCAGATTTTTCATTCAATCGTGTTAATATTGGATCCTTTTATACAGCTCATTATCCGCAGCAAAAGGCTGTCTTTACTTTCAATGATGGGAAAATTATAAACTGCGACTGATCTTAACTCCAGTAAAGATGTCCATTAACATTAGAGCAGTCTTACGTGATCACCTTGCAGTCTAGTAACTGCGGCTAAACCAATGTATAGAAAGGGAACAAAATGAAGTAAAACGGGGGGTGCGATTCGTGATCCATTGTGCGGGGCAGTTGGGACCAGGATCACACACGTGTACAAAGCTTTAATGTTTCCAGTGAAATGTATTGTTTCCACCCAAACAAATATAAAAAAAGATCCATAAAATAGTGACAAAACTGGGCAAGTGCTGTAAAGTAAAACAATCCCTAAAACTTGCCTAAAACCCTTGCATGGCGGATACTGGTCATAAACATCCCATTAGGGTATTATCACTAACGAAAAGCAGAAAAATAACCTGGGAGGTGGTTTTTCATTTTCTATTAAGGCCCATCAAGGACAGGTAGAAATGAAGAGCCAAGTTGCATTCTTTTAGGGCTGGGCCCCACTGCGTTTTTTGTGCGTTTGCGATTTGTTCAGATCACTGAAAACACGGCAACGCACCGAAAACGAGCATTCGGGTGCGTTGCGATTTGCGTTCCGCATTTTTAATAGCAATCGCATGGGTTTACCTATACCTAACGAAGAAAACGCATGCGCAAACACAACAAAATCACACAGGAAATCGCATGCGATTCCGTTTGCGGCGATGTGTGGTGCCCTTATTGTACATTTTCCCAAATAAAGGAGAACTATACTGCATATGAACTTTTTTGGAAAACAGTTAAAATGAAAAGCACCTGGAGCAGGGAGGTCGGATTGGTACTTTCTACTTCCCGATATTATTTCTACGAGGAGCATTCCAGAATAAAGAGAACTGCTTCTGCCAGGCCTCCTGGAAGGACCAGAGCGCCATCCTGCCAGTTGAAAACTTTATGTGCTGTAGTTCCTCAACAAAACAATATATACCTGCCCCAGGTTTTTCTAAAGAATTGTGTTTTACAGTATAGTTGTCCTTTAAGGCCCAATCAAGGACAGTTAGAAATCAAGGTCCATGTGCATGGTCTAGCGCATGGTATAAAACTCCCTTATTTTAGGCTGGTAAGTCAGTATGCATCCCTCACATTCTAACAGCAAACACATTGCATAGTATTTTTTTTTTGCTCCAATTTTTTTGACAAAAGGATTAGAGAGGAGCAAAAAGCAAAGTGCAAATGCAAATCCCACAACATTTTATTGCTATAATTCACCCATATCCTAATGAGAATATTCACGGTTAACATGGTTTTCATCTAAATTCTCATTCACTTTCTAAGCCTCTTAGGGCCCATTTTGTTAGCAATATGCAGCCTTTCCTCACCCTATGATTCCAACTTATCCTACCCAGTTATTCATCTAATGTTTTTTCAACGCCACGATCGGACCCTCCTCCTGTTCCATACATGATAAATCATTAATCCGAGTGACCAAATACATTATAAGGGTTTAATGCTACAGCAGTTACCATTAAGGGAAAGAAAAGGTATTTTTAGCTCTTTCCACTTTTCTAACCTCAGCAGCTAAACGGTGACAAAATGAAAAGCTTCAATTTCTGCTTTGACACTGGAACGAAAAAATCTGCATGAATAAATGTGCATTTGATTAGCTCACGGGGTGGCTAAATTATAGCTTATACGAGGTTGGATTGGCGTGACGTAACTGTTCCTGATCAAAGCAAAATGCTGATATTTTGGGTACTTGGGTCCTGCCAGTTTGATATGGCTGCTTGCTGATCCAGGTGCCTACGCTTTAATGCAGCAATTTCCAACCCTTCAATGTAGCGAAGCCAAATCCTATATAAAAGACCTGTCATTTAAAGGAGAACTAAAGCCCAAACATAAACAAGTATGGATGGATTTTAGAATAATTGATAGAAAGCTGCAACTCACCACTGAAATTCTGAGCATTGTGAAGAAATCATATGTAATTTTACTGGGCTATGCGATTTCCTGGTTAGTGCAGCGCAGTTCACTCTTTAAAACATTGCAGGTGGAGTGTGTGAAATAGGCTAGAAAATTCACTAAGCCTGTGCAATTTCCATTTTTAGTAGTGAGGTACACTGGGATAGACACTGAGGGCATATTTACCCCATATCTCCCACTGGGACAATATGACCAGTCTGTCCATGTAAAGTCATGCAATTAGCACACAACTATTATTATTGCGTGAAATTGCAGCTATTAGGAAGACAGAATTGTACAATACTGAATCTTACCCATTTCTTTTATGGAGAACCATCACTAAGCAATATCGCCAAATAATGCCATTCCTGTTCAGCCGCAATTAGAGATGGCGTCTTATGTTATTTTGGTCAATTCCACATTCATATCAATGTTTAAACATCTGTGTCCACTCAATAAATGCAAAATCCTTTAGAATTAAACGCTGGCTTTCTTTAAAATGCCGATTATTTCAGATGTTAGAGTTTTTAGTTAGGAATTGTAAAATTAATTCACTAAATTCATTGATATTTAGCATCTTTTAAGGGACTATTGCACACTAAAATGTAATACCGGGTCAGAGTGTTTTTTTACACTTATTTTATGGAGGGGCACCATTTCTAAATTTAGTAACCTTTACAATCCAGGGCTGTTTTGGGAGAGACCATGGGAGCGTATTTAGCTCCAAATTTCCTTCTGGAATAACATTTCCTTAGGAATTCTGTTGAGTGGAAATTACAGCAAGGGTCTTCTGTTACTTTGGGTCATTCCCATATCAGTTCATACATTTCCCTCACATTATTCACCTTAATTATGGACCATAAAGACGCAAAATGATTTGTTTGATATTTTATTGTTTGACAAGCATTTACAACTTTTTCATTCATAGAACTAAAAACATAAAAATAGACCTTCTCTCAGCTTATAAAAGAAATATATAAGAACGTGTGACATTAACATGTCATGACAATATGTACAGGGTTGCGGTACTTTTAAAAAGCACCAAAAGAAACAAAACAAAAAAACTTTCCAGTTTGTTCACAATTGACCATATTCTGCTTGCTACAGTTACACATCAATCGGGTCATACACAAGTGAACTGCAGATGGCATTCAATAACAATAGAGTTACGAAGGATAGAATTTTTTTAGTTTTTTCTCGAAAGCTTTGCGTGTTTACTGCAAAATTCACTGTCACGTCGACCAAAAAAAGATGGACTGGGATTTTTAGCAGCAAAAAAAAAAAAAAAAAGGTAAGAGCTGAAGTTGCCACTTACACGTCACAATGGAACCATAACCAGGATGAGGTCAAAGCCTCCTTTAAACCTTTCAGTGCCAGTTCTAACCGTTACCTTGATTATTTTGTTATTTTTGACTAGCTTGTTGCCTGGCAATGAATAGGTTATGTGTCGGTTTCCTTTAATTGATAACATGAAAGTTTCAAGTCAAATTCATTGCAGGACAAGGTTTTTATGAGTAAAAGCTAAAACGGAACCATTCTGTTAAATTGGTTCACTGAAGGGATGGCCAGAATTAACTAAAACTCCCAACACTGCAAGGAATGCTGGGAGTAGTCAGTTAGCAGCAACCAAAAAGCCAAAGCCTGGAGATCCCTTTGAGGACAAAAAAATACCTGTCCCTTTTGTAGAAGGAAAAAAAAAAGATGGCAACAAGTTTGCATATCAAGTGCAAGGAATGGACTTCAAGTGTGGTTTGTAACAAAGCTGTAAGCCTTAAAGGACCACTAAACCTCAAAATAATCTTCCCCTAAATTTATAATAGTATGGTATGTAGGAGGAAGAATTTCTACCTCTTTTTTACAAGGTTAATGGGTATAATATTTTTACCGCAAACTCTCACTACCTGCCAAAGGAAAATATTGTTACAATTTTTTTTACAGTAAAGCAAGCAGAGTAAGAGCTGGGTGCAATCAGCAAAAAAAATCTATATTAATAGGAGGTAGGAATACTGGTTTAGTGGGAAATACTTTATTTTGTGGTGTAAAGGCTCCAGCATGGTTCCCCAAAAAAAAGACAAGATGGTGTGATGAAATTGTATCATATACGGGTCCAGCCCTCCTCGAAAAGGGATCGCTAAGATATGGCCCACAACAACATGGGTGTTTGACACCCTAATGTAGGGGGTTGGAAGACCTGTGGCAATCCAGCTGTTAAGGAACTAAAACACCCCAAACAGATTTTTTTCTGACCAAGAATTCAGAGGAGTTCAACAACTACTGGAAGGTCAAAGGTCTCCCCTGTCTAATGTCTAGGCATGGAATTTCATGAATGGAGGGATGAAATATAAAGTGTTGCGTGTCTTTTAATTAAATATATATATTTATATGCGTAAAAAACTACTGTTCTCCTATCCCCTATGAAAGACTAAATTTCTGTATCCTGAAGGTTTTAACAAAGTAAAATGCCCCTAATCCCCTTGGTGTCCCTGAATGTAAAAGGTATAAATACAAAAAAAAAAAATAAAGGGCTATAGATTTTCTATTTTTCTTGTTTTCTTTTCAAGTGTTACCCCGGTAAGAGTTTTGGCATCAATAGGTTTTCCCCCCAAACGTAAAAATGTTTTTCAGCCTCGTCGCAAAACATGACTATTAAATATCCAACAAATATATACTTAAAAAAAATAAAGGGGGGGTAAGGGAGAAAAATAATAAAAGTAGCTTTACAACATAAAACCCCAAAGTTCACCCCTCAAACACGTGTAAAATACGAATCTACAGTAGGCCAACACCACGGGGGAACACTGTATGTTCAAGATAATGGCAGCAAAAAACAGTAACAGCTCACAATAAATATCTCCCATTTTTTTTCTTGTGCTCCCATTAATGAGAATTTGGGGATTTAAAAAAATCCCTAAAAAAAAAAAAAATCCTTTTGCTCCATTTCTCCCTTTTTTGTCTCCAGCCATACATTACCCATTCTTCCAAAACCCTGATTGTTTTGCTTTTATTTTTAAATAAATAAAATGAACAAGCCCTTCTGTCTTACAAATCGAAGGAGGGGGGCATTGGGCTTGTGTAATAAGAATTACAGTTCTCATTGTAAAGCCCCCCAAACCCTTGTTGTGGCACCAGGCCCCCCAATTAGCTGCCAATGTACTGTGTCCACATCCACGTGTGCATTCTAAAATGATCGCTTTCCACAGTGCACGGAATTTCCGACTGTTCTGAATTTGTTTCTTTCGTAAATAAAAATCAGACACGGGACCAATTCAGATCTCAGTGTTGAGTTTCCGGACAGGCACAAAGTCTTCCCTTTTTACCCATATGACTTCCTCCGTGTTGCTTTCAATGCTGCCATTCATTCCTGAAAATGCTGTTTGTTTCTTTAACTGAGCCATACGAGCGGCATGCGTACTCATTGTGTATTGGAGTTTGGTAGCCTCTGTGTTGCTAGTAAGAGAGGTGGCATCAAATTGCTCACTCAGATCTTTTTCTGTGGAGCCGCCCTTAATAGACTCGCAGTATTCATCGTCACTACTAAGAATATCTGTTTCCTTAACATCGTCCTGCTCTTCGTACTGAGCAAGGTCAAACTGCTCTTCCACCCAACGATCAGTGTCACCGCTGTGTGTTGATGAAGACTGCTGGGGGGGTGAAGGGTCAGTCTCCGGGTCAGAATCTTTATCAGGGTCATTTGAGTATATAGAGTCCGAATCGATAGTGAAACGGTTTCTCACGAGACGCCTTCTCCTGGCGAGAGATCTGCTGGGTGCTGAAACTGAAAAGAAATTACAAGTCAGCATAGAAAACTAATCCTAATTAAAGATATAAATGGTTCACTGGTTGTCTGAATTGTGTTTTTATATCTTTAGCCAGAAACCAAATGAATGGAGTGAGTGATTAATTAACACGTGAAAGACAAATCTGTGTCGGTGAAAGTGTTGACAGGCGATTAGAGGTCTTTAAAAAATGTCTACTGATTGCAAAGCAACAAAGGGATAATAAAGTTCTCATTGTATCATCCTGCCATGTTAGGTGCAGCTTAGCAGGAATATGCAGTCATTGGTTCCTCAAGGAAAAAACATCATTACCCTTCATTACTCGAGAGGATTTAGCAGGCCTTCCTACACCAGAGGTCAGATTTAGAAGGATGCTATTAGGATGCCAATAACCTGTCACACACTGATTAACTTGTTTTGTCCCTTATGAAAGTAGACAGACGCACAAATGACAAAGGAACAGGAAGATGCAATAGGTGATCATATAAATAAATTTTGCTTAAAAGCTGAAAACCAAGGTCTTCAGGTTTCAGCCTGTTGAAGATGGGAGTTATGAAGCACACCTACTGCTCTACCTGCTCGGTTCATGGCTGGACGGGCACCTTTTAGAGCACACAATCGCTTTCCTCCAAATGGGACATATTGGTGGGAGTTGGGTAAACTTTCAGTTTTCAGCAGCTGCCTCCTGTGCTTGTCCCGCAGGATTGAGTGCACGGCTCGCAGGAACTCCTTCTTACTGCCTGGGGAACTAACAAACGAGAAGGTTACGAATTTTATGGTATTTGCGGTTAGTTGATTTTAATAAATCTTCTGTGTGCATGAACTTAAATGGGGAACCGTGGTCTCCCTCTATTAAGACAAGCACACTCCTACTCCATGCAAGCTATCCAGACTTTAGGGCGGCATAAGAGGGTGTGGTTACTGCTTACACTGACATCACCAGCACAATTCTGCCCTCAAGTCTCAGGTTTAAAGGGTATGTACACTGTACAAAGACACCATTTCAGAAGAGGAGGAAGCCAGCAACATTCAAGGAGTAAAGGTAGGCTACGGGGTGGGAAATAGAACAAGGAGTAAAGGTAGGCTACGGGGTGGGAAATAGAACAAGGAGTAAAGGTAGGCTACGGGGTGGGAAATAGAACAAGGAGTAAAGGTAGGCTACGGGGTGGGGAATAGAACAAGGAGTAAAGGTAGGCTACGGGGTGGGGAATAGAACAAAAAAATGTAGTTTTAAAGCCACAGTTATCCAGTAAGCAAGGTTTTTTTTACAGTGTAAATATCATTTAAGCACGTCTACTTGTATCCTACTGCTGGGACAGAGCATCATCAGCCACACTCCCAAACTTCTTTTTAACAAATCATTTAAAAAAAACCTTTTTAATGTCAGCCACAAAACTCTTTTATACAGCTCATCATGTGCCCCCATCACAGCGACTATAGCTCCATACTCATGTACGATTTTGACACAGACCAGAATGTTAAAAGCAAAACAGGAATTGTGGTTTATCACTAAATAAGGTAGAAAGTATGCAGGAACAGGAACACCAAACCACACAGACGACCCTCTAGAGGACAAAACAAATATGGTAATGAGCCTAGATCCAGAAGGCTGTTCTTTATTTTGCTGCGCATAAAGCAGAAATTAAAGGTTTAAATGATTGCACAGGGTATGCTTTGTAACTATCCAAGAGGGGGTTTAAATGAACTGTAATTTCTTCAGGCAGGGAATGTAAATTTACCTGCAGCACAAGTGGAAGGCTCTCTCTGGTCTCCCCTCCGACTCTGATTTCACATGAACAATCTCACACACACAGTTGGTCTCTGTATCTTATTAGCGGGAGAAAAAAAAAAACAATCAAGTCTGGGAACGATTCTATCAAGAGGCTTTCACAGTATAACGCGGCAGAAATTAGTATGTAGATTAGCGAAACATATTTAATAAGGAAATCAACCTCAGATGAGAATTTTATTTTCAGAACACCATGTGGTCAACAGTGTAATCAAGGGGAAGTGATTGACAGCTCCAGCTCTTCAATGGAACACTGGACTGCGATGTGTGGACTCTTGGCAATATGTGGGATAAAGCTTTATATATAAATACTGATCTTTCAGTATTACCTGAGGTTGTGACTGTCCGGACTTGCAAAGCCTCGGTTGGAATCATGTGACGAAAGCGGAATGGATCACGGTCTTCAAACATGGACGCTCGATGTGAACCTCCCTGCAACAAATCAATACAACATTAATGTTGCAAAAGTTCAACAGCAATACCAGTGCCTTGCAACAATCAAGCCTTTGATCCGCATCTTCTTAATGGTGGCCATTCACTGGCTTAAATACAAGGTCGATTTGACATTCAATGTGAATTTGATCCTAGTACTAAGCAGATCAGTGATCTTGATACCTGATATTTCTACAACTTATGGTCCAGGTGGTTGTTGGAATGTCGTGAGGATATTGGGTGGTAAGATGTTTAATGTGTGGGCTACAGTAGTAGTGTATAGGTGAGTACCTGTGTACCAGGTGCCCATTCCACAATCCTCTCCGGGCTCCACGCCTCCTACAGCTTCCCTCCAAGCGTATCAGTAACAATAGCCAATGCGGTAAATGAAGGCAGGCTATCAGCATCCCGGATACCTGTAGCCTGCCTTCATTGACAGTGTGGGCTACAGTAGACTGAGGTTAAATTTTCTGAAAAGCACTTAACATGCACAATGCACTATGTTTGATATAAAATAACCATTTAGCCATATATATCCAGCATAGGCTTACACATTAATACCTTTGGTTTGGGTGGCGACAGACTCCGGAGAACACAGTTCTACATTTATTTTGTGCTTAAGTTTTTTATATTAAAGGTATGCTACCTATTAGACGTTTCTTTTCCCCCACAAAAAAGATGGACTTAAACCCATGAGAAACTCACAAATGATAGACACTAACCAATGGACCTTTTATGGACATTACAGTAAGTTACCAATAGGAATTAAGGGTGGGATCTGTGATGCTGTATAGGCAGGGATAGGTTATTTACTTTAAGGTTTGAAAAACCTATTGTCCGACATCTAAAACATGTTGCAACAAAGTTGGTTCATTGCAGGAAAGTCTAATAAATGTGTAGGCACCGTAAAGTAAGAAGGTTTCCTTTCCGTTGGTTAATAAAGGCAATTAAAAACTACTTACCAGCTTTTTCTTTTGCTTGGAGCTATCCTTGTATACCAGGACTACAGCAGTCTTAAATACTAAAGAAAAACAGAGAAAGATGGAGACAGGAAGTCACATGACTGATAACGAAATCCTCATCAAACCTAATAAATAAATGATAGAATGCAGTTACAGAAGTGGAGATGGAATAATTATATACTTTCATCTACCCTTGATATCTGCCTTAAGGGCAAGAACAAAGCCGATTGTTAAAGCATGGCTTGAAAACAAGCAATGCCAATGCAGGCTAATAATAGCTGTAGACCAGTTGGTTGCCGCAAAGGAATTTTCCCTTTAATTTGTGACTCAAGTTGCATGTGTATGGCCAAGTGCCATCCAGAGGAAAATATAGATACTTTCCCCAACATAATAAGGCAAGATGAGTTTAAAAAAAAAAAAAAAAAAAGATACACAGCACTATAATAACTATATATAAAATAACTATTATCGGTCACTCTGTGTTCTCTATTGCCAAGTTTGTTTCAGGTCTTGCCCTGTAAAACATCCTGGTGTACACAGTCCAGATTTCACTTCATTTACAGCCATGAGCTGTGATCGTCACCCAGAGACTGTAAATGAGATTTCATTATCGAGGGAGCGGAGCAGGGAAGACGGGGAGAGAAACGGCAGATTTACTCTCTCTGACAAATCAATTTCAGAAGGAGGTGCAGGTGGGGGATTAGATCTTAGGATAATTAGCTTGTTAACTTACCGAACGTGGCCAGTTCTGGGTCCTTCTTCCACTTTCCCAGAGATGCTGGTGGGTTAAGCCAAGTCACTGTGTTATGTAAAAGCAGATCCCCCATGGACAAGTCTGCCACCTGCAATAGGGCAAAGGGAGCCTCAGACACAGAGTTGACATGTGAACTTTCCCTTCATTCTAACCTCTCCCCCTCCCTGAAATCTTTAAGGAAACCAACAGGGATGAAACACACATCTCTGTGTCTGCGCAGCAGGAAATATCTGTCTATACTTCTAAAGATAAAGGTCATTTTAGCAATAAAAACAACTATACACAGCTGAACAGATAGAACGGTCATGTTTCAATAGGGCTTAATTCAGCAATAAAGAAGATAGGCAACAAAAGTGCATTTATTCTGCCTTATAGCTCAGGAATAACTAATTAAAATGATGTATGTCCTTGCCTTTCAGGGCTACACATTATGAAAATGTATTCTTGGCCATAATTCTCAGTTCTCCATTAAATCAAAAGTACAATTATTTTATGGGACAAATTAGTTACATTGTTCTACATCTGGCGATGGAGGAAATGTAACGGAAGAAACAATATGGCAGCAATTACCCAATAAGGCAACAGTTATCTAAGCAGAAAACCATTGCAGCATAGTTCAACAAAATGATGTAATCACTGTAACAGAAAATATAGGGGCTTATTTAATAAGATGTGCAGGCTGGATTCAGACTGGTGTAAATATTATTGGCTGAACGCAAAAAGACAGAGGCTGAAATTCCACCATTACTGTCCGCTCTGTCCACTGAAAACTGCACGTTTGGCTGAAATTTACCGCCTCGTTAGATCAAATGTTCTTTCTAGACAGATGTTTGACCGTCATTGGTCCATTGTGGGAAAAAGATAATCTCTGATATTTTGGTTTGTGAAGGTCGATTAGACACGAAATATCTGACCGTGTGTACACAGCCTTCATCTTAAAGGAGAACTAAACACAATTTTTTACACTCCAGAATCTGAACATATCCCCTCTAAGAACACCAATAAACTGTAAAATAGCAATACAGTTAATAGCATTAAAGTAAATGTTACCACTTGAAGAAATGGATGAAAACGGTGTGTATGTACAGTGACTGGCCATGCCCCTGACCTCCATCACATGCTCCCTTGCCTATTCTATCCTGTAAAAGGATTGGCTAGAGGCTACTAGTGGGTGTGACCAACTGTAACAAGTTCTTGCAGTATCTTAGGACTGAGCATGTGTAAAGAACATGATGGTCAGTGACCACACTGTGTAATACTGGAATGCTGGGAAATAAAACACAAACCTTACGTTAGAAATTTAAATTTCTCAAACACCATATTAAAATGAGAGGTGAGACACTGATTACTGCTTTTATAACATGGAGATCTGCCTTCTAATTCAATGTTGTTCTGAGGCTTTAGTTGTCCTTTAAGCAACAACATGGAAAAATATAAAATAATATTGTGACTGTGCTTTTTAGATCTTAGAATTAATGTTAAACCATTAACCAAAAAATTGTCAGGTGATGCTGGTAAGAGTGGCCTGCAGTTTAAGGGTCACAGGTTATAAATAGACATTTTTCCATTAGAGGTGGTAACCTAGTTCAGCTTATAACTCTATTAAACTATTAAAAACAATTCATTTAAACAGCAAAAAAAAAAAAAAAATCTTTTACCTCCTTTATTTCGCCAGTCTGTTCGGCTATAAGCTGGTCAAACACTGCTCCATATTCCTCGTGAATTTTCTGCATCTCGTTTATGTGGCTGGCTACTTTGTTCATGGTTTTAATAGCCACTGGGAAATGAAAGAACAAGAAGAAAATAAAAACCTCACAATAGTAACAACAGACGTCTACATCTTCCGGGTATCAGAAGATCATAAAATGATTATTCCCCTCATCAATGTCTAGAACAGCATTCTGCTAGCTGTCAAGTTATTAATAAACATGAAGGCTATGAGGTGGCTGCATCGCTGTAGGATACAAATTATATAATGAATAATTACACTCATTTATGTGACCTTGAGGGGTGGTAAACAAAACACACACATAGGAAATAGGTCTATGAAGACTTTCAGTTATCCAAGTCACTGTGAATTTAATAGTAAGTCAAATTTAACCAAACTTATATTTATATTAGGTTTTCACCTAATCCTCAAACGCCTAAATAACTATTACTTGGCCTAGGTGCATCAATGTGGTAGATCAAAAGGCTGCTCTGTGTCTGCCCTCCCCCAATCAAAAATCATAAGAAGTTATAAATATCTAAGCAACAAAATAATATGTGATCATTGGCTGGCTAGTTATTTCCAAAACAGTGCACACATGAACTGCTTAGCCAACCAACCAAGAGGATAGACACTGCTCGTATTGAGAATTCTTTGATAAAGGTCATGATTAAAGCAAATTTGCAAATTGCAGGTCTAGATTTGCAAAAAACGTTAACGGTTTCGAAACAACATTTTGGTGGTAAGTTCAACATGGACATTTTGTTGTCAAAACCAATCATTTCCTCCCCAGATAGATATAGTTTATCTGCCCTAGTTATAGGCATCTCACCATCAAGGTGGTAGTGTTCTTCACTTTCTGCGTCGGTTAAGGAATAAAGTTCTTTGAGCAGTAGAGGGTATTTAAGGATGCGCTGTATTGGCTTGATCAGGTAAGACTCCAGTGTTGAGGAATGTTGTTGCTTAGGATTCTGGGCATCCAGAAATGCTTTGAAGTTGCAATCAGTCTTGGCTATAAGAAGAGAAAAATAAAATACTTTTTATTAGGATACATATTTCAAACCCGCAGTCTTTGTCAAATGTATGAAAGCAGTAAGACTGTATATTAAGGATTCCCATTAGAAGCTATTAAGCTTATTACATTTGAGCACATACGTTCGAGGCGTATCAAAAAACAACTACGACCTCTTTGATCTTGACCTGTATTCCCTTTGCGTTTCAGTACTATTACCATCTTGGTTCTATATGTGGCTCCACTCACTATATACACCAATGCAGTTAGCACAGCTGGAAGGCCTAATTCTCTCAAGACATAAATACATGTCTAGCGCGTCTTATTCAGGCTGTTTTCGAGCCTACAATTTTTTTTTGTAATAGATCCAATATCTGAGATACAAAGCCCCAATGTCATCTCTGTACAAGCCGTGCTTCTTCCTGAGCTGACAAATGCTGTAATGTTTTGCTAATTTATTCAGCACAATGTCTGTTCATTTGCAATGTAAATGTCTGCAGGTTGTGTTAATGAAGCAGCAACCCACACAATGCAGTCGGAATTGAGGAGGACATGTATAGAGCAGTCAAGAAAGGGAGAATACTCGTGGTCCCTGTAATCAGAAAACGTATTGCATCCCACTGGGCATCCTCATATTTGCAAAAACTCCCCTAAAAAGTTGAAAATGTTTGAAATTTTGGGGAAAAGATCATTCAGATTTGTTATAAGTTTTGTATGGGGGTAATGAGCGCTTTATTGAGCATGACCATATATCCCCTCCCCTACGTCACATTATCTCGTCGATTGCAGACCGGAAATCCCCCCATTTACTTCAAACTCCCTACCCTTTTATACTAGTCATTCCCTATTCACCAGCAAGGAGATAAAGTTAATATAAAATATTACTGAGAAAACATTAAGCTATTCCTTGCCGATGACAAGTTTTCGCTCTCCCCCACAGCCCGTCTGTCAAATACCTAATGAATGCACTGTCACTTGAGAATGTACGACTGTTGTTGTACTTCATAGGCAAGCAAAGCAATGCAGCTCGCAATTAGCCCAACACCCACAATATGGGTTATACAAAGTCTATGCTACCCACATCACAGTGTCTCAGATACAGAGACACTTGGAATTTTAATGACTGTTTATCTGGAGATCAAATGAAGAGCCATAACTGATTGATCTTCACTTTAATATAAACGCCAATAAAACAGTTTGTTTCTCTACCGGTTTATGGGATTTTAACAGAAGCTGGTCATCCAATCATTAGACGGTGCACATGTACTCTAACCAATTTATAGACTGTACCTCAACAAGGCAAAACCGTCCATCCTATTTCTTATTGAGAATCCTCAATTGGGATACTTTTCTATTTTATGCAACTTTAGAGGGACAAGTAACTGATGTGCTTTCCTGCATAGTAGTAAATAGTAGTAAAAGAAAATCCTTACCTTTCACTAATACTTTTGGGACTTTAGTATGGCTGGCGCAAAACGCACTGTACAGTTTAAACCGGTCAGCGTAATATAGAAAGGATCCGCCGAGAGAGAACAAGACTTTCTGCGGAACAGAAAAAATATTCAAATCGTTAATGCGACGTGTGTAACATGTAAAATGTATAACCTAGACCTTGCAACTTTATATACCAATAAATAAAATGGCTATTATATGCAAAGAATATGGCAGGGTAAATACTGCTGAGGGATGAAATATAATCAGTAATACTTTAAGCAGTGACACCAAGATTCACCAATAGTTTAACATGACAGCACTGTGTTACTGTAACTGGAAAAAGGAGGTCAGAGTAGGATGGTCTGCATATAACAAAGTTAAACACTTTTACCCATAATTCCCTACTCTCCAAGGAGTTTATGAAAATATTCTACTTACACCCACATTCATTGGCTCTAACACATAGCTTTGAATAAAACTGCAATCTATTGGACAGTCCGGTCATATACTTATATACATATAAGCTGACAAATTCCACTTATAAACAGGATAAGTTTCTGTTAAAGCTGGGTACACACCATATTTCGGGCCAAAGGAGCAGCATTTCAGTGTAAATTTTTTCGGGCGGCTGGGGCCGACCGTTAGTCCGAATGGGCGATCTGACAGGTAGGAAAACCATGGCCAATTGTGCGGTCCTCGCTACTTTTGCAGCGAATAACAGTCCTTCGTCCTGGCCAACCGGTAACAACTGTTGAACGGCCGGTCAGGACAAATGCTCCCGTCATGTGTGCCCAGCTTTAGATACTCTTTGCAGATGTTCACCTCCACAGCATCACAAAACAGGAGGGGAAAAAACTAATTCAATTGATAGCAATATCTAGAGGTAGGGAATGTCCAGCCCATTTATTCTGCAGCATCAACTGGCCACTCTAATCCACTTAAAGGGAAGTGAGTCATGAATATTTAGAACCAAAGTCATAGAGAGTTGCAATATTTCATAAAAAAAAAATCTATAACCAGTGCAGATGTAAACAAATCATCCTTAATTTCCCGTGACAGGTTCCCTTTAACAGAGAGGCCTGGTCTCTATGGAGAAAGATAAAAAACAACTTGGGAAAAAAAAGTCAATTAAAATAATTAAATTACCTTGAACTGTTGTACTTTCTCAAGCTTTTCTAAGTCTGGAACCAGCCTCACACCATCCTCCAGAGTTTTTAAGAACTCCACCTGAAATTCTACCATCTCCACTAAATTCCCGAACAGCACATCCAGCTAAAATAGCAACGATAAAGACTTTAAAACACCCGACACCAAATGAACGAACAACCCATTGAAAGGATTATCATAAACACAGATACACTTTCCCCCCAGTGTACAAATTGCTCTTTTAATCTCAGCTGCAAAATAAATAGAAGCTGCTCTCTTGGAAGAGCGTCAAAGCAGATTTAATTAAAAGAGCAGTTAACAGATCTGCAGTTAAGCGGTTAAGTCTAATAAATAAAAGAAGGCAATGCAAGCAGCCCCGCACCATGCTAATTGGATTTGAACTCTCCTTTCTTTGGTTACTTACACCAACAACTACTTTACACGAGACATGGCCACTCTCTGAACAAATAAGGGTTTGGGGGACAATCTGATAGAATTAGATATTTTGGAATAGAAAAGGAAGTAAAAAAAAATGCAAAGATAAAAACGTCCGTACCTCATCTTGGGTGAGAAATGTCTCTTTCTGTAGTGGTTTAAGATACCGCTCCATAAGACAGTTTAAATCCTGTACAAAAATAAAATTTGTCTCAATATTGATTTCTCCACACACTGCACAATTTTGGTTCTCTGTCTTAAAGATACACAATCGATATTTTAGGAACATCTATGGCTAAGCCGAGGTATCTATCTCATTGTCCCTGCTGAGCTAGAATCACCTACACAAACAAAAGAAAGCGATAAATACCTTGACATACGTCCGTTCTGTCTCCAGGAGCTCGCAGATCACTTTGCGCAATTTATCGGCATCTGTTAATTGTCTCATGGTGGCGATCTGTGGTCCAGTAGGTTCTGATGGTGTCGGGCAGGAATCAGGAGGATTCATTTCATGTAGGCTGCGACAGAATGCAGCGACCTGCTCAGTGCTCTGAAACAAGATTGATGTTACATAAGCAAGGAGCAGCAATGGGCTTGTCAAAGCCAGGCTTCCAGATACGCTAACGACAAAACAGAGGAGGGAAGAGGGAAAAAAATATGCCATATAGCAAAGTCGTGACTAATCCTTTTATACCCAGGTTAATGTGTACTGTGTAATTATAAATACAAATGGAGTATTTCTAATATGGATCACACACTCTATATGTGGGGGAATTGGTGAAATAGAAAATGGGAGAGAATGAGGAGAGAAAAAATGAAAATTCATAGTTTGGGAGAAGCTGTAATTATGGTGATTAATTAGATAGTAATAGGGGGTCTTAATCTGATAATGGGTGAGCCAGTCCAGTGTGTAGCTGAACTAGGCAACACACTATAGAAACAGAGGATCCACACAGGAACAATCTCTATAGAAGAAGGGGGTGGGACCCTCTGAAACGTTGTTTGTTTGATGGTTCAATAAAGACTTTACACCTTGGTTTGCAACATTCCATATTGTTCTTATGGATACACACAGGACCATATGTGGCTTGTATGTTCTGCACAAAGGAATCCATACAGAAAGGCAGAGCATGTCCTTTATAGTACCGTAAACAGACAGGACTGCAAAGCCAAAAGTACACACGCATATAGCCAAATGTGAGAGTGATTGGGGGTCTCACTGTAAATGGGACTCGGTTTAAAAATAAACTCATAACAGCCAATGGGTTTGTAGGACTGAGGCACAAGACTAAAGCTAAATGCCGATTGGTTAGCTACAGGGTTGGGAGACCAAGGTGAGATTTTTCAAGATTACGTAACCTCCATTTTGCACACATGTATATTTTATGTCATATATGGTACAGTGCACATCAAATTAAAAAGAAAAAACACACAAGAAAAGCTACCGCCAAGACCATATATAATTAAATACAAACAGACTTTACTTAGCTGCAGAAAAGATTTTACCCATCAGTCCCTAAAACAGGACTAAAGTTGATCTGAAGCAGGAATGTCAAACTTGATGTTTAAAAAAACTACAACTCTCAGCATTCCCTGATTGCAGTATAAATGTGTGTCTACATTCGTACAAGACAATTTTATTCCCCCTGCTCCACAGCATCCAGGGTGCAGTTCAACCACATCACCTGCCATGTTATTTTATGCTCCTCAGGATACAAGAACTGTGAGTAGGCACCATGTAACCTAGCAACCAGATCGCTGTAGAACAGAACACCGGAACCTTGCAAGATTATACATCAACAGAATCTGGCACATTGTACGGATGAAGATCAAACACAACGAGATACAGAAAACTGATACTTTTTTGTAGTTGTTGTTCCCAACGCGCGCCCCCCCCCCCAAAAAAAAACTGGCATCATGAGATTGAATAGGACTGGATTTTAGCATAGCTTTTTACTATTACAAACTAGAGTGTGGTGGAATATTCACGGAGATGATGGAAAGCGAAACGCGTTGGCGAGAAAGTTGGCTTTTCAATGCAAAGACTTAGCAGTGTATTTAGAAACGCAGCAGTCGGGGGGGCTTTTAAAGAGAAGCATTATTACTGCTGTGATGCTGAATAAGTGACAACTTAGCAGGAAATATCTCAATTTAAGGAGCTTGTTAATTCTTTGTAAACTGACATACTGACTTTGAAATAAACAGCATTGGAGAGACAGCCATTCATTCTATCCGTGATGACTGTGATATTTGGCAACAATACAAGGTTCATGCAGGGGGGTGCACAGAGCACGGTGGTCATGGTTTTAACAGATACCATAGTCTTAAGCTGGGAGCACACATTAGCGATAAAGAGCCAAAACCAACGGTACCAACAGGACTGGCTCTATATCGCCAACGTGTGTATGTCCATAACAAGCGTTTCCGATGCCCATGAAAATTCGGAATCGGCATTAGTAATGCAAGTTACAAACTGAAAATTTACCGTGGTCGTCCCCCTGTACTAGAGAGTCGACCATGATCATTAGATTATGGTGGTCATGAGCATTCTCCAAATACTTTATATAGGGAGAACGCTCACATCTATATTGCAAGCGTTCTCCGTATATAAAGTATTGGGAGAACGAGGGTAAGATTATTTATTCCCTTTCACTTGGAGTTCACGGTTTCGTTTTTGCCTAAAATTGTGGTTCCAAAGGGAGGTCTGCACCCATCTGTTGGGTTAGAGTGCACTTACCCTTATTTGCACTCGCAACTGTAGCCACATCTTTCAAAGATGACAGACGCAATCTGTATAATTTGGTCTGTCACCTTTAAAAGATTTGTACAGGATTAAAAAAAAACACACACAATATAAACTTCTAGATTAATGCAAGACGACATTCTGCTGTTTAAAGACAACGTTCCCCACCATATTCGAACAAGCACTAGGTATAACCAGCACACGCTTTCTGGGGAACAGCAAGGGAACGTATTTGGAAACGTTCCCCACCAACCTACAATATTCATTGAGCTCTGGAGAATACCCATTCATGGAAGAATAGGATTTCATAGAGCACAGAGCTATTTGCACTTTCATTCATTTATCATGTGACCACAATACTTTGTTACTACATTTTGCTACATTGATTGGAATGTTTAAATTACTTGGCACAGAAAAGCCTAGGCACTTCAAAGTAAAAAACAAAGCACCCTAGGGATGTCATGACTTGGCTGAAATCTATGAACAATCCAGTAAAGCAAGTACTACGACTGCTCTCAATGTGTGTAACTGCAATGAAGCAGAGAGAGTATTCTATGGGAATAATCTGGTCAAGTAGAAAAAAAAAATGCACTAGTTTATTAACCCATGGCAACCATTCAGTTCACCTGCAGGTCTGTTGTCCTTGGCGACATACTCTCTATTAACTTTTGTACCAATATCTTATTTAAAGGAAATAGGAAGATAACCATGAATCTTTCCTTCGGCATTATAATCTCTTTGTATCTAATATCAAAGACAGGAAAGGAGGCACCAATTCTATGGCACAATGGATAAAATGCATTTGTTTTTTCGACCCCATATTCAGTCTCCTTATCTCCTCCAAGTTCAAGCGGAAATCTCAAAGCCTCAAGGTTGGAGGGTTTGAGTGGTTCTTGCGATCTGATTTCCGATCATTGCACTCGATCGGAAATCCAATTGGAAGAACATCTGGCTGTGTATGGCCAGCTTAAGACTTAAAGGACAACAATACCCCAAAAAACAACATCTCCCCCATTACATGTCCACACTTCAAGCAGCTGAAATTGCTTACACTTTACAACCATGCTGCCTTCCCTTAGATATCACACAGCAAAGATGAGTGCTAAAAGCCCGCCTCCTTGACCGCCCAGGGCCATGATTAACATATCACTTGTCATTGGCTGGTGGGAATGTCTGTTACAACCTCTCTCCTCCTCCTCTGCCAGTCAAACAAACTTGAACTGTTCGGTTGCTAGAATACAGCCTACATAATCAAGCTGATCAAGGATGGGTGAAGGAGCGTTTTCTCACTGCTAGTTTTGAGTGACAGTTACAGGCAGACAGAATTGTTACACCCCCTTCACAGTCTGGCTAATTGAATGCAGAGAGAAGCTCAAAATCAGGAAAAAAACATATACGGAGGGCTGCATCCCTTTACTCTTTTGAAATCAGTTTTTTTTTAAAAAAATGCATTGAGGCAATACAGTTATCCTTTAATATCTAGAAATCTTAAAAGGGCATGTTCACCCTTTAAACAAAAAAAAATTGTCAATTGTCACTTACCTGCCCCCCAACTGAATTATGTACTTTATTACCTGCATTACTAACCAGATATTCAAGGATTATTATTGCCTCCATTCTGGCAGTAATGTGGCCCAATCCCGGTCATATGATCGCTCAATTGGTATTGGTCCAATAGGAACCGGAATTGGCGAGTGTACAGACCCTTGAAGCCGGCACTTCCCTCCATGCAGTCAATCAAGGTTGTGACAACTGACATCACAGCCAATGATTGACTGCTGTTTCACCTGCTGCCTCCTCTGCACATGCTCCAGCTTATAAAAAGCTCATTGAGCAGAGAAAGGAGGCAGACACCTTTGCCAGAAAGGAATAGAACTTATTAAATATCTGGCTACAAATGTATATAATAAACTGGTAAAAATAGCAGTTGGGGTTGCAGCAAGATAACTGACCAGCTAAAGGACAAATATACTGTAAAAATAAACTGGGAAAGTACCTGGGGTAGGATTGATTACTCTCACATATCGTTTTTATCTGCCAGGTTAGTGCCCTGGGCCTTCCTGTATTAAAGATAGTGCATAAGCACTCATTCATGTTGCCGCTCCTCATAGAAATGATATTGGGAGGTAGATACTACCAATCCTACCTCCATGCCCCAGGTACTTTTCATTTTTACGGTTTTTGGAAAACATTTATATGCACCATAGTTCTCCTTTTAGTCACCATTTTTTTTTTTGTTTTAAGGGTTGACATGCACTTAAATGAAAATTTTAGGAAAACCTTTAAACCATGAACTTAAACTAAAGGAATATCTTTGTTTTATGTATTACACTTGTGTTAATATCCAGCGGAATTGCACTGTATATCCAAGGAAACATTATATACTTTCTATACCCCTTATACCCCTTTTATTGACTTCTATTAATCCACTTACAAACCCACAGTAGTTGAGGTTGGAACCCTCATGCCTATGGGTTGATCCATACATACAGTGGGATATTTCTGCTAAATAGTGTAAAAGAATCCCATTAGCTATATAGGGCAGTACACTGGTTCAGTGGTAAGCACTGACTGATGTCCTTGGACACATCTGCAAGGGCTTTGTATGTTCTCACTTTGCTTGCGTGAGTTTCCTCCAGGCACTCTGGTTTTCCCCACAATCATAAAGACATACTGATATAATTGGGTGCTTAGATTTAAGTCCATCATGGCGGCCTGACGTGAATTTAATCAATATACACAAATAGGCAATGGTGTTCCAATAGAAGAGATTAGTCTGATGAAAACTCATTTTATTCTTAAACAAATATGCAAATATACTAACCTGGTCTCAAGGAGGCCAATATCTGCTAATTAAGCAAGGAAAAAACCAAAAGAAACCCAAACCCTTTAACCAACAAACATGGCTGCTGGAAATATATATATAGTTCCGTTCCATGAGTGACATGTGATATGATGCAGAGCCAATGAATTGAACCAATGGGGGAAGGAAGTTGCAAAGATGTTATATATGCAAAATTCGACAGCGGTCCTGCATTACTCTCCAATTATAGCAATGTTTGACATTGTGGCGTAAAACAAAAACACAAGCATCCTGTTTTCGATGCTTCCAATGACATGAGTACCTGTATAAACTGACCAGAGTATAAACCAAGATACCTATTTTTACCTTTAAAAAAAGGAGTAAAGCGAGTAACTTGAGTATAACCCGAGGGTACTGCCTTCTGATACTGTATTGAGGATTTAGTTGCCCTTTAAATGGACAGCAGACTTCCCATACAGTAGTCCCATACATCCAGCTTGGCTATTACTTTAGGGTAACTAAACCCTCAAAACAATACAGAATCAGAAGGCAATCTTTTTAACAATACATACAATCCTCCTGATTCTGTGTGCCATTAAATGGACAGTAATCCCATACAGTAACCCCCAGTTGCTGGGAGTTGTAGTTCCCAAACATCTGCAGTGGCAAGGAGTTGCCACTGTTGGGGTTACTGTACCTCTGCTATTGTAATAAGACCAGTGTGACTGCTCAGGTCCAGATAAATGGGGTTGACTCTAGGCCATGACAGGCAGGGTCAAGAAATTATGTGGATCATATTCAGCTTTTGTATAAAAATCACCACAGACCATTAGTCTATAGAATTCAATGCAATGTAACCAAGCTACTTCCTACATATCTACCATCTCCTCCCTAAATAATCTTACATACATATTTATGGGTATTCTAAAAATCCCCGAACAACATTCATCTGATGCCTTTTAACACCACCTAGAAAACGTTCAATGCCAGAGATATAAAGTTTCAGGCTGGTTCAGACATGACTAAAGCATGTTGTCTACTATTAATACAAAGCCAAAACTAACAGTGCATCTAGAGAGCAGAACATGACCTAATATGAAATAGTTCACCTATCAGAGATGCCCCAAGGATCAGTTACTCCGATCTGAGGTCCTCCATCTCTATTAAAAAATGGACTCCCCAAATCCATTCTCAAGTCACTGTGAGATTTAAAATGCCAGCAGGTGTTGGAGCAGAAACGGATGCATGTTCCCATAAAACCAAATTATGAGACAATAAAATCAAAGGATGTATTAATATAACTGCTCCTACAATACAAACACAACACATTGCAGGAGTCGGTCACTCTCCTACACAGTAAGGCATGGCAATGATAGCGTTAAAAAAACCAGCATAAATGCAGCTATAAGAGACTTTACCAGGCACATAGAGTAACAATAGACTATATCCATTAGAGAAGAACAAAACAGATCAGATATTTTCATTACCTAGACAAACACATGGTTACAATGGACACTGTCTAAAGAATTGGTCAGACAGACATGAATATTGTTCTGAATCCCATGTAATGTAATGTAGAAATATATTGCCTATATGTGCAGTAGACAATCTCTAATAACTTCACAAGGTAAAGAAATATAACAAATTCAACGATTTCATGTTCCTCAGTCAGTATGGGAGTTAAAGGTCTCTCCGTAGCAAAGAGCTATTGTTACCTGGGCTGTTTAGAGGAAATCCATTGAAGCTCGCTGATAAAAGCAGTGGGACGAATGCGTGGCAGTGAGCCCTCACCCTGTGTAGGATTTCTGCTTGCAAGGTGCGGCGGACAAGATATGACTTGATGTTGCCTGAAGCAGCTCTCTGCAAATTGTGGGTTATGCACATAAGAACATTCTTCTATTCAACTAAAGCTATTAATGATTCCGCAGGTTTCTAAAGAGCAGGGCTGAACGTGACTCGCTCTTAGTCTCTCTTCAAAGAAATGTAAAGGAAGCATTAAAAAAAAAAAAAAAAGCTGGAGAAGAATAAAAAAAAAAAACTTATTTATCCAAGTGGAAGACGCACAGCCAGATGGGAAATTGCTTGTCAGTGTAAGGACCCCCCGGCATGGAACAGCCTTGAAAAGCTCCCATCACACAGCAACGTGTGATTAACCTATTGAAGGCACAAGTACAACAGAAAGGATGGAAAAGCTAATATCTTGCACTCTCAGAGAGCAGTCACGCAGGGGGCACGCTACACTCTCAGAGAGCAGTCACGCAGGGGGCACGCTACACTCTCAGAGAGCAGTCACGCAGGGGGCACGCTACACTCAGAGAGCAGTCACGCAGGGGGCACGCTACACTCAGAGAGCAGTCACGCAGGGGGCACGGTACACGCTCAGAGAGCAGTCACGCAGGGGGCACGCTACACTCTCAGAGAAAATTAGAACAAGGAGTAAAGGTCGGCTACGGCGGGTGGGAAATAGAACACGGGTAAGGTAGGCTTCCGGGGGGGGGGAAATAGAACAAGGAAAGTAGTAACGGTAGGCTACCGGGGTGGGAAATAGAAACAAGGAGTAAAGGAGGACGGAGGTGGGGATAGAACAAGGATAAAGGTAGCTACGGGGTGGGAAATAGAACAAGGAAGTGTACAGGTAGGCTAAGGGTGGCGAAGAAAAGAACAAGGAGTAAAGGTAGGGCTACGGGGTGGAGAATAGAACAGGAAGTAAAGGTAGGCTACGGGTGGAGAATAGAACAAGGAGTGTAAAGGTAGGCTAGGGGTTGGGAATAGAAACAAGGAGTAAAGGTAGGCTACGGGGTGGGAAATAAACAAGGAGTAGTAAAGGTAGGCTAGGGTGTGGGAAATAGAACAGGAAGTAAAGGTAGGCGACGGGGGGTGGAGAATAGAACAAGGATAAAGGTAGCTACGGGGGGTGGGGAATTAGAACAAAGGAGTAAAGGTTAGGCTACGGGGGTGGGGGAATAGAACAAGGAGAGAGTAAAGGAGGCTACGGGGTGGGGGACATAGAACAAGGAGTAAGGTAGGCTACGGTGGGGAGATAGAACAAGGAGTAAGTAAAGGTAGGACTCCGGGGTGGGAAAGACAAGGAGTAAGGTAGGCTAGGGGGTGGAAATAGAACAAGGAGTCGGTAGGCTACGGGGAGGGCAATAGAACAAGGAGGTAAAGGGTAGCTACGGGGTGGAGAATAGAACAAGGAGTAGTAAGTAGGCTACGGGGTGGAGAATAGAAAAGAGGAATGTAAAGGTAGGCTACGGGGTGGGGACATAGAACAGGAGTAAAGGTAGGCTAGGGGTGGGAAAAGAATAGAACAAGCGAGTAAGGTAGGCTAGGGGGGGGGTGGGGAATAGAATCAAGGAATAAAGGTAGGATACGGGGTGGGAATAGTAGAACAAGGAGTAAAGGTAGGTACGGGGTGGAGAATAGAACAGGGAGAAAAGGTTAGGCTACGGGGGAAGGGGGAAATAAGAACCAAGGAAAGTAAAGGTAGGCTACGGGGGTGGAGAATGAACAAGGAGTAAAGGTCGGCTACGGGGGGTGGGGGGAATAGAACAAGGAGTAAAGGTAGGCTACGGGGGTGGAGATAGAACAAGGAGTAAAGTAGGCTACGGGGTGGGAAATAGAACAAGGAGTAAAGGTAAAGGCTACGGGGTGGAGGAAATAGAACAAGGAGTAAAAGGTAGGGCTACGGGGGTGGGAAATAGAACAAGGAGTAAAGGTAGGCTACGGGGTGGAGAATAGAACAAGGAGTAAAGGTAGGCTACGGGGTGGGAAATAGAACAAGGAATAAAGGTAGGCTACGGGGTGGAGAATAGAACAAGGAGTATAAAGTAGGCTACGGGGTGGGAAAAAGAACAAGGAGTAAAGGTAGGCTACGGGGGTGGGAAATAGAACAGGAGTAAAGGAGGCTACGGGGTGGAGAATAGAACAAGGAAGTAAAAGGTAGGGCACGGGGTGGGGAAATAGAACAAGGAGTAAAGGTAGGTACGGGGTGGGGAATAGAACAAGGAGTAAAGGTAGGCTACGGGGTGGGGAAATAGAAACAAGGATAAAGGTAGGCTACGGGGTGGGAAATAGAACAGGGAGTAAAGGTAGGCTACGGGGTGGAGAATAGAACAGGGAGTAAAGGTAGGCTACGGGGTGGGAAAAATAGAACAAGGAGTAAAGGTAGGCTACGGGTGGGGAAATAGAACAAGGAATAAAGGTAGGCTACGGGGGGAAACAAATAGTGGAACAAGGAATAAAGGTAGGCTACGGGGTGGGAAATAGAACAGGGAGTAAAGGTAGGCTCTGGGGTGGGAAATAGAACCAGGATAAGGTTAGGCCTACGGGGTGGGAAAATAGAAAGGGAGTAAAGGTAGGCTACGGGGTGGAGAATAGAAAAAGGTAGTAAAGGTAGGTACGGGGTGGGAATAGACACAAGGAGTAAAGGTAGGCTAGGGGTGGGAATAGAACAAGGAGTAAAGGTAGGCTACGGGGTTGGGAAATAGAACAAAGGAGTAAGTAGGTAGGCTACGGGGTGGGAAATAGAACAAGAGTAAGGTAGGTACGGGGGGGGGAATAGGAACAAGGAGTAAAGTAGGCTACGGTGGGGGAAATAGAACAGGAGTAAAGGTAGGCTACGGGGTTGGGATGAAATAGAACAGGGAGTAAAGGTAGGCTACGGGGTGGAGAATAGAACAAGGAGTAGTAAGGTAGGCTACGGGGTGGAGGAATAGAACAAGGAGTAAAGGGGGCCTACGGGGGGGAAATAGAACAGGAGTAAAGGTAGGTACGGGGTGGGAAAAAGAAAACAGGAGTAAAGGTAGGTACGGGGTGGAGAATAGAACAAGGAAGTAAAAGGTAGGCTAGGGGGGTGGGAATAGAACAAGGGGTAAAGGTAGGCTACGGGGTGGGAGAATAGAACAAGGAGTAAAGGTAGGTACGGGGGTGGGAAATAGAAACAGGAGTAAAGGTAGGCTAGGGTGGGGAATGAGAACAAGGAGTAAAGGTAGGCTACGGGGTGGGGATAGAACAAGGAGTAAAGGTAGGGCTACGGGGTGGAAGGAAATAGAACAAGGAGTAAAGGTAGGCTACGGCGGTGGGAAATAGAACAAGGAGTAAAGGTAGGCTACGGGGGTGGGGGAGAATAGAAAAGGAGAAGGTAGCTACGGGGTGGGGGAGAATAGAACAAGGGTAAAGGTAGGCTACGGGTGGGAATAGCACAAGGAGGTAAGGTGGCTAGGGTGGGAGAATAGAAGGAGGAGTAAAGGTAGGCTACGGGGGTGGGGAACTAGAACAAGGAATAAAGGTGCTACGGGGTGGAGAATAGAACAGGAGTAAAGTAGGCTAGGGGTGGGAATAGAAACAGGAGTAAAGGTAGGCTACGGGGGGGGAATAGAACAAGGAGTAAAGGTAGGCTCGGGGGGGGTGGGAAATAGAACAAGGAGTAGGTAGGCTACGGGGGTGGGAATAGAACAAGGAAAAGTTAGCTACGGGGTGGGGAAAGAAACAAGTAATAAAGGTAGGCTCGGGGGTGGGGAAGAAGAACAAGGAGTAAAGGTAGGCTACGGGGTGGGAAATAAGAACAGAGAAGTGACGTAGGGAACGGGTGGGGAAATAGAACAAGGAGTAAGGTAGGCTACGGGGTGGGAAATAGAACAAGGCAGTGTAAAGTAGGCTAGGGGTGGGAAATAGAACAAGAGTTAAAGGTATAGGTACGGGTGGGAAGGAATAGAACAAGGAGTAAAGGTAGGCTACGGGGTGGGAATAGAAACAAGGATAAGACGGACAGAAAAGGGTATAGGCTAAGGGGTGGGAAATAGAAACAAGGAGGTAAAGGTCAAGGCTACGGGGTGGGGAATAGACACAGGAATAACCAGGTAGGCACGGGTGGAGAATCGAACAGGGTAAAGCGGTAGCTACGGGGTGGCGAAATATGAACAAGTGAGGTAAAGGGTAGGCTACGGTTGCTGGTGGGAAATAGAACAAAGGATGTAGAAGCGTTAGGTCGGGGTGGAGAATAGCAACCAAGGAGTAGTCAAAGTAGGCTAGTGGATCGCAAGAGTAGAAGGTAGGCTACGGTGGAATAGAACAAAGGAGAAGTAGGCTACGGGGTGATGACAAATAAGGTAAACGGTGAGAATAGAAAAGGAGAATGTAGGCTAGGGTGGGAAATTAGAAAACAAGGCACGTAAATGGTAAGGCTACAGGGGTGGGAAATAGAACAGGAGAAAGGTAGGCTACGGTGAGAATAAACAAGGAAGAGTGGGAGGTAGGCATGGAATAGAACAATTGGAGTAAATACACGTGGGGGGAAATAGAAGAAAAGGAGGTAAACGTTGGCTACGTGGATGTGGTGGGGAAATAGAACAAGGAGTAAAGGTAGGCTACGGGGTGGGAAATTAGAACAAGGAGTAAGTGTAGGTACTGGGTTGGGGAATTAGAAAAGGAGTAAAGTTGAACTACGGGTGGGGGAATGAAAAAATGTATTTAAAGCCCCGCTGATCAGTAAGCAAAAGTTTTTTTTACAGTGTATATAGCTATTAAGCCGCTACTTGTATCTACTGCTGGGACAGGTCATTATCAGCCACCACTGCCCAACAGCTTTTTTTAAAAAATCATTTAAAAAAAAACTTGAATTAGCAAAAACTCTTTTTATACACTCATAATGTGCACCCAAACCAAAGCGACTTAGATGAGCGCCGATATCTCATGTGGTCACGGATTCCTTGACTACAGAACACAGAATGTTAAAGCAAAACGGATTGGGTTTATCACTAAAAGGTAGAAAGTATGCAGGAACAGGAACACAACCACACAGAGACCCTCTAGAGGACAAAACAAATATGGTAATGAGCCTAGATCCAGAAGGTGTTCTTTATTTTGCTGCGCATAAAGCAGGAAATATAAGGTTTAAATGATTGCACAGGGTATGCTTTGTAACTATCCAAGAGGGGGTTTAAATGAACGTAATTTTTCAGGCAGGGAATGTAAATTTACCTGCAGCACAAGTGGAAGGCTCTCTTGGTGTCCCCTCCGAATCTGATTTCACATGAACAATCTCACACACACACGTTGGTCTCTGGATCTTATTAGCGGGAGAAAAAAAAAAAACAATCAAGTCTGGGAACGATTGCTATCAAGAGGCTTTCACAGTATAACGCGGCAGAAATTAGTATGTAGATTAGCGAAACATATTTAATAAGGAAATCAACCTCAGATGAGAATTTTATTTTCAGAAACACACGTGGTCAACAGGTTAATCAAGGGAAGTGATTGACAGCTCCAGCTCTTCAATGGAAACAGGGACTGCGATGTGTGGACTCTTTACAGAAGCAAATGACATTCCATTCTTTAAGGATTACAGGCAATATTGGGATAAAGTTTATATATAAATACTGATCTTTCAGTATTACCTGAGGTTGTGACTGTCCGGACTTGCAAAGCCTCGGTTGGAATCATGTGACGAAAGGGAATGGATCACGGTCTTCAAAATGGACGCTCGATTTGTGAACCTCCCTGCCAACAAATCAATACAACATTAATGTTGCAAAAAGTTCAACAGCAATAACAGTGCCTTGCAACAATAAGCCTTTGATCCACATCTTCTTAATGTGGCCATTCACTGGCTTAAATACAAGGTCGATTTGACATTCAATGTGAATTTGATCCTAGTGACAAGCAGATCAGTGATCTTGATACCTGATATTCTACAACTTATGGTCCAGGTGGTTGTTGGAATGTCGTGAGGATATTGGGTGGTAAGATGTTTAATGTGTGGGCAAGTAGTAGTGTATAGGTGAGTACTGTTACCAGGTGCCCATCCACAATCCTCTCCGGGCTCCACGCCTCTACAGCTTCCCTCCAAGCGTTATCAGTAACAATAGCCAATGTGGTAAATGAAGGCAGGCTATCAGCATTCCGGATAACTGTAGCTGCCTTCATTGACAGTGTGGGCTACAGTCAGACTGAGGTTTAATTTTCTGAAAAGCACTTCTAACATGCACAATGCACTATGTTTGATATAAAATAACCATTTAGCCATATATATCCAGCATAGGCTTACACATTAATACCTTTGGTTTGGTGGCGACAGACTCCGGAGAAACAGTGTCTACATTTATTTGTGTGCTTAAGTTTTTTATATTAAAGGTATGCTACCTATTAGACGTTTCTTTCCCCACAAAAAAAGGGACTTAAACCCATGAGAAACTCACAAATGATAGACACTAACCAATGGACCTTTTATGGACATTACAGTAAGTTACCAATAGGAATTAAGGGTGGGATGGGTCTGTGATGCTGTATAGGCAGGGATAGGTTATTTACTTTAAGGTTTGAAAAACCTATTGTCCGACATAAAAACATGTTGCAACAAAGTTGGTTCATGCAGGAAAGTCTAATAAATGTGGTAAGCACCTAAAGTAAGAAGGTTTCCTTTCCGTGGGTTAATAAAGGCAATTAAAAACTACTTACCAGCTTTTTCTTTTGCTTGGAGCTATCCTTGTATACCGGACTACAGCAGTCTTAAACACTAAAAAAAAAAACAGAGAAAGATGGGAGACAGGAAGTCACATGATGAGTAACGAAACCTCATCAAACCTAATAAAAAATGATAGAATGCAGTTACAGAAGTGGAGATGGAATAATATATACGTCATTTACCCTTGATATCTGCCTTAAGGGCAAGAACAAAAGCCGATTGTTAAAGCATGGCTGTGAAAACAAGCAATGCCAATGCAGGCTAATAATAAGCATAATTAGCTGTAGACAGTTGGTGCCGCCAAAGGAATTTTCCCTTTAATTTGGGACTCAAGTTGCATGTGTATGGCCAAGTGCCATCCAGAGGAAAATAATAGATACTTTCCCCAACATAATAAGGCAAGATGAGTTTAAAAAAAAAAAAAAAGATACACAGCACTATAATAACTATATATAAAATAACTATTATCGGTCACTCTGTGTTCTGCTATTGCCAAGTTTGTTTCAGGTCTTGCCCTGTAAAACATCCTGGTGTACACAGTCCAGATTTCACTTCATTTACAGCCATGAGCTGTGATCGTCACCCAGAGACGTAAATGAGATTTCATTACGGGGAGGGAGCAGGGAAGAGGGGAAGAAACGGCAGATTTCTCTCTCTGACACAATCAATTTCAGAAGGAGGTGCAGGGGGGGATTAGATCTTAGGATAATTAGCTTGTTAACTTACCGAACGTGGCCAGTTCTGGGTCCTTCTTCACTTTCCCAGAGATGCTGGTGGGTTTAAGCCAAGTCACTGTGTATGTGAAAAGCAGTCCCCATGGACAAGTCTGCCACCTGCAATAGGGCAAAGGGAGCCTCAGACAGAGTTGAACAGTGAACTTTCCCTTCATTCTAACCTCTCCCCCTCCCTGAAATCTTTAGGAACAAACAAGGGATGAAACACACATCTCTGTGTCTGCGCAGCAGGAAATATTCTGTCTATATTCTAAAGATAAAGGTCATTTTAGCAATAAAAAACAACTATACACAGCTGAACAGATAGAACGGTCATGTTTCAATAGGGCTTAATTCAGCAATAAAGAAGATAGGCCAACAAAGTGCATTTATTCTGCCTTATAGCTCAGAATAGATAACTAATTAAAATGATGTATGTCCTTGCCTTTCAGGGCTACACATTATGAAAATTATTCTTGGCCATAATTCTCAGTTCTCCATTAAATCAAAAGTACCAATTATTTATGGGACAAATTAGTTACATTGTTCTACATCTGGCGATGGAGGAAATGTAACGGAGAGAAGAAACAATATGGCAGCAATTACACCAATAAGGCAACAGTTATCTAAGCAGAAAACCATTGCAGCATAGTTCAACAAAATGATGTAATCACTGTAACAGAAAATATAGGGGCTTATTTAATAAGATGTGCAGCTGGATTCAGACTGGTGTAAATATATGGCTGAACGCAAAAAGACAGAGCTGAAAATTCCACCATTACTGTCCGCTCTGTCCACTGAAAACTGCACGTTTGGCTGAAATTTACCGCTCGTTAGATCAAATGTTCTTTCTAGACAGATGTTGACCGTCTTGGTCCATTGTGGGAAAAAGATTATCTCTGATATTTTGGTTTGTGAAGGTCGATTAGACACGAAATATCTGACCGTGTGTACACAGCCTTAATCTTAAAGGAGAACTAAACACAATTTTTTACACTCCAGAATCTGAACATATCCCCTCTAAGAAACCAATAAACTGTAATAGCAATACAGTTAATAGCATTAAAGTAAATGTTACCACTTGAAGAAATGGATGAAAACGGTGGGGTATGTACAGTGACTGGCCATGCCCTGACCTCCATCACATGCTCCCTTGCCTATTCTATCCTGTAAAAGGATTGGTAGAGGCTACTAGTGGGTGTGACCAACTGTAACAAGTTCTTGCAGTATCTTAGGACTGAGCATGTGTAAAGAACATGATGGTCAGTGACCACACTGGTAATACTGGAATGCTGGGAAATAAAACACAAAACCTTACGTTAGAAATTTAAATTTCTCAAACACCATATTTAAAATGAGAGGTGAGACACTGATTGCTTTATAACATGGAGATCTGCCTTCTAATTCAATGTGTTCTGAGGCTTTTTTAGTGTCCTTAAGCAAACAACATGGAAAAATATAAAAATAATATTGTGACTGTGCTTTTTAGATTTAGAATTAAGTTAAACCATTACCAAAAAATTGTCAGGTGATGCTGGTAAGAGTGGCCTGCAGTTTAAGGGTCACAGGTTATAAATAGACATTTTTCCATTAGAGGTGGTAACCTAGTTCAGCTTATAACTCTATTAAACTATTAAAAAACAATTCATTTAAACAGCAAAAAAAAAAAAAAAAATCTTTTACCTCCTTTATTTCGCCAGTCTGTTCGGCTATAAGTGGTCAAACACTGCTCCATATTCCTCGTGAATTTTCTGCATCTCGTTTATGTGGCTGGCTACTTTGTTCATGGTTTAATAGCCACTGGGAAATGAAAGAACAAAGAAGAAAATAAAAACCTCACAATAGTAACAACGAACGTCTACATCTTCGGGTATCAGAAGATCATTAAATGATTATTCCCCTCATCAATGTCTAGAACAGCATTCTGCTAGCTGTCAAGTTATTATAAAACATGAAGGCTATGAGGTGGCTGCATCGCTGTAGGATACAAATTATATAATGAATAATACACTCTTATGTGACCTTGAGGGGGTGGTAAACAAAAAAACACACACATAGGAAATAGGTCTATGAAGACTTTCAGTTATCCAAGTCACTGTGAATTAATAGTAAGTCAAATTTAACCAAATTATATTTATATTAGGTTTTCACCTAATCCCTCAAACGCTAAATAACTATACTTGGCCTAGGTGCATCAATGTGGTAGATCAAAAGGCTGCTCTGTGTCTGCCCTCCCCCAATCAAAAATCATAAGAAGTTATAAATATCTAAGCAACAAAAATAATATGTGATCATTGGCTGGCTAGTTATTTCCAAAACAGTGCACACATGAACTGCTTAGCCAACACAACCAAGAGGATAGACACTGCTCGTATTGAGAATTCTTTGATAAAGGTCATGATATTAAAGCAAATTTGCAAATTGCAGGTCTAGATTTGCAAAAAACGTTAACGGTTTCGAAACAACATTTTGGTGTGGTAAGTTAAACATGGACATTTGTTGTCAAAACCAATCATTTCCTCCCAGATAGATATAGTTTCTCTGCCCTAGTTATAGGCATCCACATCAAGGTGGTAGTGTTCTTCACTTTCTGCGTCGGTTAAGGAAATAAAGTTCTTGAGCAGTAGAGGGTATTTAAGGAGCGCTGTATTGCTTGATCAGGTAAGACCAGTGTTGAGGAATGTTGTTGTTAGGATTCTGGGCATCCAGAAATGCTTTGAAGTTGCAATCAGTCTTGGCTATAAGAAGAGAAAAATAAAATACTTCAATTAGGATACATATTTCAAACCCGCAGTCTTTGTCAAATGTATGAAAGCAGTAAGACTGTATATTAAGGATTCCCATTAGAAGCTATTAAGCTTATTACATTGAGCACATACGTTCGAGGCGTATCAAAAAACAACTACGACCTCTTGATTTGACCGTATTCCCTTTGCGTTTCAGTACTATTACCATCTTGGTTCTATATGTGGCTCCACTCACTATATACACCAATGCAGTTAGCACAGGGGAAGGCCTAATTCTCTCAAGACATAATAACATGTCTAGCGCGTCTTATTCAGGCTGTTTTCGAGCCTACAATTTTTTTTTGTAATAGATCCAATATCTGAGATACAAAGCCCCAATGATCTCCTGTACAAGCCGTGCTTCTTCCTGAGCTGACCAAATGCTGTAAGTTTTGCTAATTTATTCAGCACAATGTCTGTTCATTTGCAATGTAAATGTCTGCAGGTTGTGTTAATGAAGCAGCAACCCACACAATGCAGTCGGAATTGAGGAGGACACGTATAGAGCAGTCAAGAAAGGGAGAATACTCGTGGTCCCTGTAATCAGAAAACGTATTGCCCCACTGGGCATCCTCATATTTGCAAAAACTACCCTAAAAAGTTGAAATGAAAATGTTTGAAATTTTGGGGAAAAGATCATTCAGATTTGTTATAAGTTTGTGATGGGGGTAATGAGGCGTATTGAGCATGACCATATATCCCCTCCCCTACGACATTATCTCGTCGATTGCAGACCGGAAATCCCCCCATTTACTTCAAACTCCTACCCTTTTATACTAGTCATTCCCATTCACCAGCAAGGAGATAAAGTTAAATAAAATATTACTGAGAAAACATTAAGCTATTCCTTGCCGATGACAAGTTTTCGCTCTCCCCCACAGCCGTCTGTCAAATAACTAATGAATGCACTGTCACTTGAGAATGTACGACTGTTGTTGTACTTCATAGGCAAGCAAAGCAATGCAGCTCGCAATTAGCCCAACACCCACAATATGGGTTATACAAAGTCTATGCTACCCACATCCCAGTGTCTCAGATACAGAGACACTTGGAATTTTAATGACTGTTATCTGGAGATCAAATGAAGAGCCATAACTGATTGATCTTCACTAAAGCGCAATAAAACAGTTTGTTTCTCTACCGGTTTATGGGGATTTTAACAGAAGCTGGTCATCCAATCATTAGACGGTGCACATGTACTCTAACCAATTTATAGACTGTACCTCACACAAGGCAAAAACCGTCCATCCTATTTCTTATTGAGAATCCTCAATTGGGATACTTTTCTATTTTATGCAACTTTAGGGGGACAAGTAACTGATGTGCTTTCCTGCATAGTAGTAAATAGTAGTAAAGAAAATCCTTACCTTCACTAATACTTTTGGGACTTTGTATGGCTGGCGCAAAACGCACTGTACAGTTTAAACCGGTCAGCGGAATATAGAAAGGATCCGCGAGAGAGACAAGACTTTCGCGGAACAGAAAAAAATATTCAAATCGTTAATGCGGACTTGTTGTGTAACATGTAAAATTATAACCTAGACCTGCAACTTTATATACCAATAAAAAAATGGCTATTATATGGAAAGAATATGGCAGGGTAAAATACTGCTGAGGGATGAAATAAATCAGTAATTACTTTAAGCAGTGACACCAAGATTCACCAATAGTTTAAAATGACAGCACTGTGTTACTGTAACTGGAAAAGGGGTCAGAGTAGGATGGTCTGCATATAACAAAGTTAAAACACTTTTACCAATAATTCCCTACTCTCCAAGGAGTTTTATGAAAATATTCTACTTACACCCACATTCATTGGCTCTAACACATAGCTTTGAATAAAACTGCAATCTATTGGACAGTCCGGTCATATACTTATATACATATAAGCTGACAAATTCCACTTATAAACAGGATAAGTTTCTGTTAAAGCTGGGTACACACCATATTTCGGGCCAAAGGAGCAGCAATTCAGTGTAAATTTTTTCGGGCGGCTGGGGCCGACCGTTAGTCCGAATGGGCGATCTGACAGGTAGGAAAACATGGGCAATTGTGCGGTCCTCGCTACTTTTGCAGCGAATAACAGTCCTTCGTCCTGGCCAACCCGGTAACAACTGTTGAACGGCCGGTCAGGACAAATGTTCCGTCATGTGTGCCCAGCTTTAGATACTCTTTGCAGATGCTCACCTCCACAGCATCACAAAATAGGAGGGGAAAAAACATTAATTCAATTGATAGCAATATCTAGAGGTAGGGAATGTCCAGCCCTTATTCTGCAGCATCAACTGGCCACTCTAATCCACTTAAAGGGAAGTGAGTCATGAATATTTAGAAACCAAAGTCATAGAGAGTTGCAAATATTTCATAAAAAAAAATCTATAACCAGTGCAGATGTAAACAAATCATCCTTAATTTCCCGTGACAGGTTCCTTTAACAGAGAGGCCTGGTCTCTATGGAGAAAGATAAAAAAAAACAACTTGGGAAAAAAAAGTCAATTAAAATAATTAAATTACCTTGAACTGTTGTACTTTCTCAAGCTTTCTAAGTCTGGAACCAGCCTCACACCATCCTCAGAGTTTTTAGGAACTCCACCTGAAATTCTACCATCTCCACTAAATTTCCCGAACACAGCACATCCAGCTAAAATAGCAACGATAAAGACTTTAAACACCCGACCACAAATGAGAACAACCATGAAAGGATTATCATAACACAGATACACTTTCCCCAGTGTACAAATTGCTCTTTTAATCTAGCTGCAAATAAATAGAAGCTGCTCTCTTGGAAGAGCGTCAAAGCAGATTTAATTAAAAGAGCAGTTAACAGATCTGCAGTAAGTGGTTAAGTCTAATAAATAAAAGAAGGCAATGCAAGCAGCCCCGCACCATGCTAATTGGATTTGAACTCTCCTTTCTTTGGTTACTTACACACAACAACTACTTTACAACGAGACATGGCGCTCTCTGAACAAATAAGGGTTTGGGGGACAATCTGATGAATTAGATATTTGGAATAGAAAAGGAAGTAAAAAAAAAATGCAAAAGATAAACGTTCCGTACCTCATTTGGGTGAGAAATGTCCTTTCTGTAGTGGTTTAAGATACCGCTCCATAAGACAGTTTAAATCCTGTACAAAAATAAAATTTGTCTCAATATTGATTCTCCACACACTGCACAATTTTGTTCTCTGTCTTAAAGATACACAATCGATATTTTAGGAACATCTATGGCTAAGCCGAGGGTATCTATCTCATTGGCCCTGCTGAGCTAGAATCACCTACACAAACAAAAGAAAGCGATAAATACCTGACATACGTCGTTCTGTCTCCAGGAGCTCGCAGATCACTTGCGCAATTTATCGGATCTGTTAATTGTCTCATGTGGCGATCTGTGGTCCAGTAGGTTCTGATGGTGTCGGGCAGGAATCAGGAGGATTCATTTCATGTAGGCTGCGAAGAATGCAGCGACCTGCTCAGTTGCTCTGAAACAAGATTGATGTTTACATAAGCAAGGAGCAGCAATGGGCTTGTCAAAGCCAGGCTTCCAGATACGCTAACGACAAAACAGAGGAGGGAAGAGGGAAAAAAAATATGCCATATAGCAAAGTCGTGACTAATCCTTTTATACCCAGGTTATGTGACTGTGTAATTATAAATACCAAATGGAGTATTTCTAATATGATCACACACTCTATATGTGGGGGAATTGGTGAAAGAAAATGGAGAGAATGAGGAGAGAACAAAATGAAAATAATAGTTTGGGAGAAGCTGTAATTATGGTGATTAATTAGAGTAATAGGGGGTCTTAATCTGATAATGGGTGAGCCAGTCCAGTGGTGCTGAACAGGCAACCACTATAGAAACAGAGGATCCACACAGGAACAATCTCTATAGAAGAAGGGGGTGGGACCCTCTGAAACGTTGTTTGTTTGATGGTTCAATAAAGACTTTACACCTTGGTTTGAACATTCCATATTGTCTTATGGATACACACAGCGACATAAGATGTGGTTGTATGTTCTGCACAAGGAATCCATACAGAAAAGGCAGAGCATGTCCTTTATAGTACCGTAAACAGACAGGACGCAAAGCCAAAATACCACACGCATATAGCCAAATGTGAGAGTGATTGGGGGTCTCACTGTAATGGGACTCGGTTAAAAATAAAACTCATAACAGCCAATGGGTTGTAGGACTGAGGCACAGAATAAAGCTAAATGCCTATTGGTTAGCTACAGGGTTGGGAGACCAAGGTGAGATTTTTCAAGATTACGTAACTCCATTTTGCAACATGTATATTTTAGTCATATATGGTACAGTGCACATCAAATAAAAAAAAAAACACACAAGAAAAGCTACCGCAAGACCCTATATAATTAAATCAAACAGACTTTACTTAGCTGCAGAAAAGATTTTACCCATCAGTCCCTAAAACAGGACTAAAGTTGATCTGAAGCAGGAATGTCAAACTTGATGTTTAAAAAAAACTACAACTCTCAGCATTCCCTGATTGCAGTATAAATGTTGTCTACATTCGTACAAGACAATTTATTCCCCTGCTCCACAGCATCACAGGTGCAGTTCAACCACATCACCTGCCATGTTTTTTATGCTCCTCAGGATACAAGAACTGGGAGTAGGACCATGTAACCTAGCAACCAGATCGCGTGTAGAACAGAACACCGGAACCTTGCAAGATTATACATCAACAGAATCTGGACATTGTACGGATGAAGATCAAACACAACGAGATACGAAAACTGCTACTTTTTGTAGTTGGTTCCCAACGCGCGCCCCCCCCCCCCCCAAAAAAAACCTGCATAATGAGAGATTGAATAGGACTGGATTTTAGCATAGCTTTTTACTATTACAAACTAGAGTGTGGTGGAATATTCACGGAGATGATGGAAAGCGAAACGCGTTGGCGAGAAAGTTGGCTTTTCAATGCAAAGACTTAGCAGTGTATTTAGAAACGCAGCAGTGGGGGGGCTTTTAAAGAGAAGCATTATTACTGCTGTGATGCTGAATAAGTGACAACTTAGCAGGAAATATATCAATTTAGAGCTTGTTAATTCTTGTAAACTGACATACGACTTTGAAATAAACAGCATTGGAGAGACAGCCATTCATTTATATCCGTGATGACTGTGATATTTGGCAACAATACAAGGTTCATGCAGGGGGGTGCACGGTCATGGTTTTAACAGATACCAATAGTCTTAAGCGGGAGCACACATTAGCGATAAAGAGACAAAAACGGTACCAACAGGACTGGTCTATATCGCCACGGTGTATGTCCAAACAAGCGTTTCCGATGCCATGAAAATTCGGAATCGGCATTAGTAATGTAAATTACAAAACTGAAAATTTACTGTGGTCGTCCCCTGTACTAGAGAGTCGACCATGATCATAGATTATGGTGGTCATGAGCATTCTCCAAATACTTTATATAGGGAGAACGCTCACATCTATATTGCAAACGTTCTCCGTATATAAAGTATTGGGAGAACGAGGGTAAGATTATTTATTCCCTTCACTTGGAGTTCACGGTTTCGTTTTTGCCTAAAATTGTGGTTCCAAGGGAGGTCTGCACCCATCTGTTGGGTTAGAGTGCACTTACCCTTATTTGCACTCGCAACGTCTGTAGCCACATCTTTCAAAGATGACAGACGCAATCTGTATAATTTGGTCTGTCACTTTAAAGATTTGTACAGGATTAAAAAAAAACAAAAAAACCACACACAATATAAACTTCTAGATTAATGCAAGACGACATTCTGTGTTTAAAGACAACGTTCCCCACATATTCGAACAAGCACTAGGTATAACCAGCACACGCTTTCTGGGGAACAGCAAGGGAACGTATTTGGAAACGTTCCCCACCAACCTACAATATTCATTGAGCTCTGGAGAATACCCATTCATGGAAGAATAGGATTTCATAGAGCACAGAGCTATTTGCACTTTCATTCATTTATCATGTGACCACAATACTTGTTACTACATTTTGTACATTGATTGGAATGTTTAAATTACTTGGCACAGAAAAGCCTAGGCACTTCAAAGTAAAAAACAAAGCACCCTAGGGATGTCATGACTTGGCTGAAATCTATGAACAATCCAAGTAAAGCAAGTACTACGACTGCTCTCAATGTTGGTAACTGCATGAAGCAGAGAGAGTATTCTATGGAATAATCTGGTCAAGTAGAAAAAAAAAATGCACTAGTTTATTAACCCATGGCAACCATTCAGTTCACCTGCAGGTCTGTTGTCCTTGGCGACATACTTCTATTAACTTTTTACCAATATCTTATTTAAAGGAAATAGGAAGAACCATGAATCTTTCCTTCGGATTATAATCTCTTTGTATCTATATCAAAGACAGGAAGGAGGCACCAATTCTATGGCACAAGGATAAAATGATTTGTTTTTTCGACTCCATATTCAGGTCCCTTATCTCCTCCAAGTTCAAGCGGAAATCTCAAAGCTCAAGGTTGGAGGGTTTGAGTGGTTCTTGCGATCTGATTTCCGATCATTGCACTCGATCGGAAATCCAATGGAAGAACATCTGGCTGTGTATGGCCAGCTTAGACTTAAAGGACAACAATACCCCAAAAACAACATCTCCCCCATTACATGTCCCACACTTCAAGCAGCTGAATTGCTTACACTTACAACCATGCTGCCTTCCCTTAGATATCATACAGCAAAGATGAGTGCTAAAAGCCCGCCTCTGACCGCCCAGGCCATGATTAACATATCACTTGTCATTGGCTGGTGGAATGTCTGTTACAACCTCTCTCCTCCTCCTCTGCCAGTCAAACAAACTTGAACTGTTCGGTTGCTAGAATACAGCTACATAATCAAGCTGATCAAGGATGGAGAAGGAGCGTTTTCTCACTGCTAGTTTTGAGTGACAGTTACAGCAGACAGAATTGTTACCCCCCCTTCACAGTCTGGCTAATTGAATGCAGAGAGAAGCTCAAAATCAGGAAAAAAAACATATCGGAGGGCTATCCCTTTACTCTTTTGAAATCAGTTTTTTTTTTTTAAAAAATGCATTGAGGCAATACAGTTATCCTTTAATATCTAGAAATCTTAAAAGGGCATGTTCACCTTTAAACAAAAAAAAATTGTCAATTGTCACTTACCTGCCCCTCAATGAATTTGTACTTTATTACCTGCATTACTAACCAGATATTCAAGGATTATTATTGCCTCCATTCTGGCAGTAATGTGGCCCAATCCCGGTCATATGATCGCTCAATTGGTATTGGTCCAATAGGAACCGGAATTGGCGAGTGTACAGACCCTTGAGCCGGCACTTCCCTCATGCAGTCAATCAAGGTTGTGACAACTGACATCCACAGCCAATGATTGACTGCTGTTTCACCTGCGCCTCCTCTGCACATGCTCCAGCTTATAAAAAGCTCATTGAGCAGAGAAAGGAGGCAGACACCTTTGCCAGAAGGAATAGAACTTATTAAATATCTGGTACAAATGTATATAATAAACTGGTAAAAATAGCAGTTGGGGTTGCGCAAGATAAACTGACCAGCTAAAGGACAAATATACTGTAAAAATAAACTGGGAAAGTACCTGGGTAGGGATTGATTACTCTCACCTATCGTTTTTATCTGCCAGGTTAGTGCCCTGGGCCTTCCTGAATTAAAGATAGTGCATAAGCACTCATTCATGCTGCCGCTCCTCATAGAAATGATATTGGGAGGTAGATACTACCAATCATACCTCCATGCCCCAGGTACTTTTCATTTTTACGGTTTTTGGAAAACATTATATGCACCATAGTTCTCCTTTTAGTCACCATTTTTTTTTTTGTTTAAGGGTTGACATGCACTTAAATGAAAATTTTAGGAAAACCTTTAAACCATGAACTTAAACTAAAGGAATATCTTTGTTATGTATTACACTGTGTTAATATCCAGCGGAATTGCACTGTATATCCAAGGAAACATTATATACTTTCTTACCCCTTATACCCCTTTTATTGACTTCTATTAATCCACTTACAAACCACAGTAGTTGAGGGTGGAACCCTCATGCCTATGGGTTGATATAATACAACAGTGGGATATTTCTGCTAAATAGTGTAAAAGAATCCATTAGCTATATAGGGCAGTACACTGGTTCAGTGGTAAGCACTGACTGATGTCCTTGGACACATCTGCAAGGGCTTTGTATGTTCTCACTTTGCTTGCGTGAGTTTCCTCCAGGCACTCTGGTTTTCCCACAATCATATAAGACATACTGATATAATTGGGTGCTTAGATTTAAGTCCATCATGGCGGCCCTGACGTGAATTTAATAATATACACAAATAGGCAATGGTGTTCCAATAGAAGAGATTAGTCTGATGAAAACTCATTTTATTCTTGAACAAATATGCAAATATACTAACCTGGTCTCAAGGAGGCCAAATTGCTAATTAAGCAAGGAAAAAACCAAAAGAAACCCAAACCTTTAACCAACAAACATGGTGCTGGAAATATATATATAGTTCCGTTCCATGAGTGACATGTGATATGATGCAGAGCCAATGAATTGAACCAATGGGGAAGGAAGTTGCAAAGATGTTATATATGCAAAATTCGACAGCGGTCCTGCATACTCTCCAATTATAGCAAGTTTGACATTGTGGCGTAAAACAAAAACACAAGCATCCTGTTTTCGATGCTTCCAATGACATGAGTACCTGTATAAAATGACCAGAGTATAAACCAAGATACCTATTTTTACCTTTAAAAAGGAGTAAAGCGAGTAATAGAGTAGTAACTTGAGTATAACCCGAGGGTACTGCCTTCTGATACTGTATTGAGGATTTAGTTGCCCTTTAAATGGACAGCAGACTTCCCTACAGTAGTCCCATACATCCAGCTTGGCTATTACTTTAGGGCAACTAAACCCTCAAAACATACAGAATCAGAAGGCAATTTTTTAACAATACATACAATCCTCCGATTCTGTGTGGTTGAGCATTAGTTGCCATTAATGGACAGTAATCCATACAGTAACCCCCAGTTGCTGGGAGTTGTAGTTCCCAAACATCTGCAGTGGCAAGGAGTTGCCTGTTGGGGTTACTGTACCTCTGCTATTGTAATAAGACCAGTGTGACTGCTCAGGTCCAGATAAATGGGGGTGACTCTAGGCCATGACAGGCAGGGTCAAGAAATTATGTGGGTCATATCAGCTTTTGTATAAAAATCACCACAGACCATTAGTCTATAGAATTCAATGAATGTAACCAAGCTACTTCCTACATATCTACCATCTCCTCCCTAAATAATCTTACATACATATTTATGGGTATTCTAAAAATCCCGAACAACATTCATCTGATGCCTTTTAACACCACCTAGAAAACGTTCAATGCCAGAGATATAAAGTTTCAGGCTGGTTCAGACATGACTAAAGCATGTTGTCTACTATTAATACAAAGCCAAAACTAACAGTGCATCTAGAGAGCAGAACATGACCTAATATGAAATAGTTCACCTATCAGAGATGCCCCAGGATCAGTTACTCCGATCTGAGGCCTCCATCTCCATTAAAAAATGGACTCCCCAAATCCATTCTCAAGTCACTGTGAGATTTAAAATGCCAGCAGGTGTTGGAGCAGAAACGGATGCATGTTCCCATAAAACCAATTATGAGACAATAAAATCAAAGGATGTATATTAATAACTGCTCCACATACAAACACAACACATTGCAGGAGTCGGTCACTCTCCTACACAGTAAGGCATGGCAATGATAGCGTTAAAAAAACAGCATAATGCCGCTATAAGAGACTTTACCAGGCACATAGAGTAACAATAGACTATCCATTAGAGAAGAACAAAACAGACCAGATATTTTCATTACCTAGACAAACACATGGTTACAATGGACACTGTCTAAAGAATGGTCAGACAGACATGAATAGTTCTGAATCCATGTAATGTAATGTAGAAATATATTGCCTATATGTGCAGTAGACAATCTCTAATAACTACACAAGGTAAAGAAATATAACAAATTCAACGATTTCATGTTCCTCCGTCAGTATGGGAGTTAAAGGTCTCTCGTAGCAAAGAGCTATTGTTACCTGGGCTGTTTAGAGGAAATCCATTGAAGCTCGCTGAATAAAGCAGTGGGACGAATGCGTGGCAGTGAGCCCTCACCCTGTGTAGGATTTCTGCTTGCAAGGTGCGGCGGACAAGATATGACTTGATGTTGCCTGAAGCAGCTCTCTGCAAATTGTGGGTATGCACATAAGAACATTCTTCTATTCAACTAAAGATATAATGATTCCGCGGGTTTCTAAAGAGCAGGGCTGAACGTGACTGTCTTAGTCTTCTTCAAAGAAATGTAAAGGAAGCATTAAAAAAAAAAAAAAAGCTGGAGAAGAATAAAAAAAAAAAACTTATATCCAAGTGGAAGACGCACAGCCAGATGGGAAATTGTTGTCAGTGTAAGGACCCCCCGGCATGGAACAGCCTTGAAAAGCTCCCATCACACAGCAACGTGTGATTAACCTATTGAAGGCACAAGTACAACAGAAAGGATGGAAAAGCTAATATCTTGCACTCTCAGAGAGCATGTCACACAGAGGGCACGCACTACACTCTCAGAGAGCAGTCAGCAGGGGGCACGCTACACTCACAGAGAGCAGTCACGCAGGGGGGCACGTACACTTCAGAGAGCAGTCACGCAGGGGCACGCTACACTCTCAGAGAGCAGTCACGCAGGGGGCACGTACCACTATCAGAGAGCAGTCACGCAGGGGGCACGCTACACTCTAGAGAGCAGTCACGCAGGGGGCACGCTACATCTCAGAGAGCAGTTCACGCAGGGCACGCTAACTCTCAGAGAGCAGTCACGCAGGGGGCACGCTACACTCTCAGAGAGCAGTCACGCAGGGGGCACGCTACCCACGATCAGAGAGCAGTCACGCAGGGGGCACGCTACACTCTGAGAGGCAGTCACGCAGGGGGCACGCTACACTCTCAGAGAGCAGTCACGCAGGGGGCACGCTACACTCTCAGAGAGCAGTCACGCAGGGGGCACGCTACACTCTCAGAGAGCAGTCACGCAGGGGGGACGCTACAATCTCAGAGAGCAGTCACGCAGGGGGCACGCTACATCTCGAGAGCAGTCACGCAGGGGGCACGCTACACTCTCAGAGAGCAGTTACACAGAGGGCACTCTACACGTCTCCCTCCTACATCTGCTGCATTCCATCCAGTAAGAAACAAAGAACCCCAATCTGAAAGAATAACACACTATCCATTTGGGAGAACAGTTGCTACCAACTCTGAGCCAAAGATAAAGATCTGAAGAATAAAGTGAATACATTGTATCCACCATCAAGTGGCACAAAGTCTGAGTCAGATCTGGGCAAGATTTGCAAAGTCTGCCGTGTAAACAAGGCCAAACAACATGATTAGAAAAAAGGGCCAATTTCTGAGAGAGACCAGGGTCCAGGCTCCTCCAGCCAAAAAAACAGTTTACACAAATGACTATCATCAGAGGATTTAAAACGACATGTCAGATGAGGTTCATCCTGCGACCTTACACCATTAAAGCCAAGAAAGTGTTCAGTTTCCCATTAAAATATGGCCAATAGGGTTTGAGATTTCCATCAACTTCCTCACCGCCCCAAAGAAAAATATCCAATATCAATATGTGGTAAGGACACAAATTCCATTTAAACACCTTTTAACACTTTGCCTTTAACAAACCCAGTTAAACGGATAATGTACAAATTGCATAATTAACTCAATTTAATCAGAATCGAATAAAAAATGACCCCCCTCCAGCCTGCATATATATGAACAGCTTTAATACTCTCCAGCTAATCTACGACCCCATTATGGTAGGAGGCTTGAAACAAGTCATTTAAAGGTACATACCAGACACTAGATGATGGACTATGCAAACTCATTCCTGTGGGATGGATATTGACCATGTTAATAGGGCTCAATCTTTTTTACTTTCAGTGCAATGTTAGAGACAGATGGTACATTCTGCAGCTCTCTCCAATCATTTGGCTTCTGACATTACGTTAAGTGATTAGGTAAAATGAACAAGGAAGGTTTTTCTTTCTGATAAAGCAGGAAGCAAACACAGAAGGCTTTCCCTTCCTTCCCCCTAGAGATAAACGCCTATATAAAAAAAAGTCTATGTTTGTTTCATCCAAATATCAAGCTCATTGTAAACACACATTATGACACAGAGCGCCATATGTATTATCCTTCGTTCCCATGATTTATTAATATACATATTTTGTGAGAGCTTTATTAACTGCATTTTCATTGCTATCTGGGATGGCTCAGATCTCCTATTTTGAACACATGAAAGAGCAGCTATATGGGACACGGCAATCATCAGGAAGCTCTGAAGCTTGGGGTAATTTTTTTTTCACATTAGTAATTAAATCAGCTCTGTGCGGTTTAATCCTGAGCTATTAAAGTATAAATTACGAGTAATTAGCTGTTCTCGAGGTGCCCTGTGCCTGGCTGAACCATGGGGCGTTCAATTTGGAACTAAAAGGCAGAATAAATTAAACATGACTTTAAACAGACTGAAGCTAAAAATTCCCCTTGCCGAGTGCTGAGACAGAATGTTATTCCCTGCAGTATCCCAACTCTCCTGCACGGCATCCTCTGCACAACTCACTGCTTAACCCCAGGAAGGACAATTAAAGGCTTGGCTATTTAAACATTTACTTTACTAGGTGCAATTAAGCAGAGAACATTTTAATGTTTGGGACTCTGCATATGGCCTCCCTCTGTTTCCTGTGCAAGTTGCAAACAGCCAGTAGCCCTTTACTACTGGGATAAAGCCTTGTTTTTAGTTAGAGGTTGTTTGTCCTCTTACGGCGTAAATGCAACAAACTTAAAGGCTGCAGGCATGAGAAGCAGTGGGTACTAAGTTGAGGAAAACATAAAAATTCTCATTAGACTGTTAGATGCAAGTTATTTTTTTAAATTGTCGATTCACATTAAATCCTGTGCTTTAGAGCTTACAATCTAACTGCAACCTATCAGTCAGTCTTAACAACTGTACAGGGAGAAAATAAACCCAACACTCGAATCTGCAAGGTATCCTACCTGACCGCTAAGCCACAAACAGATCATTGTAGTTCACTGTGAATAACCCGCACTTTTGAGATGCATTAATCATGTTAAAAAGACAAATCATAAAAGTTAACAGTGCACAATTGGTATTAATTCTCCTACAGAAATGAATTACTGATCTTTAAAAAAACAACTTGTAACGTTTCCAAAGCAGAGATGTTCTTTACCTCCAATTTATGATGCTACAGTCGCCATTTTTGCCTTTAAGACCCGAACATATATGACATGTACATGACAGTAGGCTGGTTAGCATTGGCAGTAGAAGGGTGATGCAGGCTGCAGTGATTTCAGTGTATCCTTACTGTGTATTTAATACAATGGCACTTCGCACTGCAGCATGTAGATCTCACAGGTGTTTGGGTCTTAAGGCAAAGTTACCAACCGTATACAGAGACAAGATTGTACCTTAACAATAATAGCTAAAACTTGCAAATATTTGAAATGCATTATAAAAGGTACAGTGCTACTTCATTTTAGTAGTTAACCGTAGTTAAATTGGCCTTTAATCCTCAACAAACAAACATCACTGTAAATTGAAATGTACAAATTAGGATTTCCAGGGAATTAGGATTCGGATTGAGCCCTGAACATTCCTCTGAGAATAAAAAGAACATCTCCCCTGCTTGCTATCAGCCTTTACATCTTTAGTGTTACGCCCTCCCCACTTTAAGCCAGACACCTGTAAAAACTCATATGCCGAGCTAATTGCCAATTAATTTAGACAAGTAAAGCCGGTGCTGATTTTCTATGCAGCTTTTCCACGCGCTGAATTCAATTTTGCTTGCCACTATTTTCTTTTTCCAAATGCAGCCGCCTGTAATTTCATTTATACAGAAGCGTGGTAGAAAGTGTCCTATCTCCGCTTCCACGTTTCTGGTTCTTAAGCATTCTATTCTTGCAGACATTACATAGAAAACAAGCCACAAGCTGGACAGCAAGTTCCCAGTTAAAACTTTTCTAAAGCTTTGGCAAATACCCAACTCTGCCAGGCAGCGAATAGAAGTTCAGATTTGTGTTTCCATTCATTTTACACCTGCTGATATTGCTCTTTCATCACAAACACACATTATCCCAGCAGAAACCTTAAACTTGCAGGTAGAGTGAACATTATAAGATTAGTTAACTTACCCTTCAAACACTGCCAGAGAGTTCCCCCAGCCCAAACTACACAGACTGTGTAGCCAATCAGGCTGTGTTCAGCACCCTGAATTGGTTTAATGATGCTCCATTACATATATCAGAACGGAATTCTAATTAGTCTATACCATTGTATATGGATGCCGGGTCAATTAAACAGAGTAAAAATGAATGCAGTTTTGAATGCAATCAGAGCAGCCCTGCCAATTACAATTTGTTCTTTGTCCTCCAATCAGCATATCTGGTAACTAATTAGGCAGGTACTTGAATTGAATTGACAGTATAGCAGTAATCGCATGGTATGTGCCACTGCAGGAGATCCAGCACAATTCTGAAAATATCCATCAAAGCAAACAATGTAGAACCCCCAACATCTCTTTATAAACTTATAAATAATGAAGTGAAATATCTAGAAACACGATACGTTTTCTTGCAGATGAACAAGTCTATTAAGTCTGAATCAGCAGTGAATCATCTGAGATTGAAAACTTACTTTATTTATGGCATCCACCTCGTCTGACACGTCGAGTTGCACCTCTATTTCCTCCGGGGTCGTCTCACTGCTGGTGTTGTCTGGCTCATTACAAACTGCAAAATGATTTAAGAAAAAAAAATCACTGTCTGAGCAAATAGAAGCTTTAACGATCAGATTAACAGGGCAAGGCTGCTAAATGCCAGCCATGGATTGCACAAAACTAAACTAGAGAAAGCATCATGTGATCACCTAACCATGTGATTGGGATTCTACCTAACAGGTCTAATATTAACCCTTTCACAAATGTACATTTCCTTAAAGGGGAAGTTCAGTGCAATTACATATGCTTTTAAGAAAAAAGAGCAGTATTTTTTCATCCCAATGACCTTAATCTGCCAATTCAGCATTTTGTCTGTGTATAAATAAATGATTGTGAAATTCTGACTTCCTGTTTGCAGGACCCCCTAATAGAGACCGTTATGGTCTTGCCCTTGACCCAGCGCCTGGGTTGATTCAGTTGCTCAGTAGAGATCTGAGCATCTTTGACCCATGCAACAGCCAATCAGTAGAAATAACTGTTAGGAACATTCCAAGGAAGTGGTGCATCCTGGGAAGAAGAAGGACCGTTAGAACCTGAAATGTCAGCTCACTAATGTCAACGGCAAGGAACAGCAAAGGGTATGAAATCAACTGATTTTTCAAAATGGGGGAGAATATGAAGAATAACTAAGTATGCATAATACAAATGAAGAATTTTTAAAATATAGATATTTTCCACTGAACTTTCCCTTTAAAGGGATGGCTACACTGTAAGCAATTTATCATTCTTCTGATGTAAGTACTGATTAGCTTTTCAGCAAGTAGATTTCATGGATTTGGATTTGATTGAGGTAATAAGAAGAAACCATGAACTATAGCTGGTTTCACTGCTGATTGGTCATGGCAAACGGTCAGCCATGTCATGTGATTGGTCCGCCAACCATTTGCTAATGACAAAAGATCAGTGAGGACGAATGTTTGACTGTGGGTATCCAGCCTAAAGACTCATACACACGAGCAATCCCGGGGGCTGACCCACGTGTATGCATGTCCATTTCAGTGAACAATCATTCTGTGTACAGGCATTTTGTTATCCTATTTGGCCGTTTGATTGGGGCTTGTTACCCTATTTGGCGGGTGGATCATCAACAAGCCCATCTGAATGCCCGTTTGGGGCGACGAAGCATCCATACACGGAACGATCAATGATGAAACAGACGTGCATAAACATTGTGCTTAAGTTCTGTTTTATAGAAAGGGAAGGGGGGTGGCCAGGAGACTCCCTGTGGTGTCCCAAAGTTGACAGAACGGATTATAAAACAATACTGAGACACAAGATTGCCGATTGAAGCCGTCAGTCATTCATCAGATGCTCTGGTACTTGCTGCCATGGAATGTTCATTGACTCTTTGTGCCACACCAATTAGCAATATAGCATCACTACTGAAATTGTGGGAATTATAGAAATGCTTTAGGGGCTGGGGGGTAATAAAGTCCCTTTAAACATGGATACCCTTTACAGTCCTTCTACTTTGTATAAAAGGCTGATCAAGAACAAATAAAAAATACAATGTAAAAAACTGGCAACTTGGGCTGCTAACATTTACACCAGAATACCGATCCCTCCAACATTCCCTGTTAAAAGAGACAACATGATGCAAAGCTGCAGGGAGAGTATAATAAAGTGAACATGATTAAACCAGTTCTTTACATTGTATTTTTCATCAGTGTACTTATTTAAAGGGGATTATTGGAGAGAATGGAACACAGTACAGTCCCTGCCGCATGTATTGAGTTTCCCCATTAAAATGGACAATCTTTTCAGCTTAATAAAAAGAAACCATATCAAACCTGAAAATTACAAATAGTGAAAAAATAGTGTCTGATGAGGGTTTCTTTGTTTTGTTTTTTTATGGACACACGACAGTTTCAAACAAAACAGAACAGCCGACATGTTCATGCCATGAAAGGGAAGCAGGATTTATACGAAATCCAGAACATTATACATGTGAACTCTGGGAATAATAACTGTTCCTTGGTACAATGTTGCATTCAAATAAGCTTTAACCAAATCGGCAATGCAGCCTGTTTTGTAAGATGCTGAGTGCTGAGATGCTGAGTGCACATGGATGATGCTCAATGCACTCTGAAATGGTAAAATTAGTGTAAAGCTAGCTGTGTACACACCAGCAAGCAGTTTGCCAGGACCGAATGATCAGCCATTTTTTCCCGGCACATCTAGATGATTAACAGCAGATTATTTTAGGCAACCGACCGACACAATGAAATGTTAATTGGACGGTCGGCCCGAAAAAAATCTCTGCACCATGAATTTTTGATAAGTGTAACTATTAAATAGATAATGTTAGAGGGCATGGGAATGTTGGAGTTGATATTCTGCTTTACAAATAAGTATGTTACAAGTTACAAATCTCTAGTAACCAACATGAAATCATTTATTGACGTGTGAAACTGAAGAATCCAATATATCTGGGACAGGACAAGACTATCTTTTTCCTGTTTACATCAGATTTCTGACCACAACTTCCAGCTATTCAAGTTCCTGTACAATTCCATCAGTTCAATCACACTGGAATGGTACCATTTGAAATCTTTAAAGGGCATGTCCACCCCCAAAACTATAATCCCCCTAACTACTGGCCCCACCATGTAGTGTAGTTTAATCCTTACCTCACATCCCATCTCCATATGGTTCTCCTGTAGTCCCCCCCCCCAGTCCCAAAAACTGCCCACCAGGAGGCTAGCAGAGTCCATATAGGACTCTGCCTCCTACCTGGCCTCCGGGAGAAGTTTGGCATGCGTACTGCAGCCCTCTCCCCTCCCACCCCCTCCCTCCCTCTCCAGATTCCCCCCCCTAGCGTTAATCCCATTTAATATGCCTTCCTCCTGGTCCCCCAGCCCCAACCGCATAATTTTTATTTAAGAAAGCTCCCCAAACTCTACTTACCTCTCCTCTTTCCTCCGCCGAAGTGAGCTGCCGGCAGCCGCGCCGTGATTGGCTGCCGCTCAGCCAATCACAGACGCGGCTGCCGGTCCCGCCCCTCGCTTGCATTTCTCACAAGCAGAGGGCCGGGGAGCGCGCCGAGGAAAGAGGGGAGGTAAGTAAGAGTTTGGGGAGCTTTCTTAAAATAAAAATTATGCGGTTGGGGCTGGGGGAACCAGGAGGAAGGCTATATTAAAAATGTGATTTTAGGGTGGACATACCCTTTAAAAAGTCACAGATTATGATTTAAGCTGGGTACAGGCATTCCAGACGCCAACTAACGTTCATCGACGGGATCACTGGTTTTATTCGGGAAATGTCCCTCGGCTGTGGTCGCCCCCCTGTACAAGTATAGGAAGTCACCCGCGGTCGTGGGAAACAAGTCCGTCCAGAACATTCTCCCTATACTGTATATAGGGAATACGCTTGGAACTGTGTGTACCCTCTTACAGATTCTGTCTGTAATTTTCCAGAGATTGGTACTGTGTGTACCCAGCTTTAGTCCATATATAGACCGCTATTTGCAAGTGTTATTTTATCTATTCCGTTCCTTGTCAGAATAACCAGTTCAATCGCCTACATCTAAATTGGACTAACCAGATGGTCTTATTAGAATAACCATCTTAAATTGCATTGCAAGAGATAACCGTATCTCTAGAACATAACAAGATGCATTACACCTGATAATTCTATTATCGCAGGGTATGGAGACACCTCAAACATGCAAGGAATCTATGTATTACATGCGAGTGAACCTTTTGGGGTAAAAGGCAAGAAAAAACATTGGGGATTTTGGGAGGGGGGTTCTACAAATTGCAAACATTTTTCATGGGGGCAAATTTCCCTGGTTGACTTAAAAGTAGATCTATAGAAGACAAGGCAATCCTTCTGCAGAGTAAAAAGGATAATATCAGTAGGGAAACATTTCAATGGAAAAGTCTTTGCTTTCTCAATTCTCTGGGAGATTGTTCTGAAAATCCTCAACAATAGAAACAGAAAAAGAAAACACGAGCGCTAACAATTCTCTTCTTCCCTCTACTGCAGTGTAACATTTCCCAAAATGGTTGGAGACTATTGTCTTTCCACCAGGAGACTGAAACACATTACAATTATTTGTTATTCTTACAGGAGATGAAACGACCACCCGCCATCCTAATCTCAGTTACCAAAGATCCAGATAAAGCTGCAAAGTTGTCTAATTGGCCTGCCATACTACATATCACACATATCCTATCAGATCCGACGTGATGTGCCTATTATCAGCAAGGTGTGGGGGGCTGAAAACAACCTACATTTTCCATCTGTTAGTATCATCAATTGTAACAATTTGGGAATCGGGCAGGGAAATGACTTGCACCTTGACAATGCTTGCAACAGTATTTTATTCCATTGAAGTCAGCCAGGAAAGCTGAGGGGGGATGCCTTTTAACACTGGGCTGACTGGTGAATTGGAGGACTATAGGGCTGACTGGCCATGATCCCAGTTAAACCTGATCAATCAAAACTTTCTGAACCCAGTCACCTGGCCCCTACTTTGCCCAAGTCCCCACAAGCACAGAATCGTGTAAATTAAAGGGCATATCCATCCTAAATATAATCTTTCAATATATGGGCAGCCAAACACAGACTCGGCTGCCGGGAATGGAGAGCGCCGCAGGAGAGAAGGGCTGTATGATTCGGATACTTCTAACGTGGTGATTGGGAGTGGGCAGGGGGTAGCTACTATTTATTTAAATTGATTTAAAGCAAATCGAAAGGGCAGCCATGGAGGGATCCGGAGGGTGGGAGGGAGAAAGGCCTCCCCTGCACATGTCAGACTACCTCCCGGAGGACGAGGAGGTAGAAACCTTTTAGACGGGAAGACAGCTCCTACTCTTCAGTTTCCTGGACTTTGGACCAGCACTACAGGAGAAACGTAAGGAGCAGAGATATAAGGTAAAGATTTTTTAAACTTCACAGTGGGGCAGTAGTGGGTTAAATTTTTGTTTTGGGGGGGTACATGCCCTTTAAGCCCTTCCAGCTGGCAGCATTGTAATTATGTATGTGCTTGCATCCTACAGCGCTTTTCTTTTTTCACCCATCCTATACTGTAACTAACAAACACACACACATCTAATCAAACACCTTCTAAACCTAACAAACACATCTAATTACCCACCTAATAACTAACACACACATATGCCCAATAACCTTAAAGGAATAGTTCATTTGAAAAGATTATCAATTGTGCATGTGGAACTTTAACGGGGGCCAGTACTGCAGTGTGTACAGTATGTTATTTAGGTGAACTTATACAGCAGTTATACAACATATTGCCTTTCTTTAAAATTCCTCAGTTTGGCGTGACTTACTTAAAGCCCCAGATAGACTGAAATATGAAGATCTGAGCAAACTGTAATTTGCTGTTAGGACATGCACAGTAATATCAGAATGGAGAGCATTCTCCTTGGAAAACTGCAGTCTCAATACATTTCCCTGACTGCTGATTCATACAATTTATCACCTGATTCTCCAGCACGGTGCTTGTCCCAGTAAGTAAGAAAAAAGATGGGGCCTGTCCCAGTGATTAGGATGAGAAAGTTAAGTGCTTACTAACGTTTCAACAGGCATGTTAAGAAATTAGGCAAGAAAACTCATACTGCTAAAATGGTTAGAAATGACATAAAAAGGCAAGTTATCCATTGTTATAAGTATCACTTTATCAGGCCATTAGTCAGGAATAAAATATGTTTTAACATGTCCACCCTGGTCACTTGTCATTTATTGGCCCTAGCCCCATCACCTATTTTAATTACTAATTATTAAATGCATTTCTAACCAGACTATGACAATGATAATTATTGCCCTTGTTCTCTCCCTTTATGTCAGTTCCCAGAAGTTGCCACCTCCTCCTCCTGCTCAATGAGCTTTAAGGAACTTGAGCATGTGCAGAGGAGGCAGCAGTCAATCATTGGCTGTGATGTCAGCAGTCACAGCCTTGATTGACTGCATGAGGAGAGGAGCCGGCTTCCTTTGCCAGAATGGAGGAAATTATTATCCTTGTATATGTGTTTAGAAATACATCTAATAATGTGCTGACTCTGTATTCTATGGGCATCGCACTTGTGCAATGTCAGAGGATGTGGCGGGGTAGCAAAAGATCAGGTAAGTACCTTGCCTTCATTCCCAGCTCCTGAGCGTTTTATTGAAGGACGGGAGGTAACACAGTTTGTGTCCTTTACCTCTTGTTCTTCAATAAAACAGAGTACCAAAAATGATTTTACCAGTGGAGATACCCTTTAACTAAACGGCCGGTCGGACAACGATCCCCGACCTACACATCATGTGTAGCGGGTTGGCACCCGCGATCGCTCGTGTGTACGAACCTTTAGTTATCAGTACTAAATCTCATATATACTATATACTTTTGGGAACACTATGACAACACATTCCACTCCTATTACGGGTTAAATTTATACAGCTGTAATAGAGCAATTATATTAAATTAGCATAAAAAATAATATGCTTGGCTTGTAAGAGGCAGAAAATAATGAAACATATAATTATCTATCTTCATTTCAAAGAAGACAAAAGGTCCATTTATGTGATATTAGATGTTTATTAATGATTATTAACACGCCAATGCCTTTGTTCAATAGTGTACGAGAAAACGATTAATAGATTAAACTGCAAATACAAAAATGATTTAGGATCCCTTAATTTTATGGACATAAAAAAAGGCATGAAAGTAACAAAACACAATAAGGCAGATCATTAAGACATGGGGAATCATTAAGTACATGTTGTACACTGCCAGATTTACAAAGGTTTCTATTATTTAACTGGTTACCTATCGTCACTCTCTTAAACACTTTCTAGTTTCCTAAGAGGAGAACTTAAAGTACCTTGGGGTCAGGTGGTTTCACATGTGATGGGGAACTGAATCGCTGTATTATTAAAGTGAATTGTTTAGGGCCTGATGCATTACAAGGTGCATAGGTTTGCCTGTGCTATTCATTTGCAGAAACAAATAAGATTTTACCAATTTACTGGAATTCTGCAACTAGTTAACATCCGATTGGTTGCTGCAGGTTAATAGAATTTTTACTGCATCAGTGCCTTTGAGTCTCAGGTCCTCGACATATAGGGAATCCCTAGAACCAAAGCTGAGATTTATTGACACTTAAGCTGGCCATACACCTGCGGCTCTCGGCTCATTGGCTCTCTTTTATAAAGTATTTTTTCCATCATTGCCGATCGACCGTAGTGGCACTACCATCGGTCAGGAAAAGCCCATACACTTGAACGATAATCGTTCCACGATGGGATTTACCCATTACCATTCATATGTTTAGCCACCTTTAGTAGCAGTAGCCAAACAGGGACCAGACAGAGCTTTAGCAAGCTAAAAGGGCATGCCCACCCTTTAAACAAAAAAATGGTCGATTGTCAGTTACCTGCCCCCAACTGATATATTTTGCACTTTATTACCTGCATTACTAATTAGATATTTAAGGATAGTTATTCTCCCCATACTGGCAAAGTAAGCTGGCCTCTCCCTCCATGCACTGAATGAAGGCTGTGACAACTGACATTACAGCCAATGATTGACTGCTGTTTCACCTGCTGCCTCCTCTGCACATGCTCAAGCTTATAAAAGGCTCATTGAGCAGAGGGAGGAGGCATATACCTTTGCCAGAATGGAATCAAACTTATCAATAAATATCTGGGGGGTGGGGGTGGTAGTAGGGCCTGCTGCAAGCCCAAGATGCCTCCCACGATAAGCCGTTTAAACAGCTGATCGCGCGTATGAATGAAACACACGCAAGATCAGCTGTTTAAAAGACCGGACCCTAACTTCTGGAACTGAACCGGAATATCGGGTCCGGTATGTTTCATTCATATGCGCGATCAGCTGTTTAAAACCTCCATTCTCAAGGGGGCCCCAGGCCCATGCAGGTACGCCCCTGCAATTTGGGTTGTGGGCAGATAAAATACAAGCCATCTGTTTTTTGTTTTAAGGGCGATATGCCCTTTAACACTGAGAATAGAGATCCCATAATCTAATGCAACTCCTAATAGTCTGATTCCACCCTTGGACATATCTGCAAGGAGTTTGTATGTTCTCCCTGTGCTTTCAAGGGTTTCCTCTGGGCACTTCGGTTTCCCCCACAATCACAAAGACATACTGATAGGATGTATGAGTCAAATAAATGTGTTTAGATTGTAAGCTCTTTGGGGCAGGGCCTGATATGAATGTATCCATGTAATTATAAAGTGCTACGGAAGATGTTGGTGCTATATAAATAATAAACAATAATAATAATAGTTTCCAGACATATCTATTGCATGTAAAAAAACAAACCTGCATGTTTAGAAACAAAATTCAAATATCTGTTCTGATGAAGTAAAAACTAAACTGGTTTAGCTTGCTGCTGGGTAGTTAAAACTCCATTACCTACCTGTAAATCAGTTAGTACATTGTTGGCAATAAGGAATTATGGGAAATGAGTTTGTTTTGACTTCATAGCCCCAGCTATATATGGATAACTTATTTATTACAGATGAAGAAGATATTAAGATATAAAAGCTAGACATGTATCGCCTACCTCGACTGGTTAGAAGGAGAAATTCGTTGCAGTCTGTCTCTGATCGCCGCGGAAGCCCCTCAAACAGACAGGGACTGTCTTCCACATCTGGACACGTACGGACAGTGAGGTACAAGGCAGATTTGCCCAGAATGTTCTTTAGCACAGAGGAATTCAACTCCCGGGCTGGAGTGGCGTTTATTTCCACCACTTCGTCTCCTATTTTCAGACCTAAAAGGAAAAGGAAGTTAATTGTCTAGATGCCCAAACACCACAATAATACCCTAATTTTAAAGCCAACCATAGACAAAAGATGGCTGCACAGCGTTTTAGCCAATCGGAATGTAGACTGTACAATATTGCTGGACAAACAGAAGAAAAGGTCAGGTTTCCAAATTCATTGAAAAAAGTGGCCTGTGTATATGTCTGTAGCTTTTATAGAATGAGAACAGTAATTTTATTTCAATGCAGTTTTCGGCAGACCAGGTTAAAGGAAAAATAATGACTTTACATATTCAATTACTTTCATCAAAATAGTCTTCTAGTAAGCCATCAACACCACAAGTGCTGCCATTATCAACACATTTATAACATAAAATATTACAACAATAAATCATTTTTATTTGGATATCAGGGAGGTCTACACTAGCCAAATAGATTTATCTCCAATAACCACAACCGTCCCCATCACTGGGGATCAAAGTCTTAATTCTAACCAAGCAGGGGTGTGTTTTTAGGGGGGGATTCCTGGTGCCTGGAATGCCCCCTTTCTGTCTGCTCAGTGCTGTCTGCTGTTCTACCTCTCCTGGTGTCCATAGATTGTTACATAGATTGTTACATTGTCAATTGACAAAAAATGTGTCCAGTCTGCCCTGTGATTGACAGCACCATAACTAATCATCATTGATACAAAACTGTATCAACATTAACCCTGCAGATGCTTGAGGTGATTGTTGAGACTGGGTTTATATACATTAATTACTGTACCTACTACACTGTGATGGAGTTAGTGAGCAGGAATAGGGACATTAGGAAATCCTGGAGGTGGATGTATTGCCGATTGTCAACATTGTGTTATATATATATTATATACACATACATACACAGGAATGATTGTTCCATATATTCTTTATAAAGAATAATTGTTCAATGTCCAATGTTATTGGCTTCTACTGCAAATTCTCAGACCCACCGTCAGTGTCACAGCTCTGACATTAAAAGACACTGATGGTAATGTAGATGTGGATTTGTCAGTAAAACAGAACGTTAGGCTGGGTACACAGGGACACATTTTCTGTCCTGACCTTTCACTGCTATAAAGTGGTCGGCCACAGCAAATGTCTCCTATGGACCACAGTGTTCACTGCCACTGCCCAAATCACCTCAGATTTTTTCGGCCCGACCGACCAAAACACAGAAATATCTGTTGGTTTGTGTGTACCCAGCTAACTGTGATGACAATCATGGCAATTACAGAATACATATAATATTATTATATAGTGAATAATGTACCCCCTACTGTAAATTATAGGGATATTTGAGGTTACCGAGGAGTTCTGTGACCATATAAAAGGTCACAGAACTCCGAGGTGACTTTTAGTATCCTTATAATTTACAGTAGGGGGTACATTATTTTTTATAATCTACAATATATAGTACAAGGGGAAAAATAAATAGGGATTCACATTTGTGGTTTAAGTGCAATTTATTTATTTGTAATGGTTTAGTTTATTTGCTTATTTCTTTGCTTATAAAGTAAATTGAAACTAACTTTTAATTGAAACATTTTTACTAGTAAGAATACATTTTAAAATGTATTTAACATGTAAGAACAGAACTGGAAGTCTTTTTCATTTAGTCAGAGTCAGAACTATATATAATTCTTCGCTGTTTTTTTGGTGGTTCAGTAGAGGAAGAACTTTGTAGATTTATGGTAATTGTTGAGTTATTAAAAACACAGTTGGGTCCAAAAATGGTTTCTGGTGTATTTTTGGTTGTTATATCTAGTCCTTTATAATTGTATGATGAGGTTGTGTTTATATATTTGGGGCATGAAATGAAGTTGATGGCTGTTCTTCTATTTGGAAAGTGTTTTAGTTTATTTCTTCCTGTGTTGTATTTGCCGTATTTTGTAATATTTGGGAGATATGGAGTTGCATTTTTCATTTATTGAGGAGTAATTGTTGATACTTGTTAAGCTTTTGTGTCCCGATATTTGTATTATTTCAGTTGGGGGTATGTTATTGTCAACCAGTTTTTGTATTGTTGTTTTTTTTGGTTGAGTGATTTGTGATTCTCTTTGTTTCTGTTAAAGATGCTTTTAGTTTCATGGTGGACATCATGGTTCTGATTTTGTGAATTCCAATTTTCATTGTTCGGTACCACCGTCGTATGTTTTTTGGGTTTTCTGCTGTTCGTGTTTTTGTTTGACGTTCATTATACTCTAAAGCTGGGTACACACAGTAACGATAAAGCCCCGATACCGTCGGATGCGACGGTATCGGGGCTTTATCGTTATGTGTGTATGCTCGTAACCCGAACGATCGGGTCGGCCGTACGCTCGTTCGGGGAAAGGCCAAAAATTTCCATCGGCCGCGCTAGACTCCCTATAGAGGGACACAGTCCCGAGCATTCTCCTTATGAAGTTCATAGGGAGAACGCTCGGGACTGTGTGTATGCAGATCTTTGAATATGGCAACAGATCTTGCAGTCCGTCTGTCATCTTTCAGAAATCTGTAGTGTGTGTACCAGCTTAAGAATTGTTTACCAGTGGAATCTTGTTTCAATGTAATATCTCCCCATTTAAGGTCATATTGTTCCTGAGTGCGAAGAGCAAAATGAATTCCATTGTGGAAAAATACTAAATGAGTAGTGATGTTGGATGTTTGTTGATACTGTTCCAGATTCGTATAATGGTTGATTTCTTGGTCTGTAAGTGGTTTCTGAAGAAGACGAAACATGCTAGGCACACCAGTCTTGACAGTGGAAACAATCCTTTAATGGTGACGTTTCGGAACCAGTGTGGTCTGAAGAAGGAACCACACTGTTCCGAAACGTCACCATTAAAGGATGTTTCCACTGTCAAGACTAATGCCCAAAAATGCGTATGTTCGGGTGCATTGCAATTGCACATGAGATTTGCATCCGCATTTTTTTTGCTCAATCCCATGTGGTGTTCTATTTCTATAGAAAAAATGCACGCGGAAATGCAAAAAAATCGCACACGAAATCGCATGCGATTACATGCAACGATTTGCGGTGCAGTGGACTACCATGAGGCTAAGGGCACATTACAACGCACCAAATCAAGCACAAAATTCCGAGCGTTATCGTACACGATTGTGTGCGCGATTTCTTTGTGTTTGGCGCGGTTGTTTTTCATTTTTTATATTTTTAAATAGAAAAGGCATGTGATTGCACAAAAAACCACAAACGGACGCGCAATTGCATAGGAAATCGCAGAAATGTTCTCGTTCCTGTGATTTCCATGTTAGCAAAAGTCACGGGCGAAACCGTGTGAAAAAAATGGTAGTGTGGTCTAGCCCTTAATTAATATGGCAGTTTCATTTATACTGTGTAAACAGATAATAGGGTTTGTAGAAAAATAGCATTTATATTATTTTTTGTTGGTAGTAATAAGTAAATTTTTGGGGGGTTAATTTTTTAATATGTTTTTTTATTTCATTTATTTAAATCATTTATTTCATTTAATTTTTATTCCAGTCATACTTACTTGTTATTTTTAAATTGTGTTCTATTATTTTTGTTTAATTTCCAGCAGATTGAGGTTGTTAGGGTGTGTGTGTGAGGAGTTTTGTCTTTGAAATCCGCAGGCTTTTTGTTGTGCTGTACGGGCAGTGGGAGAACTACATTTCCCACAATGCCATTGAGCTTGGTTTCCGGTTTCAGTGAGCGAGACTAGCGGTCCCGGAAGTTGTTGTAGAAGAGACACGCGTATGTGCCGCGAGTAAGTTCCGTAATGTGGATTAGAGCGTGGAAGTGTAGACCAGCAGGAAGGAAGAGAAGGTAAGGTTAGCCATGGGAGTTCTGTCATATAATCGGCGCGCTACTACGTAGTACTACGCCGATTATAAGGAATTATTTTACAGTTAGCCAACATTGACTTTGCCAACAATTGTAGATTATATGATCCATATATAATAGAACACATGAATGTATTCAGTTGTGAACCTCCTTCTGGGATAGTTCAGTGGTAACCCAATTAGGAATCCCCCCCCTTAAAAATCCTGCGCTTGCCACTGCCAAGGTAAAATAGAAAACATTTCTATAGATAACACTTCTCTGATTTAATATAGAATTTAGATGTAAATTTAATAAGTTTGTGCCCGGCGCCAAGGTCAGACAAATCTCCCACTAAACTGCCCGGTCAAGAGCCATTTCTAACACTAGTGAGATAATGTAAGCATGCCCTAAGGCTAAGAAAGGGTGGCTCCGTATGAGGGTCACATGTGCTTGCACTGCCATGTTGTGCTATGGGGTGAACGGAAGGATCTAAAGCTGGGTACACACGATTAGATATTTCGGTCCGATCGGACATCCCCCTGGTGGAAACCTCTCCGATCGTGCGGTCCTCTATGGACCGCACGATCGGTCGCGGTGACTATCGGACGCGGCTGCTTTGCCGCGACCGACAGTCCTTCCTCCTGGCTGACCGTTCGAAAGTATCGAACGGTCGGTCAGGAGGAAAAATCGCTAGGTGTGTACTAGCTTAAGTGTGAGTAAGTATTCAGTTGCTCCAGTGTGTAAGCTCACACACATTGGGACTATTTAACCATCCTGACACTGTTTGTTCTATCACTATTAACAGCCCAGGGGACAGGGTCCTGTGGGGATTCACACAGCACATGGTGTTTGTATGAACTGGGCGCCATGTTCCTGTCATTGATACCCTCACAATGCTTTACTGTCTGTCTGGTTCCAGGAGTATAAACACTGTTGATAGTAGAAAGAAAGAACAATTGTCTGCATCTCGCAGTAACCAGACAGATGATGATCAATGGGGGGGGTAAAGGTTTGTTGTTCTTCCTGCATGTGTAAAGTGTTACATCCTGTACTCTATCTACTCACAGTGCTGATAAACAAGCGTCAGACCAGACACATCCCTGGGAACCTAACAGGCTGGATTTCCCTATCAACCTCATCCAATTTCTAAAGGGCGTTGAGGTCAATCTCCAAATCTTCATGTAAGAAACCGGTCCAAATGTTTTTTTCCATTGTATGATCATTACCATAAAACTGAAATCCCTTTGTTACAGATACTATATAACAGGGATATGCAATGATGAACTCGCTCCCTTTCTGAATTCATTTTCCACCAGACCAGTAGCACATCTAAATATTCAACTGTAATTTTATGTCAGTATTTAGATTATATAACAGAGCTGGTCGATAGTAAGATAGGCAATGTTCCCTGTAAGAATGTCAGTTGGCCTAGATAAATGACCCAAGGTAAGTAGTTTTTTTAATGTCAGTCAGCCTAGAGATAAATGACCCAAGGTAAGTAGTTTGAATGTTGGCCTAGAGATAATGACCAAGAGTAAGTAGTTTGAATGTGGCCTAGAGATAAATGCACCCAAGGTAAAGTAGTAGAGATGTTGCCTAGATAAATGGCACACAAGGTAAGTAGTTTGAATGTTGGCCTAGAAAATGGCACAGGTAAGTAGTTTGAATGTTGGCCTAGATAAATGGCACAAGGTAAGTAGTTTGAAGTTGGCCTAGATAAATGGCACAAGGTAAGTAGTTTGAATGTTGGCCTAGATAAATGGCACAAGGTAAGTAGTTTGAATGTTGGCCTAGATAAATGGCACAAGGTAAGTAGTTTGAATGTTGGCCTAGATAAATGGCACAAGGTAGTAGTTTGAATGTGCCTAGAAAATGGCACAAGGTAAGTAGTTTTGAATGTTGGCCTAGATAAATGGCAAAAGGTAAGTAGTTTGAATGTTGGCCTAGATAATGGCACAAGGTAAGTAGTTTGAATGTTGGCCTAGATAATGGCACAAGGTAAGTAGTTTGAATGTTGGCCTAGAGTAAATGACCAAGGTAAGTAGTTTGAATGTGGCCTAGATAAATGGCACAAGGTAAGTAGTTTGAATGTTGGCCTAGATAAATGGCACAAGGCTAAAGTAGTTTGAATGTTGGCCTATGAGATAAATGACCCAAGGGTAAGTAGTTTGAATGTTGGCCTAGATAAATGGCACAAGGTAAGTAGTTTGAATGTGCCTAGATAAATGGCAAAAGGTAAGTAGTTTGAATGTGGCCTAGATAAATGGCACAAGGTAAGTAGTTTGAATGTTGCGCTAGATAAATGGCACAGGTAAGTAGTTTTGAATGTGTGCCTAGATAAATGGCACAAGGTAAGTAGTTTGATGTGGCCTAGATAAATGGCAAGGTAGGTAGTTTGAATGTTGGCCTAGATAAATGGCACAAGGTAAGTGTTTGAATGCTGGCCTAGATAAATGGCCAAGGTAAGTAGTTTGAATGCTGGCCTAGATAAATGGCACAAGGAGGTAGTTTGAATGTTGGCCTGATAAATGGCACAAGGAGTAGTAGTTTGAATGTGGCCTAGATAAATGGCACAAGGTAAGTAGTTTGAATGCTGGCTAGATAAATGGCACAAGGTAGTAGTTTGATGTTGGCCTAGATAAATGGCACAAGGTAGAGTAGTTTGGAATGTATAGGCCTACAGATAAATGACCCAAGTAAGTAGTTTGAAGTAGTTGGCCTAGATAAATGGCACAAGGTAGTAGTATTTGAATGTCAGTAGGCCTAGATAATGGCACAGGTAAGTAGTTTGAATGTCAGTAGGCCTAGATAAATGGCACAGGTAAGTAGTTTGAATGTTGGCCTGAGATAAATGACCCAAGGTAAAGTGTTTCGTTAAATAGTTAGTAGGAAAAGTAGTAGTTTGAATGTTGGCCTAGATAAATGGCCACAAGGTAAGTAGTAGTTTGAATGTTGGCCTAAGATAAATGGCACAAGGTAAGTAGTTTGAAGTTGGCTAGATAAATGCACAAAGGTAAGTAGTTGAATGTTGGCTACAGAATAATGACCAAAGGAAGTAGTTTGAATGTTGGCCTAGATAAATGGCACAAGGTAAGTAGTTTGAATGTTGGCCTACAGATAAATGACCCAAAGTAAGTAGTTTGAATGTCAGTTGGCCTAGATAAATGGCACAAGATAAGTAGTTTGAATGTCAGTAGGCCTAGATAAATGGCACAAAGTAAGTAGTTTGAATGTCAGTTGGCCTAGATAAATGGCACAAGGTAAGTAGTTTGAATGTCAGTTGGCCTAGATAAATGGCACAAGATAAGTAGTTTGAATGTCAGTAGGCCTAGATAAATGGCACAAAGTAAGTAGTTTGAATGTCAGTAGGCCTAGATAAATGGCACAAAGTAAGCAGTTTAAATGTTGGCCTATAGATAAATGCCCCAAGTAGTCACACATTCTGTAATAATATATGTGGCCTATTATGTGCTTTGGTCATTTAACTGGTTGATACGAAGCGGTTTTTGCTAGAACACTGTGTAAGTTTGTATCTTTTGTTTAGTTATTGTGTAAAAGGAGTGGCCATGTTATCTGTAGACTATTATCAGGGTTATTCAAAAAAAGTTCTTATTGTTAAAAATGTTGCTAAGTTTGCCCCAACCAATCAGATGTCAGCTTTCAAATGTTAAAGAAGATCTGATTGGTTGGGGCAAAATTAGCACCACTTTAAATGATAAGAACTTTTATTGAATCTCCCTGAATATTTACTGTATGTTTTTGTATAAGTTGCCATGTTGAAAAAAAATTATCAACATCTTTTTAAGGGAAAAAAGTTCCCTAAATAATTGCAATTGTGACTATGTACACACACCCCTACACATACACACACAGACTCACACCAACACACACAGTAAAAGCTGCTACATCGTATTACCTCGCTTAAAGGCCAAGCCAGATTCCCTGACATTATTGATATAAAGATGATGTCTTCCATCTTCCTCCACTGCAGACAGAGAAAATCCTTACGACAAAAAAAGAAATTTTAAAGAACTGCAAGTTATTTTTGTTTTACCAAACTGATTTTAAGTGCAACGGCTAAGCAAATTTTAAAACTTCCAGCTGTTGAAACAAATCTCCCAGCATTCACAGCAAGTTAGAGATCCATTAACTAGGCTGTTTTAGTTATTGAGTTGTCCATTAAAGGACCTATAAACTCCAATGCTTCTTAAAAATGACTAAGTGCCATTCGTTTCTATTATTCACAGGGAGGTGAGAACGCTTATTCTCACCTCCCTGTGAATAATAGGACGCTCGGGGGACCAGGAGCTTACCTTACCCGCCACTCCACTCGCAGCTGCTCAGTCTCTGCCCTAAGATAGGGCACTAAGATAGTGCCCTATCTTAGGCACATGCGCGCCAATTCAAAAGATAGGGCGCGCGATTGGGACAGAACAGCTGTTCAGAGACTGAGCGGCTGCGAGTGGAGCGGCGGGTAAGGTAAGTTCCTGGTCCCCCGAGCGTCCTATTATTCACAGGGAGGTGAGAATAAGCGTTCTCACCTCCCTGTGAATAATAGAAACGAATGGCACTTAGTCATTTAAGATCAGGTAAGTACCTGCCTTCATTCCCAGCTCCTGAGCGTTTTATGAAGGACGGGAGGTAACACAGTTTGTGTCCTTTACCTCTTGTTCTTCAATAAAACAGAGTACCAAAAATGATTTTACCAGTGGAGATACCCTTTAACTAAAGGCCTGGTCGGACAACGATCCCCGACCTACACATCATTGTGTAGGGTTGGCACCCGCGATCTGTGTGTACGAACCTTTAGTTATCAGTACTAAATCTCAATATACTATATACTTTTGGGAACACTATGACAACACATTCCACTCCTATTACGGGTTAAATTATACAGCTGTAATAGAGCAATTATATTAAATTAGCATAAAAAAATAAATGCTTGGCTTGTAAGAGAGCGCAGAAAATAATGAAACATATAATTATCTATCTTCATTTCAAAAGAGACAAAAGGTCCATTTATGTGATATTAGATGTTATTAATGATTATTACACGCCAATGCCTTTGTTCAATAGTGTACGAGAGAAAACGATAATAGATTAAACTGCAAATACAAAATGATTTAGGATCCCTTAATTTTATGGACATAAAAAAAGGCATGAAAGTAACAAAACACAATAAGGCAGATCATTAAGACAGTGGGAATCATTAAGTACCTGTTGTACACGCCAGATTTACAAAGGTTTCTATTATTTAACTGGTTACCTATCGTCACTCTTAAACACTTTCTAGTTTCCTAAGAGGAGAACTTAAAGTACCTTGGGGTAGGTGGTTTCACATGTGATGGGGAACTGAATCGCTGTATTATTAAAGTGAATTGTTTAGGGCCTGATGCATTACAAGGTGCATAGGTTTGCCTGTGCTATTCATTTGCAGAAACAAATAAGATTTACCAATTTACTGGAATTCTGCACAATAGTTAACATCCGATGTTTGCTGCAGAATTTTTACTGCATCAGTGCTTTGAGTCTCAGGTCCTCGACTATAGGGAATCCCTAGAACCAAAGCTGGATTTATTGACACTTAAGCTGGCCATACACATGCGGCTCTCGTCATTGGCTCTCTTTTATAAAGTATTTTTTCCTCATTGCCGATCGACCGTAGTGGCACTACCATCGGTCAGGAAAAGCCCATACACTTGAACGATAATCGTTCCACGATGGGATTTACCCATTACCATTCATAGTTTAGCCACCTTTAGTAGCAGTAGCCAAACAGGGACCAGACAGAGCTTAGCAAGCTAAAAGGGCATGCCCACCCTTTAAACAAAAAAATGGTCGATTGTCAGTTACCTGCCCCCAACTGATATTTTTGCACTTTATTACCTGCATTACTATTAGATATTTAAGGATAGTTATTCTCCCCATACTGGCAAAGTAAGCTGGCCTCTCCCTCCATGCACTGAATGAAGGCTGTGACAACTGACATTACAGCCAATGATTGACTGCTGTTTCACCTGCTGCCTCCTCTGCACATGCTCAAGCTTATAAAAGGCTATTGAGCAGAGGGAGGAGGCATATACCTTTGCCAGAATGGAATCAAACTTATCAATAAATATTGGGGGGTGGGGGTGGTGGTAGTAGGGCCTGCTGCCAAGCCCAAGATGCCTCCACAGATAAGCCGTTTAAACAGCTGATCGCGCGTATGAATGAAACACACGCAGATCAGTTTTAAAAGACCGGACCCTAACTTCTGGAACTGAACGGAATATCGGGTCCGGTATGTTCATCATATGCGCGATCAGCTGTTTAAAACCTCATTCTCAGGGGGGCCCAGGCCCATGCAGGTACGCCCCCGCAATTTGGGTTGTGGGCAGATAAAATACAAGCCATCTGTTTTTTGTTTTAAGGGCGATATGCCCTTTAACACTGAGAATAGAGATCCCATAATCTAATGCAACTCCTAATAGTCTGATTCCACCTGGACATATCTGCAAGGAGTTTGTATGTTCTCCTGTGCTTTCAAGGGTTTCCTCTGGGCACTTCGGTTTCCCCCACAATCACAAAGACATACTGATAGGATGTATGAGTCAAATAAATGTGTTTAGATTGTAAGCTCTTTGGGGCAGGGCCTGATATGAATGTCTCATGTAATATAAAGTGCTACGGAGATGTTGGTGCTATATAAATAATAAACAATAAAATAATAGTTTCCAGACATATCTATTGCATGTAAAAAAACAAACCTGCATGTTTAGAAACAAAATTCAAATATCTGTTCTGATGAAGTAAAAACTAAACTGTTTAGCTTGCTGTGGGGTAGTTAAAACTCATTACCTACCTGTAAATCAGTTAGTACATTGTTGGCAATAAGGAATTATGGGAAATGAGTTTGTTTTGACTTCATAGCCCCAGCTATATATGGATAACTTATTTATTACAGATGAAGAAGATATTAAGATATAAAAGCTAGACATGTATCGCCTACCTCGACTGGTTAGAAGGAGAAATTCGTTGCAGTCTGTCTCTGATCGCCGGGAAGCCCTCAAACAGACAGGGACTGTCTTCCACATCTGGACACGTAGGACAGTGAGGTACAAGGCAGATTTGCCCAGAATGTTCTTTAGCACAGAGGAATTCAACTCCCGGGCTGGAGTGGCGTTTATTTCCACCACTTCGTCTCCTTTTTCAGACCTAAAAGGAAAAGGAAGTTAATTGTCTAGATGCCCAAACACCACAATAATACCCTAATTTTAAAGCCAACCATAGACAAAAGATGGCTGCACAGCGTTTTAGCCAATCGGAATGTAGACTGTACAATATTGCTGGACAAACAGAAGAAAAGGTCAGGTTTCCAAATTCATTGAAAAAATGGGCCTGTGTATATGTCTGTAGCTTTTATAGAATGAGAACAGTATTTTATTTCAATGCAGTTTTCGGCAGACCAGGTTAAAGGAAAAATAATGACTTTACATATTCAATTACTTTCATCAAAATAGTCTTCTAGTAAGCCATCAACACCACAAGTGCTGCCATTATCAACACATTATAACATAAAATATTACAACAAAAAATCATTTTTATTTGGATATCAGGGAGGTCTACACTAGCCAAATAGATTTATCTCCAATAACCACAACCGTCCCCATCACTGGGATCAAAGTCTTAATTCTCCAAGCAGGGGTGTTGTTTTGGGGGGGATTCCTGGTGCCTGGAATGCCCCCTTTCTGTCTGCTCAGTGCTGTCTGCTGTTCTACCTCTCCTGGTGTCCATAGATTGTTACATAGATTGTTACATTGTCAATTGCAAAAAAATGTGTCCAGTCTGCCCTGTGATTGACAGCACCATAACTAATCATTGATACAAAACTGTATCAACATTAACCCTGGATGCTTGAGGTGATTGTTGAGACTGGGTTTATTACATTAATTACTGTACCTACTACACTGTGATGGAGTTAGTGAGCAGGAATAGGGACATTAGGAAATCCTGGAGGTGGATGTATTGCCGATTGTCAACATTGTGTTATTATATATATATACACATACATACACAGGAATGATTGTTCCATATATTCTTTATAAAGAATATTGTTCATGTCCAATGTATTGGCTTCTACTGCAAATTCTCAGACCCACCGTCAGTGTCACAGCTCTGACATTAAAAGACACTGATGGTAATGTAGATGTGGATTTGTCAGTAAAACAGAACGTTAGGCTGGGTCACACGGGACACACTTTTCTGTCCTGACCTTTCACTGCTATAAAGTGGTCGGCCACAGCAAATGTCTCCATGGACCACAGTGTTCACTGCCACTGCCCAAATCACCTCAGATTTTTTCGGCCCGACCGACCAAAACACAGAAATATCTGTTGGTTTGTGTGTACCCAGCTAACTGTGATGACAATCATGGCAATTAAGAAACATATAATATTATTATATAGTGAATAATGTACCCCCTACTGTAAATTATAGGGATATTTGAGGTTACCGAGGAGTTCTGTGACCATATAAAGGTCACAGAACTCCGAGGTGACTTTTAGTATCCTTATAATTTACAGTAGGGGGTACATTATTTTTTATAATCTACAATATATAGTACAAGGGGAAAAATAAATAGGGATTCACATTGTGGTTTAAGTGCAATTATTTATTGTAATGGTTTAGTTTATTGCTTATTTCTTTGCTTATAAAGTAAATTGAAACTAACTTTTAATTGAAACATTTTTACTAGTAAGAATACATTTTAAAATGTATTTAAACATGTAAGAACAGAACTGGAAGTCTTTTTCATTTAGTCAGAGTCAGAACTATATATAATTCTTCGCTGTTTTTTTGGTGGTTCAGTAGAGGAAGAACTTTGTAGATTTATGGTAATGTTGAGTTATAAAAACACAGTTGGGTCCAAAAATGGTTCTGGTGTATTTTGGTGTTGTTAATCTAGTCCTTATAATTGTATGATGAGGTGTGTTTATATATTTGGGGCATGAAATGAAGTTGATGGCGTTCTTCTATTTGGAAAGTGTTTTAGTTTATTTCTTCCTGTGTTGATTTGCCGTATTTTGTAATATTTGGGAGATATGGAGTTGCATTTTTCATTTATTGAGGAGTAATTGTTGATACTTGTTAAGCTTTTGTGTCCCGATATTTGTATTATTTCAGTGGGGGTATGTTATTGTCAACCAGTTTTTGTATTGTTGTTTTTTTGGTTGAGGGATTTGTGATTCTCTTTGTTTCTGTTAAAGAGCTTTTTTGTTCATGGTGGACATCATGTCTGATTTTGTGAATTCCAATTTCATTGTTCGGTACCACCGTCGTATGTTTTTGGGTTTTCTGCTGTTCGTGTTTTTGTTTGACGTTCATTATACTCTAAAGCTGGGTACACACAGTAACGATAAAGCCCGATACCGTCGGATGCGACGGTACGGGGCTTTATCGTTATGTGTGTATGCTCGTAACCCGAACGATCGGGTCGGCCGTACGCTCGTTCGGGGAAAGGCCAAAATTTCCATCGGCCGCGCTAGACTCCCTATAGAGGGACACAGTCCCGAGCATTCTCCTTATGAATTCATAGGGAGAACGCTCGGGACTGTGTGTATGCAGATCTTTGAAAGATGGCAGACATGATCTTGCAGATCCTGTCTGTCATCTTTCAGAAATCTGGACTGTGTGTACCTAGCTTAAGAATTGTTTACCAGTGGAATCTTGTTTCAATGTAATATCTCCCCATTTAAGGTCATATTGTTCCTGTGGGCGAAGAGCAAAATGAATTCCATTGTGGAAAAATACTAAATTGAGTAGTGATGTTGGATGTTTGGTTGATACTGTTCAGATTCGTATAACTGGTTGATTCTGGTCTGTAAGTGGTTCTGATTATAAATGGAATCGCATGTAATCCAAAACGGAAACTGATGCGTATTGTAGTGTTGCTGCAGTTTTGGGCTAGGCCACACTAGGTGATTTGCTGCGTTTGCCTTTTCCATCATTGCAATTGGCAATGCTCCAAAAAGCAAGAACGATCTGGATCTGCACACCTAAACGTCATAGGGTATATAATAAATCCGTGTGGTGCTCTAAGCTCTGTAGCCAACAGATAGAATCAGAGAGACGAAACACGTAGGCAACCAGTCTTGACAGTGGAAACAATCCTTTTAATGGTGACGTTCGGAACCAGTGTGGTCTGAAGAAGGAACCACACTTGTTCCGAAACGTCACCATTAAAAGGATTGTTTCCACTGTCAAGACTAATGCTCCAAAAATGCGTATGTTCGGGTGCGTTGCAATTGCACACGTGATTTGCGTTCCGCATTTTTTTTGCTCAATCCCATGTGGTGTTCTATTTCTATTGAAAAAATGCACGCGGAAATGCAACAAAATCGCACACGAAATCGCATGCGATTACATGCACGATTGCGGTGCAGTGTGGACATGCCGTGAGGCTAAGGGCACATTACAACGCACCAAATCAAGCACCAAATTCCGGGCGTTATCGTACACGATTGTGTGCGCGATTTCTTTGTGTTTGCGCGCGTTGTTTTTCATTTTTGATATTTTTAAATAGAAAGGGCACGTGATTGCACAAAAAAAAGATAAACAGATTAATAGGGTTTGTAGAAAAATAGCATTATATTATTTTTGTTGTGGTAGTAATAAGTAAATTTTTGGGGGGTTTAATTTTAATATGTTTTTTATTTCATTATTTAAATCATTTATTTCATTTAATTTATTCCAGTCATACTTATGTTATTTTTAAATTGTGTTCTATTATTTTGTTTAATTTCCAGCAGATGAGGGTGTTAGGGTGTGTGTGTGAGGAGTTTTGTCTTTGAAATCCCACAGGCTTTTGTGTGCTGTACGGGCAGTGGGAGAACTACATTTCCACAATGCCATTGAGCTTGGTTTCCGGTTTCAGTGAGCGAGACTAGCGGTCCCGGAAGTTGTTGTAGAAGAGACAAGCGGATGTGCCGCGAGTAAGTTCGTAATGTGGATTAGAGCGTGGAATGTAGACACAGCAGGAAGAGAGAGAAGGTAAGGTTAGCCATGGGAGTTCTGTCATATAATCGGCGCGCTACTACGTAGTACTACGCCGATTATAAGGAATATTTTACAGTTAGCCAACATTGACTTTGCCAACAATTTTAGATTATATGATCCATATATAATAGAACACATGAATGTATTCAGTTGTGAACCTCCTTCTGGGATAGTTCAGTGGTAACCCAATTAGGAATCCCCCCCCTTAAAATCCTGCGCTGCCACTGCCAAGGTAAAATAGAAAAAAATTCTATAGATAACACTTCTCTGATTTAATATAGAATTTAGATGTAAATTTAATAGTTTGTGCCCGGCGCCAAGGTCAGACAAATCTCCCACTAAACTGCCCGGTCAAGAGCATTTCTAACACTAGTGAGATAATGTAAGCATGCCCTAAGGCTAAGAAAGGGTGGCTCCGTATGAGGGTCACATGTGCTTGCACTGCCATGTTGTGCTATGGGGTGAACGGAAGGATCTAAAGCTGGGTACAACACGATTAGATATTTCGGTCCGATCGGACAGGGTGGTAAAACCTCGTCCGATCGTGCGGTCCTTATGGACCGCACGAACGGTCGCGGGGTGACTATCGGACGCGGCTGCTTTTGCCGCGACGACAGTCCTTCCTCCTGGCTGACCGTTCGAAAGTATCGAACGGTCGGTCAGGAGGAAAAATCGCTAGGTGTGTACCTAGCTTAAGTGTGAGTAAGTCATTCAGTTGCTCCAGTGTGTAAGCTCACACACATTGGGACTATTTAACCATCCTGACACTGTTTTGTCTATCACTATTAACAGCCCAGGGGACAGGGTCCTGTGGGGATTCACACAGCACATGGTGTTTGTTATGAACTGGGCGCATGTTCCGTCATTGATACCTCACAATGCTTTACTCTGTCTGGTTCCAGGAGTATAAACACTGTTGATAGTAGAAAGAAAGAACAATTGTCTGCATCTCGCAGTAACCAGACAGATGATGATCAATGGGGGGGGGGGTAAAGGTTTGTTGTTCTCCTGCATGTGTAAAGTGTTACTCTGTACTCTATCTACTCACAGTGCTGATAAACAAGCGTCAGACCAGACACATCCCTGGGAACCTAACAGGCTGGATTTCCCTATCAACCTCATCCAATTTTCTAAAGGGACGTTGAGGTCAATCTCCAAATCTTCATGTAAGAAACCGGGTCCAAATGTTTTTTTCCATTGTATGATCATTACCATAAAACTGAAATCCCTTTGTTGTACAGATACTATTATAACAGGGATATGCAATGATGAACTCGCTTCCCTTTGTCTGAATTCATTTTTCCACCAGACCAGTAGCACATCTAAAATATTCAACTGTAATTTGTATGTCAGTATTTATAGATTATATAACAGAGCTGTTCGATAGTAAGATAGGCAATGTTCCCTGTAAGAATGTCAGTTGGCCTAGATAAATGACCCAAGGTAAGTAGTTTGAATGTCAGTCAGCCTAGAGATAAATGACCCAAGGTAAGTAGTTTGAATGTTGGCCTAGAGATAAATGACCCAAGGTAAGTAGTTTGAATGTTGGCCTAGAGATAAATGACCCAAGGTAAGTAGTAGAATGTTGGCCTAGATAAATGGCACAAGGTAAGTAGTTTGAATGTTGGCCTAGATAAATGGCACAAGGTAAGTAGTTTGAATGTTGGCCTAGATAAATGGCACAAGGTAAGAGTAGTTTGAATGTTGGCCTAGATAAATGGCACAAGGTAAGTAGTTTGAATGTTGGCCTAGATAAATGGCACAAGGTAAGTAGTTTGAATGTTGGCCTAGATAAATGGCACAAGGTAAGTAGTTTGAATGTTGGCCTAGATAAATGGCACAAGGTAAGTAGTTTGAATGCTAGCCTAGATAAATGGCACAAGGTAAGTAGTTTGAATGTTGGCCTAGATAAATGGCACAAGGTAAGTAGTTTGAATGTTGGCCTAGATAAATGGCACAAGGTAAGTAGTTTGAATGTTGGCCTAGATAAATGGCACAGGTAAGTAGTGTTGAATGTTGGCTAGAGATAAATGACCAAGGTAAGTAGTTTGAATGTTGGCCTAGATAAATGGCACAAGGTAAGTAGTTTGAATGTTGGCTAGATAAATGGCACAAGGTAGTAGTTTGAATGTTGGCCTAGAGATAAATGACCCAAGGTAAGTAGTTTGAATGTTGGCCTAGATAAATGGCACAAGGTAAGTAGTTTGAATGCTGGCCTAGATAAATGGCACAAGGTAGGTAGTTTGAATGTTGGCCTAGATAAATGGCACAAGGTAAGTAGTTTGAATGTTGGCCTAGATAAATGGCACAAGGTAAGTAGTTTGAATGTTGGCCTAGATAAATGGCACAAGGTAAGTAGTTTGAATGCTGGCCTAGATAAATGGCACAAGGTAGGTAGTTTGAATGTTGGCCTAGATAAATGGCACAAGGTAAGTCGTTTGAATGCTGGCCTAGATAAATGGCACAAGGTAAGTAGTTTGAATGCTGGCCTAGATAAATGGCACAAGGTAGGTAGTTTGAATGTTGGCCTAGATAAATGGCACAAGAAGTAGTTTGAATGTTGGCCTAGATAAATGGCACAAGGTAAGTAGTTTGAATGTTGGCCTAGATAAATGGCACAAGGTAAGTAGTTTGAATGTTGGCCTAGATAAATGGCACAAGGTAAGTAGTTTGAATGTTGGCCTACAGATAAATGACCCAAAGTAAGTAGTTTGAATGTCAGTTGGCCTAGATAAATGGCACAAGGTAAGTAGTTTGAATGTCAGTAGGCCTAGATAAATGGCACAAGGTAAGTAGTTTGAATGTCAGTAGGCCTAGATAAATGGCACAAGGTAAGTAGTTTGAATGTTGGCCTAGAGATAAATGACCCAAGGTAAGTAGTTTGAATGTTGGCCTAGATAAATGGCACAAGGTAAGTAGTTTGAATGTTGGCCTAGATAAATGGCACAAGGTAAGTAGTTGAATGTTGGCCTAGATAAATGGCACAAGGAGTAGTTTTGAATGTTGGCCTACAGATAAATGACCCAAAGTAAGTAGTTTGAATGTCAGTGGCCTAGATAAAGGCACAAGGTAAGTAGTTTGAATGTCAGTTGGCCTAGATAAATGGCACAAAGTAGTAGTTTGAATGTCAGTTGGCTAGATAAATGGCACAAGGTAAGTAGTTTGAATGTCAGTGGCCTAGATAAATGGCACAAGATAAGTAGTTTGAATGTCAGTAGGCCTAGATAAATGGCACAAAGTAAGTAGTTTGAATGTCAGTTGGCCTAGATAAATGGCACAAGGTAAGTAGTTTGAATGTCAGTTGGCCTAGATAAATGGCACAAGATAAGTAGTTTGAATGTCAGTAGGCCTAGATAAATGGCACAAAGTAAGTAGTTTGAATGTCAGTAGGCCTAGATAAATGGCACAAGTAAAGCAGTTAAATTTCTTTTAACTGTTGGCCTATAGATAAATGCCCCAAGTAGTCACACATTCTGTAATAATATAGTGGCTATTATGTGCTTTGGTCATTTAACTGGTTGATACAAAGCGGTTTTTGCTAGAACACTGTGTAAGTTTGTATCTTTTGTTTAGTTATTGTGTAAAAGGAGTGGCCATGTTTCTGTAGACTATTATCAGGGTTATTCAAAAAAAGTTCTTTTGTTAAAAATGTGCTAAGTTTGCCCCAACCAATCAGTGTCAGCTTTCAATGTTAAAGAAGATGATTGGTTGGGGCAAAATTAGCACCACTTAAATGATAGAACATTTTATTGAATCTCCCTGAATATTTACTGTATGTTTTGTATAAGTTGCCATGTTGAAAAAAAAAAAAAATATCAACTCTTTTTAGGGAAAAAAGTTCCCTAAATAATTGCAATTGTGACTATGTACACACACCCCTACACATACACACACACAGACTCCACCACCAACACACACAGTAAAAGCTGCTATCGTATTACCTCGTTAAAGGCAAGCCAGATTCCCTGACATTATTGATATAAAGATGAGTCTTCCATCTTCCTCCACTGCAGACAGAGAAAATCCTTACGACAAAAAAAGAAATTTAAAGAACTGCAAGTTTTTTTGTTTTACCAAACTGATTTTAAGTGCAACGGCTAAGCAAATTTTAAAACTTCCAGCTGTTGAAACCAAATCTCCCAGCATTCACAGCAAGTAGAGATCCATTAACTAGGCTGTTTTAGTTATTGGTTGTCCATTAAAGGACCTATAAACTCAATGCTTCTTAAAAATGACTAAGTGCCATTCGTTTCTATTATTCACAGGGAGGTGAGAACGCTATTCTCACCTCCCTGTGAATAATAGGACGTCGGGGACCAGGAGCTTACCTTACCCGCCACTCCACTCGCAGCTGCTCAGTCTCTGCCACTAAGATAGGGCACTAAGATCAGTGCCCTATCTTAGGCGCATGCGCGCCAATTCAAAAGATAGGGCGCGCGATTGGGACAGAACAGCTGTTCAGAGACTGAGCGGCTGCGAGTGGAGCGGCGGGTAAGGTAAGTTCCTGGTCCCCCGAGCGTCCTATTATTCACAGGGAGGTGAGAATAAGCGTTCTCACCTCCCTGTGAATAATAGAAACGAATGGCACTTAGTCATTTTTATGTGTTTAGTGTTCCTTTAAGCAATGCATTTTATCTAAGATTTTTAAAAATTAGAAGGGTGGAATTGTCGGAAATCATACAATTTCTTAATCAATACTACTAATATATATTATATACATTATATATGTACACTATACAAGTAATACAGAAAACATTTAAACTATAATATTTATATCTCCCAGTAGATGGCACTAAAGATCTAATGTCCGCAAGGACATCTACCCTTATGTTTTATTCTTTCAAGCATTTTTAAAGCGCATATCCACCCCCAAAACTAAAATTTAACCCACTACTGGCCCCACTATGTAGTGTAATAAAATCCTTACCTCACATCCCAGCTCCATATGGTTCTCCTGTAATGTCCCCCCAAAGTCCAAAAAACTGCCATATAGGACTCTGCCTCCTGACTCCCCTTCGGGAGAAGTTTGGCATGTGCACTGCAGCCTTTCTCCCCCTCCCTCTCCCTCCCTCCCGCTTTGGTCTTCCTCCCCCTAGCGTAAATCCCTTTTAGTATATTATAGCCCATGTTCCCCCAGCCCCAACCGCTATAATTATAGTCTCAGAAAGTCCCCCGATCATTACTTACCTTACCTCTCTCCTTCGCTATTCTGAGCAGCCGGGTCTGTGATTGGCTGCCTCTTAGCCAATCACAGATGTGGCTGCCAGTCCTGCCCCCTGCTAGCAGTTCCGTGCAAGCAGAGGGCCGGAGCTTTGCAGCGAAGGAGAGAGGGAAGGTAAGACTTTCTGAGACTATAATTATAGCGGTTGGGGCTGGGGGAACATGGGCTATAATATATTAAAAGTTTCTATAAGGGGTGGACATGCCCTTTAAGGTTTGTACATAGGTGCACAAGTTTTATGTATTGTAATATTGTACAGTGATACGTGTTATATAAATAAAGTTAAACATAATCAAAAAAAAAAGTCATGTGGTATTTCTGTAATAAAGTTATGAATTACTGACTGTTATTACTACACAGACGTGTTACACTCTATAACAATTCATTATGTCTATATTCTATACTGGGTTCATTCATTTTAGCCCTATATCAATGATTATCAGTTCTAACAAACAATGTAAATAGACAGGATGTATTTTTCCTTTTTTCTGGATAAGTTGTTAAGTAGGCATCAACATTAGTGAGGAATAAAAACAACTAGACGGATGTATATTTAATTAGCCAACCTTAGTTACCATGCTCCTAAAGGCTCGTACACACGTGTGATCGATGCACGGTGTGTATGAATGAACATTTCATCTGATAATCGGCCCGTGTGTAGGCGCGTTATCGGGCAAAACGGTCGTTTGTTCGGAGATCATTGAAAGACTGACTTGGCGGATCTCCAAACGAACGACCGTTTCGGGCGATAAAGCGCCTACACACGGGCGATTATCAGATGAAACGTTCGTTCATACACATCGTGTGTCGCGGGTCGGGACCCGCGATTGCATGTGTGCACGAGCCTTAAAGGGAAACTATAGTGCATAACTGAAAACAGTTAAAATAAAAAGTATGTGAGGCAGGGAAATAGGATTTGTGCTTTATACCTCCCAATATAATTTCTATGAGGAGCAGCAGGATGAAGAAAACTGCTTCTGCCAGTCTTCCTGTATGCTTCAGCACTATCTTTAATATAGAATGGCCCAGGGCCATAACCTGGCAGATGAAAACTGTATGTGCTGTAGCTCCTCAACAGTATGTGCTGTAGCTCCTCAACAAAACAATACTGGGAGGTGGCAATAATCAGTCCTATCTCCTTACCCCAGGTGCTTTCCATTTTTAAAAAGTTAATTTATACAGTATAGTTGTCCTTTAAGTATACACAGTATAATGTAAAGTTACAGTAAATTAAACAAAAGCCCACCATTAAAACCACATGCATGCTGATTGAAAAATCAAGTGTTTCGCAGGCTGAAAAACTAACTTACCGAAACTTTCAGAGGAACTGCTGCTTTTCTCCAGTTTAATGTGCTTTGTGATTTTTGGACAGATTTCAATTTCTTTGTACAGCTGAAATAAATACATCAACATCATTATAGCATCATTTTTTTAAGCACATTGATTAACCATAAAGGAGAATTGTGGTCTCCAAACAAGTTAGGGTTTGGATCATTTACACGGGATCGACATTTCAAATGATTTTGACATTTCGATTGGATTGCTCAAAATGTCGAAACCTGTTTTCCTTTTTTAAGATTGACCGCTCGACAATGTCAAGCAGTTTACTGGAAAAACAAAGTTCGTGCCAGGTGGAAATTTTTTTTTACGCAGGCCCCATCTTCTGTCCCAGTCTCTCCGCACAATTCAAGCTGAAATCTGCAGAAAGATTGAGGCCACAAGTTGGGGAACTTTGAGCATTTTTTCTGAACGGATTTCCGATCCTTGCATTCGATCGGAAATTCGATTGGAAGAACGTCTGCTCGTGTATAGCTAGCTTAAGCTTGGCATCGCAGAACTGCTGGAACAGACATGAATATCTGCCCCATACGCCATTATTTGTACAGAGAAAAAGTAACCTTGAAACTATAAGTCTTCATACACAAGGGAATGTTCAGTGGAAAATATCATTATTTTTTAAATCATTAGATATATTATGAATACTTAGTTATTCTATATATTCTCTTCCGTTTTGAAAACTTGGTTTATTTCATGCTCTGGTTTTGACATTAGTGAGCTGACATTTCAGGTTCTGTAATGGTCCTTCTTCCCAAAATGCACATTAACTTGTAATGTTCCAAACAGTAATTTCTATTGATTCGCTCTTGGATGGATCAAACATGGTCAGATCTCTACTGAGCTGAATCAACCCAGGCACTGGGTCAAGGGCAAGACCATAACAGTCTGTAGGGCCCTTTAAACAGGGAAGTCAGTATTTTGGAAGCCTTTATTTATACACAGACAAAATGCTGAATAAGGTTAAGGCAAATAGGATGGAAAAATACTGCTCTTTTTTTTTCTTAAAAGCAAATGTATTTGCACTTAACTTCCCCTTTAAGAAGCCAAATAGGTGTTTTATCAGGCTTCTGTTTCTCTGTTCAAAGCATCAGGCTTTGAGGGATGAGACTGAACAAAGTACATCAGCCAAGCAAGAAGCCAAAAACAACCTTTTTTCCCCGGCATCATATCTTCTAACTGCCTGCACTAAAGAGAAATAAATTCAGGGCATGTTCTAATGGTAGCAGGATTTTAGTTAAATCCAGGGCACGTTCTAATGGTAGCAGGCTTTTAGTTAAATCCAGGGCATGTTCTAATGGTAGCAGGCTTTTAGTTAAATCCAGGGCATGTTCTAATGGTAACAGGCTTTTAGTTAAATTCAGGGCATGTTCTAACGGTAGCAGGCTTATAGTTAAATCCAGGGCATGTTCTAATGGTAGCAGGATTTTAGTTAAATTCAGGACATGTTCTAATGGTAGCAGGCTTTTAGTTAAATCCAGGGCATGTTCTAATGGTAGCAGGCTTTTAGTTAAATTCAGGGCATGTTCTAACGGTAGCAGTCTTTTAGTTAACCCTAACTTGTTTGGAGACCATAATTCTGCTTTAATAAAAAGGTTGGAAAAAAAGCCAATTAGCCTGGGGGTCTCTTACATGGCTACACAACAAAGACCCAACTCAATAGGAAACAATGATTTAGGCCAGTGTTTTGTAAAAGAAAAAGGGGCCAATTCCTAATGTCAAGTTGTGCCCCATAAGCACTGAGTAACCTGGAATTACAGCAATTCTAGTTTAACCCCAGACAGATTTCAGCATAAATATAAGAAGAATCATTTCTATTTCTGATATAGATGTATGAAGCATTATAGCTTGTTAAAGGGCATCTATAGTGAAATGTATTCACTGCTCCAATCCAGACTTTAAAAAATGCTTATGTATGCTGCCTTATTCCCACCTTCCTCTGTGGCTCCGTGTTTGCACACAGTCTGGTTTACTGCAGAGCTCCCCACTCCAGTCATTCCCCGTTTATATAATCTGGCTGTGAACAAAGATGCTCATCCGCATTAATCCACTTTCACGTCACTCATGTAACATTTGTAAACAAAAAAAACCTCCATATGTAAGCCTGTAGAGAGCAAGTTTCTCCGAGACACTTGCTACATAAGGAGTGGGTGAGTTAGGAGAGGCTGGGTCCTGCCTTATCACTGCAGCCCAATCTCCCTTTGACAGGCAATAAATAAAGAGGAGAGGGACCCAGTGCTTCTCTTTCTGCTTCATTCTCCTTCCCTTTACTTCAGTTTTTATTCAAGTATTTGCCAAGCATTTTAGCGAGCAGGAAGGAGTCATTGGGATACTTGCTGTAAAACTTGTATAAACCTACACACAACACTGGCATGCTGTTAGGGGATTTGAATGACAGCTCAAGCAGGAGTGGTTGTACTGAAATCTTGACTTCTTTTAACTTATATATCTCGGGACAGAGTAGAAAACTGAGGAAAATAAAGGTACTCTGGGAGTTGGGGGGAATTATAAAACACATAGAAATAATATATTATATATATATATATATATAAATATATATATATATATATATATATATATATATATATATATATATATACACAAACACACACATTTTCCCACTATAGATGCCCTTTAATAACATGGTCATTGCTAGATACAATATATCAGAAGAGAGAAAGGGGGGGGAGAGAGAGAGATGAACTCGTCCCATTTATATACATAGATCCACAGGTGCCTCCAGGTCACTCAGTTCCTTTTCACTACGTCTACAATCCATAGATAAATTTAATCAATTGCCGGTCACACTGTATCAATTTTATTTTCAATGTTTCGATGTCTAACAGGAGGTCCTCATCAGGACAATTATAAAGTACAAATAAGTGCTATTATTTGCACTTTATAGTTGTCAAACGTTGAGAATAAAATTGATCTAATTAAATAAGTGTGCCCAGGAATTGATTGAATTTATCTAATGTTTATATATATATTCCGTTTAGGAGCTACAGCACGTACAGCTTTCATCTGCCAGTTTAGTCTGTATTAAAGGTAGTGCTGAAGCCAGGAGGAAGACTGGCAAAATCGTTTTTCTTTGAGCTGGTGCTCCTCATGGAAAACAATATTGGGAGGTAGTAATTACCAGCCCATCCTCCCTGCCAAGTACTTTTCATTTGAACTGTTTTCTTTATACACACTATAGTTCTCCTTTAATAGAGACACCTTTCAAATGCTACTGTACTTGCATGTTCCCCCCCCCCCCTTGCTTTGAGTGACCACTTGTCCTTTCATACAATTTTAAGCTTTACTGCACTACAGGACAAAGGCTCATTCTGAATATTCTTTAAAGAATTGGGCTGAGGAGGTTAAAGGGAAAGGGAGGAGGGAGAAAAGAGCCCATCTACCTTGCCTCTCCCAGACTTGTCTGTCAAGACACAAAACTTTTCTCACCACTAGATGGAGCAATTACCCAACAGCTTCACCTACATAACCAGCACTGGAGAGAGCAGTGTAATATGAATAAAGCACAAGCTAGAAGCTCTTTAGAAATTCATGTGGGGTAATAGAAATGGGTTTTTGTATTAATTCAACTAGGTATACCGTTTAATGACAAACATATAGTAATAATCCATATTTGCCGAATCCTGAAATGTATACAACATATAGTATGTAATGTACATTTCATGTACTGTATGTAGATTTCAAATCCCAAAATGCTAGAATGAACAATAAGAAGATATGGTTAAAGGGCATTTTAAGTCCAAAATAAAATACCCAATACTAGCACACAGTAACTAAAAGGTGACATTGATATCACAGTGTCACACTTTGTGAGATAGACAAGGCCTACTTGTAGGGCAAGCAAGGTGCAATCAACAACCACTGCAGAACACGGTGCTTTATGAATGTTTGGTCAATATCCCTTTCACGGGTAATATTTATAACTGAGTGGGTATATCTATTATACCAGCATTTTATTTTACAGCTCTCTCTTAGCAACATGAAAATGGACCCAGACAGACTGTGTATTACAGCCTATAATAATCCCTCAGACAATAATATGAAAATGGACCCAGACAGACTGTGTATTACAGCCTATAATAAATCCCTCAGACAATAATATGAAAATGGACCCAGACAGATGTGTATTACAGCCTATAATAAATCCTTCAGACAATTATATGAAAATGGACCCAGACAGACTGTATTACAGCCTATAATAAATCCCTCAGACAATAATATGAAAATGGACCCAGACAGACTGTGTATTACAGCCTATAATAAATCCCTCAGACAATAAATGAAAAAATGATTATTAGAGCCTAAGGCGAATTATACTGCAAAAGTTTTTTATACAGTTTTTATATTATTGTATCTTCTACCATCATGGGCATGTGATGTGAGCCACATATTATATCGATATTGGATTGAGCGGCTATAATCTATTATCTTATACTGTATCCCTCAGACAACAGGACAACATTGTGCAACTTCTGATATCGAAAGAAGTACAAAATAGCCTGTAGTTTGCCTTTATTCAAATGTATATTATTATAAACTTATTCTAACCACACTGCTGTAAACCACACAGAGAGAACACTCTATAAAATGAATTAGGGTTTCCTAGACAGAACATTCCCAGGAAGAATATAAACAGACATAAAGGTAATTACCAGCTCGTAGATCTCCTCTTCTAGTTTAGGGACATAAAGTTGTTTCTGATTGTCCGTCAGGAATTTCAGTCGAAGATAATAAGACGTGTAATCTAACTGGTGAGTCTACAAAAAGGGCAAAATAAAAAAATGTAAAACAATGATTTCTCAATCCAACCACCCAAAACAAAATAAATATAGACCATAAAAGGCCAAATCTCAATGCCTTTTTTTGGCCTTTTTTTTATGATCGGGGTGTATTATATTTAATACATTATAATAAGGCAAGTTGCAAACCCACACAATGAGAAATTACTTTAAAGGAGAGCAATAGCGCACAGAATTTTTTTTTTGAAAAGTAAATATTCCTTACTGCATTAATGAAGAATGGAAGGTAAAGGAGCTATGTCTTAAGGTGGCCATACACCAGCACGATTTACTTACCCGACTGACCGCTCACGCGACGTTCCTGCGATCCTGCCGGAACCACCTCTCCCGATCTTATATACGACCGACATGCGATCGCAAAATGAATGGGATTTTCGATCGCATTTCGGTCATATATAAGATCGGGAGAGGTGGTTCCGGCAGGATCGCAGGAACGTCGCGTGAGTCGGTCGGGTAAGTAATATTGTGGCTGTGTATGGCCACCTTTACCTCCCGTTCTTCAATCAATGTCTCAGGAGCAAAGGTGAAGAACTTACCCTCCAGTGTAATCCACCGCTGGCTCCTCTGACAGGTCCCATAGCTTCTTTTCCTACAGTTGTTCAATTAATACAGTAAAGGAATAGTTCACTTTTTCAGTGAACTATTCCTTTAAAATGAAAAGTACCTTGGACAGGGAGGTAGGATTGATTATTCCTACCTCAGAATATTGTTTCTTTGTGGAGCTTTAGCAAAAACTGCTTTTTGCACTTCAGGATTTTACATCTGCCGGGCTTTGTCAGTGCTTCAAAGGAATGTTTCAAAGGAATGTCTACCCCTTATAAAAAAAATTTCTATGAGGCAAGACCCCCCCCCCCCAAAAAAAAAACCCTAGGTTCTGTTTTGTTAAAATATAATAGTTTTGCTCCCAGCCAGAGGAATCATACTTGCAAGATCACGATCCACTGCCGCTTCCAGTCTCTTTACTCCCCCTCCACTGCAGCTGCTGTGTTCTTTTTGTGTTACCGAGCAGCCACAGTGGAGGCTCGTCCAGAAATGGCAGTCAGTGATTGGTCGTGATGTCACAGCTGAGACTTACTTGGAAGTGCCAGAGAGCCACAGCGGTGGATCGAGGAGCTTGTAAGTATGATTATTCTGGCTGGGAGCAGAATTATTCTATTTTAACAAAGCGGAAACTATGTTTTGAGGGAGCCCTGCAGAATATATATATTTTTTAAGGGGTGGACATTCCCTTTCAGCACTATCTTTAATATGTTAGAGCACTAACCACAATGCGGCGGTAGGGAGAATCAATTCTACGTCCCTACCCCAGGTTCTTTAAATTTAAAATAAGTTAATTGCACCTAGTGTTTTCATTTACAATTGTTCCCCTTGCTCCTTCAGAGAATAGTAACTGCAATAAGAAAAGTGTGCCTGTGCTATTAATCTGCAGTAATATGCTAATATCTGATTTTTGCAACTAAAATCAATAAAACTTTTTTATTAATTACTGTATCGGCAAAACCTCAAGAGAATTTATCAGTTTCATTAGTCTTGCTCACCTGATGCCAACAAGCCAAATTAACCATAAAGTCTTATTACTATGGAGGGATGTTGTCATTTCTTATCTTATTTCGAAAAGGTAGTTATAACACCACGGAGACCAGACCCACTGCAGTACCCTGAATTGCCATTAGGTGGTGCTGGAGAGAATTAAAATAAATCCTAATACTAACCAAAGGATTACAGTAGCGGGATGGAGGTGTCTTGCGGGTGGTGGTCTTGCTAGTGTACAACTTATATAAGGTATAGCACAAGCAGAAAAGGGTTGATGGAAGCGCACACCCTTTTCTGCTTGTGCTATAGCTTGGAGTCCTTGAGGTAGAGGACAGATGGAAGCAGCACCTGGAATACACTGGCACATTGCCTGAAGGAGTGCCTAGGCCCACATTTATGCTATACTAACTTATATAAGGACATTTAAATCTGCTACCTGAACATTAGTTACATTAACATTAAAAATAAAACCTGTCTCGTGACATTTCTTTAATTCGGTCACTTACCCTGCAAATAAACTCTAATGCGTCCTTCGCTGTGTCTTCCGGGTGAATAACAATGAGGACAGGTTTGCCGTTTGGCAGACAAACCCAGGATGGTGTCAAATATTCGTGGACCCAGATGTCTGCATCAGGGTTATGTGCATGAACACTGGCTATTGTGACTTCTTTTTCCTTCTGTGCAAAAAGGGGGGAAACCGCTTAACAAACAGTTCCTACAGCAATGGGTCAGGTTCGGAAGTTTATAAATAAATACATTTTCAAGGCCTCACTCTGGTATTTTTGCTAAAAACAGTGGCAAAAAAGGGGCATGCAACTCCCTTGTGGATATGTGTTTACTTTAATTTACAATACAATGCAAGATATATCCTTATAAACATTGCTAAATTATGTCTTCAATTATCACCCTATTAATTAAAAGAAAGGATTTAATTATGCACGGACCTGGGCCAAGAGTAACTTACCCTGGGAGTCTGGATAAATACCAGCTTACCCTGGGAATCGCACAGATAAGCCAAGAGTAACCCTATGTATCGCACTGACGGGCGAAGTGTAACTCACCCAGGGAGTCTGGATAGATATCAGCTTACCCTGGGAATCATACGAATGGGCTAAGAGAACCTCACCATGGAAGTCTGCATAGCTAACAGCCCGCAGGGCTCTGCTGTGTTGTGGCTGGAATGTCTTCTTGGATTTCCGATTCTTTTGAGAATCGGAGGTTTACTGGTACATAAAATAGGGATGTCACCTGCATTTCATTTGATTTGGACTTCTACAGGTTACTAGAAGACAGAACCAGCCAAGTAAGCCATTAAAATAAGATTATTGTATATTTTTCTAAAGTTAAAGTCCTATTATATTTTTATCACAAACCTTTAGCAGTAAATACTTTTCCTTTAATGTCAGTTACCTTGTCTTCAGACATAGTGTCATCAAATATTCCTTCCAGAGATTTCTTGACAGATTCGGAACCATCATTGAACACCTTGGAGGGAAACATGTTGAGGGTCAACAAATGTAAACTTTCATAAATTTAACCCTCATTGTTCAGCATTAAATAATGTTGTTAATAATAATGTGGTCTAGTAAAATGCTGTTAATAACATTTATCTGTGCTTGCTTTGTCATAAAATGTTTACTGTTTAGTGAGTGCTCCTAATTGCCCATCCCCCCCACCTCCCTTACTCACTGCCTTCTTGTAGTGTCTGTGACACTTATAGGTTCTGCACAGCCTCACCATGGACACTGCTCTGCTACACATCTTCCCCTCCCCTCCACCTTCTTTCTTTTTTCTGCTGATTCTCTTAAATGCTGCAGAAAGTGTGCTGACAGGCAGCCAAAGATCCTAGTAAGAGGTCAGGGATTGGACACATATTATAATTTTTAGTTGTGGAGTGAAAGGTCTTTATCTGTACATGCTGTGATTTCAAATGATAATTTCTCAGAATCTACAATTTGGATTTAAAAAGTTTTGTAGTAGTGGGATCTTTCTGTATCTAAGGGTATTTTTGAAAATTTTTGAAGTATAGATACCCTTTAATAATTTGAATGGTTTATGGTATTTGTTAACATTCAAAATAGAAAATATAATCCCGATAAAGTCCTAATTACATGGGGAATCATCTGAACTTTATCTATTTTTAGACTTGTATTTTCCTTTAAGTGCCCTACAACACCCTGTAAAATCTTTATGATTTGTGAAAGTTATTTTAAACTTAAACCCCCATAAACTCCTGCTTGGTGACTTCTAATATCCTTCTATTTCACAAAAGGGGTGCATTAATCTTTCTATAATTTACCTGGTTGATGCTTGGCCTGCCGTGTTTCTTCTTTGAAGATGTGTCAAGCCCCCAAAGGGAAGAAAACCTGCTTCTCCTCTTGCTGGCAGATCTAGACATGGCCTGTGTACGTCTCCTCACACCAGCCTCTCCAGTGCGAGCTGCAACCTGAAAGAAACATCATATTTGAGTAAACCCAAAAACAGCTTTATAATATATACTATATAATAGTATATTATTACACTAGAATTAAAGAAGTAGAAGGTAGCCAGAAGTTGGTGATATACATGTAGCATTATTGTTACTCGTAGCCACTAGGTGGCACTGTGACACAAGATGTCAAGGCAAGTCAAACCACCATGCGAAGTTAGAAATAAATGAAATCTGAATGAAACAGAACACACAGATATCTGAGAAGGGAGGGGAATAATATTCTACCATGAACTTCTCTTTCCATTTTATAAAATGAGGTTTATTTACCAAATAGCAAAAATGTGGGATTTTAAGTAATTCAGTAAAGTCAACTGCACAAAATGCAAATGAGATCCTCATGGTGTCACCTTCCATGTGGTTTACCTGGTTATTATGATTTAATGGTATTTAGGCAGTACGTTTAATGAAGCATTAATTTTCAAACGTAGGCAACAGGAGGCAGCTTGGTAGTGGGAGTTGAGCTTGCAATCCTAATGTGCTCACCACCTTCTGTCTCTGGCAGAGCAGTTGGGACACCCGGAGAAACGGAATATTAAAATCATGAAAATTAACATGGTAAAATTTCTCTTTGTAAAAGGTGGTTTCTATATACATTGTATAAGTACAATAGTAAGGCTGACAGACATAGGGCTAATCTGTTATGCAGAACGACAATGCTCTCCCCGTTTCCTCTGCCTCTTAAACATTTCTGTCTCCTCTTCAAGCTCTCCACGTTTTTTTAGAAGCTCAGAAGCAGCTAGGGAAATAGCATTCAGTCATTGGCTGTGATGTCATTTGTTACATACATGACTGATAGCTGCTAACTGGAAAGAACAATGAAGCAGAAAGAAAGGTAACTGACCATCAGGAAGCATTTCAGGTTAGACTTGCACCTCTACGCTTTCTAACTATTGCAGATTGGGGTGGGGGTTCTTTATACAATTTATCATTTGGGGGTTTAACATGCCCTTTAACTTGAGTACAACGACGTACCAAACTTTCATTGCATAAACGCATGGAGCTTTGACAGCTATCAGGGAAATGAACACAAAAAAGATAACAAATGCCACACGAGATTTCTACTTGGAGAATGTGATTTAAATGAAAATGATTCGGTGTAAAGGTTCGTACACACGTCCAATGTGTGCACCGAGCCACGTCCCCCGATGACGAAATTGGCCATGTGTACGAAAATTAACTGTGCATTGTATGGACCAATAATATGCTTATTTTAAAGGAGGAGTATTGTAGGAAGATATTGTTTATTAAAATTATTAAAGGACAACTAAAGCCTCAGAACAACATTGAATCAGAAGTTAGATCTCTTTACTATAAAAGCAGTAATCTGTGTCCCACCTCTCATTTTGATATGGTTGTTGGGAAATTTACCTTTCTAACATGGATTTTGTGTTTCATTTCCCAGCATTCCAGTATCGCACACTGTGGTCACTGAACATTATGTTCTTTGCACATGCCCAGTTCTAAGCTACTGCAGGAACTTGTTACAGTTGGTCATACCTACTAGTAGCATCTAGCCAATCCTGTTACAGGAAAGATTAGGCAAGGGAGCATGTGACTAAGGTCAGGGGTGTGGCCAGCCACTGTCCATTCATAGTCATTTCATCCAGTTCTTCAGGGGCTAACATTTACTTTAATGCAATTTACTGTAGTGGGATTTAACAGTTTGTTGGTGTTTTAGAGGGGATATTGTCAGATTTTGGAATTTCAAAATTTGGGTTTTCAATAAGAGATTCCATGCTCTTATTCATTTGCAATTTCTCAGTTTCTCCACAAGATGGAGATCTTGGATAATAAATAGCTTTATCTCCACAATCACTACTAGTCTGTGTATATATATATATATATATATATATATATATATATATATATATATATATATATATATATATATATATTTATAGGAAAGATTAAATACACAGCAAGCGCAGAAATGAATGAATGAATGAATGTATGTCGCCATGTGACATCACTTACAAGTGCATGGAAGGAGGAGACCGAGAAGATTCCAAGGCGGCCCATGGCTACTTTAGTTGGACGACTTGCAAAGGCGAGGAGACGTTTTGGGTTTGGGAGCTCCCCTCCCTGAAGGCTGGATAGATAGCAGCGGTACCGGAACAGGTCCATTTGAAACTGCTCAAGGTTCTGCTCCCAGACGAAAATCTGTACAACAAAACAATAACGAGGGTAAAGTTAAGAGATTAAAGTAAGGGTAAGGGAGATTATAATCCATTTTGCCATCCAATGAAATATCCCCATACACAGTTCTCCAGTTATCTGTGCATTTATGGCTAAATCCATTGGGTGACACTTTGCTAACACCCTTTACGGCATCCACTTGTCTGTAAAACGTACAAGGACAGAAGAGTGGTGATGTGAAATGGAACGTCAGATCTTTTCTCAACACCTCTAATTGAAACAAGCCAGTGAAATGTCAAATCTCATCTATTATTTGTTAGTCTATTTAGATGGGTGTCGTTTATTTATAGATACTATAAATCTACAAGACGTTTGTACCCACAGTGCAGTTTTTCCATTTAAAAAATAAATAAAAGTAGACTCAGGTGTGTAACTACCAAGGGAGCGACACAGGCTCCTCCTATAAAACCATGGTAGATGAAGCAGGGAGAGGGGCCCCATCACAGTTTGGGGGGGGGGCAGTTTTTCCTAGTTAAGCCACTAAGTAGACTCTCAACAGAATTTGTAAAACATTTCAAGGGTTTCCTCGACACTCCATACACGTGTGTAAGCATGCGACTGTTGATGAACGAGCGGCAGCATCAGACAATAATCGTACGTGTTGTTCAGTTGATCCGTTGTGTCAGACCACCAACAAAGCCCAAATGAACAGCCACACATATGACTATAGTCCTGTATAGACATTCTACAGCCCGTTGTCTGTCGTGTGCAGGAACGCACGTGTGTACGAGCCTAAGGGGGCATGTCCACCCAAAAAATAGCAAACACTAAAGTGGACTTTCGTTTTAAACTTACCTTGATCTGACGCTCCCACGCCGAGCTATACTTACTTTAACACGATCTGCTCCTGTGCGCTCTTAACTGAATAATGAAAGTACACTTTTGCAGGGTAATTTAGCCAAGTAGCATTTCTTATTTTTTGGGTTGACATGCCCTTTAACTGTTTTATTTACATCCTCATTTTACCCAGTCTAGTACACCTAAAGCTTTATATATTTTGAAAAAGAAATACAAGTATCTTGTTTATCTCAGAAAGCTACCCAAGGACAGGATAGATACATAATACACAATTCAGAAAAAAGAGCTTCAAAGAACATTGGGTTCAGAGAAGGAATATTTATTTTTTTCCGCCATAGCCAGATGATAGGGGCTATATCCTGTTCACCACAGGCAGATAATATTAGAACGTCGGAGGGCGTGGGTGTAGCTGAGCACATAACACCTGGAGTAGAAATATGTAGCAGGAATTTGCCATTTAATTGTAATTGCCTGTAGAGAAATAATCCCCTAGGGTATACGGTATTTGTTTGCAATACATACAGATAAAATTCTGATAACAGTCAGCGCAAACTTAATTAATTAAAATGAAGCCAAATCCAGTAAGGTTTATGCAATCAGAGGTGCAAGTCTACCTCTGCTATTAACTTAACAGTAACCAATCAGATGTTCGCTTTTTACACATCTATTGCACTTACCGTAGATAATTGATTGGTCAGTGCAGATTAAAATCACAGGCAAACATTTGCAGCACGAGTCTTCTGCGTTAACCCTTTCATTATCAGTATTTAATATAAACCGATTACCTGATCCAGGATCGTTTTCTTCTTTTTCGTGTCAGTAACGGATGAAATTTGCATTTCTCCCATTTTTTTCATCTTTTCGTCCATATCTATTTTCTGTTCCAGTTTCTTTATTTCCGACTTTAGAAGTTTCACCGTATCCTCTTTGTGATGTTGCCTTGCTACCGTGGTGGCACAGGCTGAGTGGATGGCTGTAATCCAGTTCTCCAGCTCTGTCTGGCTTGTGGTCTGTAGAAAAAGGAATAGTAGGGTTTATACGAGATAAAAGGTATAAGGTAAAAGGTAGATAAAAGGTTTGCCCTTGTACCATTAAACTGAAGGGACCAATCAGATGCATTCTAATGACTGTTAAACAGCTGATCGGTTGTTTTAATGTTTCATAGCAGTCAATGCAGTGATATTAGTCTGATTTGACGCTTTATAGTCTCTGCCTTGTGAGGTTTCAATGGTACCTAACCCTATCTACTTAAAACTGGGTGTCTGCCCCTAATGAGGAAAAACAGGGTACAATGGGTTGTACCGAATGTGGGTGTAGGGGGTTGAGAATTTCCGGAGCGTGTGCATAAGTGTTAGTAGCATTTAGTGATGCTACTAATGTTAATATATTGTTCTGTACCAGTTAATAAAACAACTGAATGGATATTTGCTTTAAGTTAGTGTTTCGACCGCTAAAATATCAAATTCAGTGTAGCTTACGATTACACAGAACTGCAGCTGTGTAAAAAGAGAACTTTGTGTCTGAAACATGTAGCACACGTGTTTCTTGATCAATAAAGTCCTTTCTCAAGCACGTTTCGACCACCAATAACCCTGAGCCATTCTGCCTGAGGACATAGTCACTGTCTTATATGTTTGAAAGAAGCTCATGTATCCCATGAGTTTAGAACATACAATGATTAAAGGGTATCTCCACTGATGAAAAACACTTTTTTTTTTTTTTTTTTTAAATATGAAAGTACACATTCCCCCAAGCCTCCTCGTACCTTTTTTCTGCCAAAAATCTCCTCTGTTCCTATGCAGGAGCCTGGGGAAGTTCTGCTCGTTTCTGGGGGTGTGTCTCCTCCTGTGCTGTGCAGGCTGTCAATCAATGTGCATCATCACATGCATATTCACGATTTCTGCCACACCCACCTGAAACCTCCCATTGCAGTTTGTGGCACTCCACTCCCAGCATCCCCTCTGAACCCATCTTGTGTCTCTTACCCCCATCACATTGCAGCTTTTGTCACTCCACTCCCAGCATCCCCTCTGAACCCATCTTGTGTATCTCACCCAAATCACATTGCAGCTTGTGGCACTCCACTCCCATCATCCTCTTTGCAACTCATCTTGTGGCTATAAAGTTTTGTGGCTTGAAATCACTTACCTCGGTGTTGTATCAATTCAGGAGCTGAACTCGCCACTACCAGAGAGCAGAAGAGGAGGAGCTGGGAGTCCTGGCATGGCTGAACCCCACACACCCGGCCACCATGCCCTCTAGTCTCCCCCTCGAATTTGGGCTGTGTATTCAGGACGCAGTGCCCCATGTCTATATAGGGAACGGGGCCTCTCCTCTTGTGCTGCTATTTCCGAACTTCGCTCTGTCCGTTTCTGTCTGCATGCAAACAAGCACAGGCATTGGAGTTGCAGCCATGGGAACGTAATGCTTAAGTTCCCATTGGCTGATGGAAGATGGAGCAGGGGCAAGTTATCCCGACTACGGAAGGACGAATGTGCGCATGTGCGAACCAGTGCACGCGCGTCAGGAGGTTATGAAGCAGGCGGGCACGAAAAGGACGAGGATAGGATTCCTGGATTGTGTACAGGCATCAGAAGCTTTAGATCTTCGGCTGTATTGCACTGAGGTGGCTGTAATTCTGGGTATGTGTAGAACTTAACTTACACTGCTATTGGAAGCTATATTGTATTTTTCAGTGGAGATACCCTTTAAATTAAACACGATTGAAACATGTCATGTCTTGGATAAAGGTCCTGGTATTGCATGTTATAGTGAAATTGGCTGTTGACACATGCATTGGCCATTGAGACACACAAGTATATTTGTATGTCTCCACCCACAATTCCGAGAGTCTTTGAGGAGAGTGAAAAGAGAATTCACACTGCGCAGTTCTAGCAGCAGTGAAATAGTTATTACAATCACACTGTAAATTTCACCTTAATGGCGTCCAAGAATCTCATTCCCAATTGGCAAAAATAACACATGGTCAGGAACATTTTGTACAATATTAAAAGGACAGCTAAATGCTAAAATCAACTTAAGTGAGAACTAAAGTCTAATAAATAAAGTTTGGACAATTCCCCATTTAATAGGGATTTATCTTTCAAAATGCCAAAACCTTAAAAACATTCTGATGGCCGATGCTGTGTATTTTCCTATTTCCCATGGCTCTACGTAGCTGGTGATGTCAACCCCATTGAAGCCTTTGGGGCGGATGATGTGGTCAACAAAATGGTGCAACCAGCAGCAAAGGAGCTTGGGAAAAAAGGACAATCACACAAGTGTGTAGGTATTGGGAGAACAAAACCTAATTACATATCAGATCACTTGAACATACATTATTGCTGTACTTTAGTTCTCCTTAAAGCCATTTCTAACCTATTGATGCTCCTCCTGATTACATCTTTCTCTGCCTTCCCAATATTACCTCCATTTTCTTCAGCGGGCTAATCAATGGGCATAGATTTAGATCTATAAATATAGAAGATGAGAGGCAATGTGTTCCTGGAAAGTTATAAGTACAGAGGTTCTTAGTGTACACAACTTCAGCAAGAATTTAAAGAATGTGTTTTGTACTCGCATACCTATAACAAGTGGTTATGCAATGACAGATATCAGATTATACAAGAATTGGTGCAAAAGATTCAAAATCTTCATTGAGCCTAACACATAGTATTAGTGTGGGCAATCTTTAAACAGGTTGGAGGCTCTTTGCCTTTGTATCGGACACTTTCAGAAATCTGACCCAACTAGAGAACTCGCTTGACATTTACATGGATATCACATGACCAGTGAACATTCCAAATCAAAGGATATAACAGACTGACCTTGAGGCCTTTGCATTACAAAACGGAGTTATCTTTGTTACATGTTCTTGTTTCTATATGATCCGGTGGGGAAGGTTTATAGGATTATCTAATTTCATCATACATTTGGAAAATCAAATTGCTCCGATTTGACTAGCCTGGTCAGATAGAAAGAGGCATGGCTCCAGTCACTTATACGCACTGAATTCCCAAGTGGACCAATAAGTAGCATCAACTCTACTGTGGACAGACTGTAATCTGATTGGACGGCCCTCAATCGTGTGCTTCCCCTCTACACTAAGAAAACTGGCAGTGAAAGGGTTCTAAAAAGGCAGAGCAATTAAAAATTCTCACTGCATGGCAGCTCACAGATACCCAGCAGGAAGAAATTTACATAGCCACTTCTCTTAACTCCTTCAAAGCTGGTTTGCCCACTTTAGGGAATGGCGCCCTATAGAATACTAGATTAGAAGGTTGTTTGCCAGCAAGTTAAATCTCAGTGTACCTGCTTAGCAGCGTTGGAAGGTAAAAAGGAATGTAATAATTAATTAATGGGTCGCTCTGTAAAATTGTTTTAAGTGACCCATGCTGGGGTCAATCAGATTAAAATACCCCACAGTGTGCGACAGATAATCCACACATTATATACGCCTGTTGACTGGCGCCCCTGTTGAACCCGCTAAACTCCAGGATCAGTGGTTACATACTTGTGAATATTATTAACCCTGATTGACAGTCTCTTCCCTTCCTGCTAAACTTTACAAGTTTCTCATTTAGCAGTTATAGAACTACATTTCCCAGCATTCCTTGAAAAGTGATAGCTCCACAACACCTGCAAGGATAGAGGTTGGTGGGAAACATTTAATAGACTAATAAAACTACTGCATATTTCTCTATATTGCGATTGGACAGATCATATCCAACATAAGGATTCCAACTCATTTAGTAACAGAATAAACTAAAATCTCCATCATGCAGCACTGTATTATTTATGATCCTGCTGTTAAAGGGCATGTCCAACCTTTAAACAAAAAACTGGGAACTTGTCTGTTACCTGCTATTTTTACCAGTTTATTACATACGTTTGTAACCAGATATTAAACGAAAAGTTCTATTCCTTTCTGACAAAGGTATCTGACTCCTTTCTCTGTTTAAAGAACTTTTTATGTACCGTATATACTCGAGTATAAATATTTATACTCGGGTCAATAACTTACCTGCTACCGCGGCCGCTCTCTCCGCATCCTCTGCTGGCTGACGTCATTACTCGGCGCCTGTCTCACTTTCCAGCGCCAAGTAGTGACGGCATGTGGCGGAGCAGAGGAAGCGGAGCGAGCGGCCGGAGAAGGTAGGAGCGAGTGGTTTGAGAAGGTAGGAGAAGGCAATTCCCACGGGGGGGCTCTCGGAGGGGGGAGGGAGAGGCAGTAATCCCTGCAGTGGAAATTCCTTGCCACTGCAGATTTTTGGAAACTACAACTCCCAGCAACAAAAGCATGCTGGGAGTTGTAGTCACGCAACATCGGTAGTGCCAAGGAATGAGGCTTTAGTTGCATTTTAAATGTATGGACGGAAGAATTCCCATACAGTAATAGCCAAATACAATGACTACTGAATGGGAATTCTGCTGTCCATTTAAAGAACAACTAAAGCCTCAAAACAATACAAAATCAGAAGGAGGTTGGTATCTATTGTTGTCTTCTGATTCTGTATTGTTTTGAGGCTTTAGTTGCCCTTTAAATGGACAGCAGAATTCCCATACAGTAGTCCCATACCGTAATAGCAATACTGGATTTGGCTATTACTGTATGAGACTACAGTATGGGACATCTGCTGTCCATTTAAAGGACAACTAAAGCCTCAAAACTATACAGAATCAGATGGCAGTAGTGGTCATATTGTCTACCCTCGGTTTATACTCGAGTCAATCACTTTTACTCCTTTTTAAAGGTAAAAATAGGTACCTTGCTTTATACTCAGGTCGGTTTATACTCAAGTATATATGGTACTTAAAGGGCATGTCCACCCTTTTTTTACATCTTTTTCTGTAGTGTAGGGCTCCCTCCCCCAACCCCAACCGCTATAGTAATTTGTTACAAAACTCCCCCAATCATTACTTACTTTGCCTCTCTCCTCTGACGTTCAGTCCAGGCCCTCTGCTAGCATGAAACTGGAAGCAGGGGGCCGGACCAGCAGCCACGTCCGTGATTGGCTGAGAGGCAGCCAATAACGGACACGGCTTCTGGCTGTACTGAATGTCGGGGGAAAGTGGCAATGTAAGTAATGATCGGAGGAGTTTTGCTGGAAAGAACTACAGAGGTTGGGGTTGGGGTCCCTACACTACAGAAAAGTGAATTTACACTAGGGGGAGGGAGAGAGAAACAGGAGGGAGAAGGAGGGAGAGGGAGGGCTGCACTGAGCTTGTCATTTTTCTCCCGGAGGAGAGACAGGGGGCAGTCCTATATGGACTCAGCCAGGCTACTGGTGGCCAGTTTTTTGGACTTTGGAGGGACATTACAGGAGAACCATTTGGAGCAGGGATGTAAGGTAAGGATTTTATTACACTACACAGTGGGGACAGTAGTGGGTTAATTTCTAGTTTTGGGGGTGGACATGCCCTTTAAGCATGTGCAGAGGAGACAGAGGGGGAAACAGCAGTCAATCATTGGTTGTAATATCAGCAGTCACAGCCTTGATTGACTGCATGGAGGGAGGGGCCATCTTACTCTGCAAGAATGGGGACAATAATAATCCTTAAATATCCTTAATGTGCAAAATATATCAGCTGGAGTTGTGGGCAGGTAACTGACAATTGACCATTTTTTTGTTTTTAGGGTGAACATGCCCTTTAATAATATCTCCTTGTGCAGTGTATGATAGTATAAAACACCCAGTAGCTACAATTAACATTATATAACCGCAGCTAATAACCCCTAATGAAGCTGCTGACAATTCACTGGGCCCCAGCCCTACTACAAACATTCCACTGTGTGTAAGGTTCCTTATAATGTTACTGGAACATCACAGGGTGAAAAAGTCGACATGCAGCATTCCAGGTAAAGAGAGAATCCTTAATGAGCAGTTAACTGCACTGTGGGTGAATGTTTGGGGAGGGAAGTTCACGTGTCCTTCTCACGTATCCCAGGAATGTAGTCATGGAACATAACTACAGAAGGTGAATTCTCCTGCTCACCTCATCAGCCACAACCAGAATATCTGCAAGGGCATTTCTCTATTGGATACATTCACAGTGGATTTTATGGTTTGATCATGCATTGTAGTAAACGGTATGGAGACTACTCAATATAAAGAGTAAAATGACCTGCCATGGACTATGGTTCATAAGTTCATTGCAATTGAATCTCTTTAGGGCTGTGCCATACATCTTTATGATACACAGGGAAAGAAAAAAATCTATGGACGTGCTCACACAGACAGGGAAAATTAACAAATGGTAAATACTTGTAGGGAGACGCACTCTTTCAATTTCAATCAGTTTATTCGTGACATGCTGATACACACACAACGTTTCGGGGTCCTCCCCCTTCCTCAGGCGCCTGAGGAAGGGGGAGGACCCCGAAACGTTGTGTGTGTATCAGCATGTCACGAATATAACTGATTGAAATTGAAAGAGTGCGTCTCCCTACAAGTATTTACTATTTAGGTATATCACTGCTGGTGGTGAGCAGGAAAAGGGGAAATAGCACCATCAATGACGAAAAACAAACAGGAGTGCGGGGAATATAAAACGATTTGAAAATTAACAAATGACAGGCACTGAACAAAAGGGAAAAAGAAAAAACTGGTTTCACTAAAGCAAATTACAAACAAATTGCCTTACTCTGGGGAACATGGGAGTAAGAAATTACTTCTTGTTTCTTAGATTTTATGGGCAGTGCTATTCATATAGCATGAGACTGCAAGATGCCTTCTGTTATAAGAAGGTGTTTCTCCATTTTTATGCTCAGTAAAGGGCTTGTTGCTCCTTTTGGCTCCTCTCTCCCTTAGCTTTCTAGCTGCCTTTTCTACTCGTTTAATAGAAATATCTAAATCCTATTTTTTTTATATTCACAGAAAGGAGGAGAAAGTGGACCCTAAAAACCTAAAGGAACAAAAACATGTATTGGGTTTCACAATAAATCACAGCAAAAGGACAATTGTGTCTGTCTTTTCTGATGTTGGACTTATTTTGAGTTTATTACATTGATGGGATACAGTATTGCAGGTTTAGTGGGACTCCCCGTCTGCTTCTGAAAATCCATATCAAATCTGTCTATATATTGATATCTATAGTGTAGCACCGGAGTAAACATGGTCCTGGATTGTGCTCCGACCATCACTATAAAGCCACAATCCAAACTGGCAAGTGTTCACTACAGTTCATGTAGATAATTTAAACCCTGAAGGCACAAGGGCCAAGAAATGAGCAGAAAACAGAATGGCTATGACAGTCAGCATGAATACGTTGTGTTGGATTTTTTGGCTCATTGGATAGAATGCGTCATAAGTTCTCCAGGGAACCCATGTCTTAATACAGATCGGTGTTTTAGGGCCAGTTTTGTTCGGGGGGAATATAAAACCAAAATCCAACTGATTGCTATGGTCTACTTGATTTCTCTGCTTTTAAGGGCTAGGCCACAACACTGCGTTTTTTGTGTGTTTGCGCTTGCGTTTTTTCAGATCATTGAAAATACGGCAACTCGGGTGCGTTGCGATTGCGATTTGTGTTCCGCATTTTTAATCGCATTCGCTTTCCTATACCTAATGAAGAAACTGCATGCGCAAACGCAACATAACTGCACATGAAGTCGCATGCGAAGTGTGGCCGTACCCTAAGAGCTTGAAGAAAAAGAGAAGGGTGCAGTGATATCAATAGAACATCTATAGATGGGATTAGGGGGTTCAGACTTACAAAGGGGAAGAGAAGACATTTAGTGAATTCTCCATATATTCTCTTCAGACAAATAAAAAAATGTTGATGTCACAGAATATGCTCCATTCATCATTGTAGTATTATATTTTAGGTTTTTTTCTGTATATAACAAACCTGCTTATTTTAGGTTCTGCAGGTTATCTCAATGGAATTATCCAGTAATATACAAAGCACAATCTGTGCTTCACCTATGACGAGTCACCTAAATCCAAACTACAGGTTTGTACACACAGACGATGTGCACAGTGAACGAGTATGCATTTGTAGGGCATCATTCATTGATCCACCCAGCAGATTAACTTCCGATACCCATGTGTACACATACACAAGGCGCATCGGCCATTCGTAGGTTCCTCATTCATTGTGGATAAAAAAGTCATTATAAACTTAACATAACAGCACATGCCCCCCGAAACACGTTGTGTGTAGTTTACCATGCTGAATAAACACGTATGGTCATGCTTAAGACTGTGGGATTATTGGTCTCTCCCTATCACACAAATGAATTTATAAGACTGTGGGATACTGGTTTTAATACTCTGTAGATTGTTCATGCAGTATACAAACCCAAACTGTATATTAATTGTGATGTCCCATGTTATTGAACTGCTTGTATTTTAATATTTTAATATATAACTTTTACTGAAGGAAGGTCAGCAATTCAGCACCCTGGACCACTGTATTCATATCTCTAAAAATATAAAGTTTGCATTATAAAGGAAAAGAGGGAGACACTGGCAGTTGGACTGGGCGGTGTCGGTTCCCCCAAGTCAGTCAGACAATTTGCAGCTCCTTGCCAGCTAAAACATAAAACGTCCCACATTAGCATTTTGAACATGTTGCACCATGTTTAATGTCTCTGTGTCTTCCAGGCCTTAAACAGCCTCTAACTAAACATAGTAAAGTGAATACACATCTGAAATATGAAATAAACAAAATACATTCTGGAGATGTTACTAGTGCCTTAGGACAAAAAAACCCTGAAAAGTGGTTCTACCCCATCCAACCTCCTCTCATTTAAAAGCTTCTGTAAAAGGACAAGATACAGCTTGACTAATGACTAGGGTGGGATAACACATGTGTAAAGAGCACTGACCTGAAAAAGGAAGGCATCCCCGAGGGAGTTACTCAGGCAGAATACAAAGTCTTTCTTTGGGTGCTCAGGCACAGCCTGCACAATGCTGTTCTCTACCCACACCGCATGTTTGGGGATACTGTTGTTGTCGATTCCAGATCGACCATCGGTCTCGTAAAAGAACAGAGTGCAACCTGCAAAAGGAACGCAGACATCTTAACAGATACAGCAGCAAAGGATTGTGGCGTAAATAATTAAAGCAAAACTTGCTCTAACATGGCAAATAGCCCTATTATGCATATCCTACACACGAGCAACTGAGAATAATAAGAGTGAAAGCTTTAGGTTTAAGTCTTTACATTGATGTTCTGGAGGAAAGAAACACAGCAGAGAATGTCCAACTGTAACTGCCAAGGTCTCCTGTCAGATACACTGTCCATCATCCTTACTCCATCTGTACTCCAACCAATATAGAGTTAATTCTGCTGCCCATAGTAGTTCATTCAGGGGCATAACTAACATTGGAACAGACCCTGCAACCTGGGGGGGGGGCATCTTCTCATTTTTCCTATGCCAGATATAGCCTCCTCTGAAGATAAAGCAGGGATAGGGGCCCCATCATAGTTTTACCGGCACGTCGAGTGATTCTTCATTATGCCACTGGTATCATTCATTAATATTTAACACCAAACGGGGTCATATGGCTCACAATTCTGACTATCTCACAACCAAATGTTGTATCCCTTTAAACGATGAGTTACATAGGCCACAATGGTACAGTACATGTTATTATGATGTCATTTTGCTTCCAATATTGACATGACTCCCCCCACACACTTCCTTTGCTTTACTGCATCTGTTTTAGTAACTGAAAATAAACTTTTCTTAAAGCATATTGCCAAAACTAATGGTTTTACCACAATCCATGCCAAACAAAGACAGGAACACATCTCTCCCGGAGGATCTCATTATCCCATTCATACTGTACCTATATTGCGCCATTACAGCCAAGCATTAAGTATTATTGCTCAGGAAGCAAAGCTCAGATAAATCCCAACTGTATCATTATTTATGGGTATCGGCCTTTGTGTATTGAGTTTGAGCTTTAGGGAAAGCAAGTTTCTGGTGCACGCAAAGGAACCATTAGCAACAAGGAGAATGTGAACTACGCCAGTATTATTGGGGCCTCCTACAAGCAGACTGTAAAGTTAGGTACACATGGGGTAATATTTTGTTTGGATGGGCTGAAATATCGGCAATACTTGCCAACCTCTATCATTCATTCTTCTGTTCCAAATTGGCAAAAAGGGCAATTGGACATGTTAGTAAATTTGTGATAATATATATTGGATGATCTGGTTTTTTATGGCTTTATTCCATACCATATATATTGCTAGGCAGCTATTGTTTTTTACATCGGAAATCACAAGTCTAAAACAGGCTATACACTTAAGGCTGGGTACACATGGATGGACTTTTTGTCCGTCGGTCGCGGCAAATTCGTCCACAGTCGAATTTGCTGTCGATTGTGCGGCCCCATAGGGAACCGCACGATCGATCAGAATTTACCAACACGTCCGATCGTTCGTTCGTTCGGCCACGATGACGGTCGTGGCCGCCTGCCCCACACCAGACAATATTTTCAGCAGATTGACCGAAAGTGCCGGGAATCGGTCGGTCGGCCGAAAATATTGGCTGGTGTGTACCCAGCCTAAAAATTTAATATGATCGTAACGTGTGTTATGGCTAACAACAATAGGCCAATAAGCAACTCCAAGTCACACAAACCTTTTAAGGAGACCCAGTACTGTTTCCACTTTCTGCGTGTGGCAGATTCCACCTTCTTGTTCTTCTTGTGCACCAAGAAATTTTTCACCGCCAGCGCCCCCGCTTTGCGCACAGTTCCTTGGGCAGCGGTGAGTATAATGTCGGATTGCCCAGGGGAACTCAATGTTCCACTGCTTTGTTCGTCGCTCATGGCTGAACTGGCCTCTTCTAAATTCTCCCTACTGGTGCTGCTCATCTCAAGCTCCCTTCGGAAGTTCTCGTAGACCCCCTGGCGCAGGGCATCTCCAGTAGAGCTGCTGCCACTGTCGCTCCCGATAAAAGCCCGACTTGTGGCGGGAGAGTAACTCGATGTGGTCGCATTTGATCGTCTGGACATGATATCGGTATCAGTGTTGGCAGCCTCAATGCCACTGTCTGTAAACTCATTTCCCTCGCCTCCTGCGTTGACATCCTAATAAAGAAAATAAAAATGATACAGTTGTTTATATAGCGTATAACATAATTTTCACAGCCTTTAGCTGTATTTTAAGGGGCTTTATTTGAACACTAATTTACACAAGCTCCACAATTCTCCTTACAGGTGTGAACTAATTCACTTCTATTTCATTTATTCCGATCAATGATATCGCAATCCAGGCAATGTGGTAACATTTTTTCTGGTGTGTAAACTAATAGAACACACACAATTCCTGGTCACTGCAATGCAAATTCAGAGTCTTTATTTTACACCGGAAATCATTTTATTTATTGGAATAGTCACTCAGAATCATAGTTCCAGAAATCAAAGAGGCATATAATTTGCTAAAGGACAATGATACTGTAAAAGTCATTTTAATTGTTTTTGGAAAAGGTTTCTACACACCATAGTTTTCCTTTAAGCTAGGTACAGATAGGAAGATTCCTCCACGACAACTGACAGATATCGGTTACAGGTAAGAATCAGTTTGTGTATGGGCGATCGATTTGGCGTTGTCCATACATGAACCCATTCCCGTCTGTAACGGACATTCATCAGGTGTTGTGGAGGAATCTGATAACATATCTTTTGTTTGTTTGCACCTAGAAACAGTCACATTTTAAAGGTTTCAACAAACTAATATGTGTAAGGACAACAATATCAAAAAAAAAAACATCACCCCCATTACATGTTCAGCAGCTGAAATAACTTACACACATTAATAGCCATGCTGCCCTCCCTTAGATATCACACAGGAACGATGATTGCTAAAAGCCCGCCTCCTAGACGGCCCAGTGCCATGATTAACATAACACTTGTCATTGGCTGTTGGGAATGTCTTTTACCACCTATCTCCTCCCCCTCTGCAAGTTAAACAAACTTGAAATGTCCTGTTGCTAGGATAAAGCCTACATTATCAACCTGATCAATGGTGGGTGGAGGAGTGTTTTCTCGCTTGCTAGCTTTGAGTGACAGGTGTAGACAGAATTGTTAAGCCCCCTACACAGCATGGCTAATTGAAGGCAGAGAGAGGCTCGAAATCAGGAAAAAAATGTATGGGGAGGGCTGCATCCCTTTACTCTTTTTAAAGCAATAAAGAAAGAAAATGCATTGAGGCAATACAGTTATCCTTTAAGCTCAAGAACAGATTAAAGGTATTGCCCAATTGTTTAAAAAGCAACCATGCTTTCAAAAGCAAAGTAAGGGCTTGTCTCTGCTTCAGGTTAACATCAGGTTAAAATTCATACCAGCAAGTTAGTCCATGCATTGCTGAAAGGAGCATGCAATAAATCTCTCTAAAACCAGGGTACATCAGATGAGACACACTGTGTTATTTTTAGAGCATAGTAACGGGCTAGTTGAGATCGCTCAGCTTACCTGCGCATCTAACACAGATCTTAGCATCAACTCATGTTATGGCTTTTGACCAGGAAGTTTAAAGACAAATATTGTCATGTAATGTGAAAAACATGTTATTTTCATACAACTAAAAAGGGTGGGGTAATGATCAGCCTGGATGTGTCCCTAGTCAATGAAGTCAAAGGATAGAAGCTTGCATTCCAAGTCTTCGTTTCATGCCAAAGGTCTGATCTTCTGGCTATTTCCCTTTGTTTTCTAGAGCAATTGTTTAACTAGACAGGCTGCCAACACCCACGCACAGGTGCAAATCATAAAGCTTTTTGGTCCCAGGAAACCTTAAATAATATTTGTTTCTTTGCCAGAAGTGTGTTCCCTTCATTGAAAGAATTCCATTGGCTTGTTAAATAGCCCATCATAGTGCATTTCAACTAAAAAGCTGTGCAAAAACAAACAAACAACACCCCCAAAGGATAGAAGATGTTCCGTTTGAACTGTTGGAGGCCCCTCTACTGTGCCCCACACCAGTGATGTGCAGTGCAGATGTTAGCTGTTGAAAGAAATTACTGCCAGTGATGCTGGGCTTTATTACATGCCAAAGCTTTATAGAATTTTTATTTAGATCCATAAAATAATCAAGATTTCATTCAAACAGTTCACTGTTTAGTTCACAAAACAGCATTCTAGCCCATTGCCAACATATTGACCCTTCAGCTTATGGCAGCCAAAGATGCAGCGATTGGCTGATTATCGCTCCGTGTATGGTGCCCGTCTACAAAATCGGACCAATTGTATCGGCGCAATTTCATTTACAGGGTGGGTGAAACTTTCGGTCAATCGATATTATTACCCATGATCGGCCAATCGTATCCCTGTGTCTATGGCCACCATTACAGTTTGGTACAAGGACATTAACTACAGTATTTATGGACTCATTCACTTATGGCAGCCCACCTTAACACACCTAAATGGAAAAATGGGTTGAGTCTGAAAGCCTTTTTCTCTATGTGCATACATAGGTGAAATCGTTTACAATTTTTCTTTACATTTTCTTTACATTCTCAAGTCTGTCAAAGTCAGAAAATCTTTTAAGGAGGCCATTCATCCCATCAGGATTTGACGAATATCAGCAAGGTGTATGGGGAAAAAAACACCTACCACATTGCTGACAAACTACCGCAGTCGGCATTGTGGTTAGTCAGTAGAGTGGAGGGAACTGATGCAGTTGTTTCCATATAGTGTCTGGTAGCTCGTTTTTTAGGTTTAATAGAAGGAGCACCTGACATTGCTGCAGTTCCTTACAAATCACTCATCCGGAGGGTTAATTTATGTATCCAGTATAACTATAGGTCCTGTACCATAATTCAGGCTATAACCATATATTAACCCCTTGGGTGTGGAATGTTTATTAGGAATTGGAATGAAAGCAGCTTCGGCTATACGTTTTTTACGCGGTTATCTCAGGGAATCAGATGGAATATACTGCCAAATTGGCAATATTTCTCAACCTTTTGTTTTCTTTAATGACGGCTATGCACATAACCCAGCTGCTTTGATTTAAAGAAAAGTAGAATGATCTGATCACTCAGAATGTGGCCTTAACTACTGAACTTAATGCTACTTGATGGCAATCATGGAAAACCAGAATAAATTGATTTGCACTTTTGGCTTTTCCACTGAATTAATTGACAGCATGTGGAGAGGGGTCACATTAGCTTCCTGGTGGGCTGATGATTTGCCAAACCCCCTCGATGGTGGGCTACAGCCAACTGGAGATTTGTTTGGAGAGGTTGTCTGGCAATTTAGCAGAAAAACACTAAACTGGCTGGGTGACCACTATACAAATTCTTAAGCTGCTTGCTCAACATTTATGGTTAAGGATGAAGCCAGATTGGAAACATTGGGGGAGAGCATAGCGTGCCTAGTTAGGTAGTAGGTGCTCTGCATACATGTTGGTAAAAGTGACAGATCTTTCTTAACACAAAGTGAGTGTCACTTTTCAAAAAGATGCACAAACAACTACATCCAGCTTGTTTGCATTAGGGATGTACCATAGTTTTGTCCTGGACCTAAATTTTGGGGTGGAACCACTGGTTTTGTTGCCAAAAATTTGAGCAGTCACATCTGGTGAAAATTTTGACGGTCCAGAGTTTAAACGCTGACATTTTGTAATTTAGATGTGGCATTTCAGTGTCAACAGTCCAACCAGTATCGTGAACCCACAGGCAGATCATAAACAATGGGGGCCTCATTTACCAACAGGCGGTGGGCAAAAACGCACTATTTAATATAGGTTAGCAAGACAGGGTTTGCGGCAGCTGTGGTGGTTTCCAGAAGCAAACCACGCAGCCGACGCAAAGAGCTATTTATTATTGCTTTTTCGCTACTTTTCTGCAAAACTTTAACACCAGCTATATAGCTTTCGCAAACATGTTTCCATTTACCGAGAGCTGTAAATACTGCATTTTTATCATCGTACATACTGCTGCATGCTGCATTTGCAGTTCTTGGTAAATGAGTCGGTGTGTTTGTTTATTCGTAGTTAGGATCCGGCCAAAAGGAGATAGCCAATCTAAAGTGAAGTTTCTTTCACTATAGTGAATGCACATATACAAGCCAACCACACTAAGTACTCTGTAGTTACTTCACTGAAGATCTTTTTTTAAAGAGAAACTATATATACACACACACATCATTCTGCGGGCACTTGGCTCATACAAAGTACCTATAATTGGTATGTGTGGTCAGAAGTATATCCTTGACATTTATGTACTGTACTTTTCTGTTTTTCTGTACAGTAAGAGTATTATGTGTTAGCACCAAAGTAACACTCGATAAACACAATCACACTATTATGCTGTAAATTCTTCACAAACTACCCATTTATTTTAGGAACTCACTGTATGGATGTAACAGCAGGCTATACATTTGGCAGGAGCTTACTTGGAATCCTTACAAGCCTGTAATTGTTTTAGACTGGTACAATGTTGCATGCAACCCTGTTTACAGCTCTGTGATGTACTGTAATTAGTGTCCTTGTATAAGTTTTACATAGGGAGCCTTGGAATGCGGAATGCACAGGGCATTGTTTGCCTATTGGATTTTGTCTCTGGTTTCAAGCACTTAGCAACCCTCCATTTGCCTTCACACCCAGACTCTCTAGGGAGCATTTTTTTAAAGGTGACATATACCAACATGCACCATTCTGCAGCAGTAACATAACTATCCCAGCTGCTGTTCCCTGGTTCACAATCTTCCGGTGCCCAGAAATTAAAATGAATTTTAAAAAAAGCCAAACCTCCAGGTATTTATGTGTTCCAACATCAGAAACATGGGACTGACCTGTTAGTAACCAATAATAAATATAGGGAAATAACTCTACAGCAAAACAGGTCCAGTATGTTCAAGGGTTAATTCACTAGTGTAAATAGATTCTGCAATAGACAAATCTGAAAGCCCATTTAGTCCCTAGTAAATATTTACACACTTTTCATCTGCTTAGCTGTCAGGAACCTTGGATTATATATGTTTATAGAGTCTTGACAGCTGTGGCTACTCTTACAGCCTTTACTGTGGGTAAAGAGACAAACTTGGGGTCTTCCACAACCTCTAACATCTAATATAACGACTGCAGTAGCAGAGGTCAAAGAACTCTACAAGTTCACAATTGTAAAAATAGATGCAATGCACTAGCTTTGTTTTTGTTACTTAATGCATCAGTGCTTAAGGAACCCTTTGATCTAGATGATGCTGTATAGTTATGTTATTTCTATGCGAACTGACAGTTGAACCTGAATATGACCTTTGATTTGAAAAAACGCTCTTTTCTTCTATAGCAAGCATCTCCATTGACAAAACAATAAATTAAATTTAAACAAATGCAAAATAACAAACACCTGATTTTTCTTCTAGGATGATCCTCCAATCAAAATGCATCACATATTTTTGCAGTTTATTTTAGAAACTGTTTTAATCAAAAGTTTAACTAAACAAGAACAACTTTCCATTCTGAAACTTGTAACAGAAAAGGCATTTGTTACTATTCAATGCTAAACAGTAATTTTAAAATAAATTGATAAAAAAACAGCAAATGTTGAATGAAGTTGCTAAAAAACAAAACCAAAAAAACCCAGCATGCTCCTCTCAAGGGTTATGGAAGCTTAAAGTCATTCTGTACTATAATATACTATATAAGCTAATATATGGAGGATCGGCAGTTTCTGAATATAATATTATATGATGAACATTAATCTTACCTGAGCTGTCTTTGCTCTTCTTCCATGCATACTATTGCTATGGCTGAGTTTTAGGTTTGTAGCACCTTCTGAAAGACAATGGGACCTCCGGCATGGAAGTGTGTTATAGTTGTTGTAAGGTGGAGCCTCTTCTGTTGGAGTGGGTTCCATTTTGTAATTTTCATCTTCTGGTGAATGGGAAACTAAATTTCTACAGTAAACCATAAATTTGCTCCTCGGACCACCATTAATAGACACATGCAAGTTCTTTTGAGGGTAAAGGTCAGTTAAGGAATTGGCACGCTGGCAGGAATCCAACTTGGGACTATTGCCTGTCTCAGTCCTTATGGTCTCCTCACAGTCTTTCTCCTCTGTAGAGCATAAAATCTCCTCTGTGCTTGTTAAGTGTTCTTGGCTCAAATCCGAAAGGGAAAACTCCAAGCTGTCCTCTCTCCATATATCGGCTGATTTAGAACGCTTTTTCTTAAAACTTGCCGACTCCAAGATGTTTGACCCATTTGCAGTATGAAGTTGAGATCTCATATTTTCAAGGAAATAAGTGGGGTCTTCGCCATAAAGCCTACTTTCTTCACAGTCCTGGATGCTTTGCACAGAAGCTGCTGTAAGAACGGTGCTGCTGTTTAAGCTAGGAGTAACCGATGAATCTGTGTGGTAAGAGACTGGTCTCAAGCCCATATCTACCCAGTCCTGGTTGTCGAAATCATCCAGGTTTGCATCTTGAGAGTAAGGCTCCATGCCATTGTCTGCTAAAGACTGTGGAATGCTGGGAGTGCTGCTTGACCTTGTACTGACTTCTGAATTCCGATGCACCGGTTTCCCTGACGAGGCATGCCGAGTTCTGCGAGAGGTCTTATTGGAAATACGAAGCGAGCGAGAGGTGTGCTTTCGAACCAAAGTGCCGTGCTCTTTCCCATATAAAACTTGTTCTACATTTTGGCTTTCTGCGTTTCCCATGTTTTTCACAGACTAAAAGAAAAGACAAAAAAAATGAAGACCATAAGATGCCATCATTTAGAACTCCATGGTACAACAATTGCAGATGTTTAACCCAATATTACAGGCAAGGACGTTAAACTCTGTCTAGCAAAACAGTTACGGTTGCAACAAGTTTGTTTATGTCTCTCTGATTCTCCACTCGGGCTATTATACATGGTGCCTTGAAACTTTGCCGGTTCTGGTGTACTCTTTGCATTCTGGAAGGCGTGATTTGGTTCTGGGGTGATTCGGTCAAAATTCTAGAGAACAATTATTATGGGTGTTTTTTTACTGACCCGCTTACATATTTGCAGCAAATTAAATGTGACATGCAACAAAAATAAACCGCCCAGGTGCTGCCTCCTGGAGCTGTTGCGAACTTGTTTTGAGCGAGCACATCAGCAGCAGCGAGGCGCTTCTTGGAATCAGAGCCACACAGTATAGGGAGTTTGTTTGTGACTGCCATTCTCTGTTCGATCGTGGCTGACTCCCTATACTTTAGTACAGGGGCCGACCATGACCAAGGGAAATTTTTACCGATGCGTAACATTGGTCTGTAACAACGGGATTGGCCCTTTATCAATTTTACTCTCTGGATGGTTCTTCGTAATTCCTAAATTGAAATTTCTGTACTACTTTAAACTTGATTAACTAAACTATTGTGGGGAAAAAAAGTAATTCATGATGACCAACTGACTTTAATAATACAAATGATGGTTACCTCTGGCAAATTAATAGCGGATCTAGCACCATTCAGTATAAAATGACAGCAGATCTGGGTGATTCATTTCTTGTCTTGTCTGAAGTAAAGGTTCTAGAAAAGGAAAGATACATTAGACATGCAAAAAAATACACCAATTATATAAAGTCTATATTTTGTACTACCCAATAAATGTTGTGATACAGTAATATGGTATCAGCGTTTATTGTGACACAGATGAAAGAGATAAGCACAAGTTATAAGGAGACTTTCTCTACAGTTAAAATGCTTCTTTTGGACTACTGCGTATGGAGACAGTGAATACTGGTCACGGTAATGATTCATTTTTAGTAACTCTGTTTTTGCGGAAACATCTATAATGCTGAACAGGGGGTAATGTAGTCAGTTAATTTATGTGCAGAATGTCACACTGAATGTATATAACGCATCTATCTGATGTGGTGATATGGTTTGTCTTAGTGTTATCTTTGCATTTTAAAAGGCCGCCTGCCTTAACCAATTGAAAGTTATCCATCTGCAGTAGACCAAAAAGTCAACATCTGATTGGTGCCACAGATTAGTAGCACAGCAAAACTTTAGATTCTCATAGGCCCAAAGTTCTTTGTTGAGGCAAAAATAATAAGCGCTACCATAGGGCACCAATATACACAGTACAGACATGCAGTTTATAGTGCAAATGGCTGGATAGCAATAAACCAACATATAAAGGTATTGTAGCAGCCATACCACATTAACTGTTGTAGAATTCCTTGTTATGTTTACATTCTTTTGCATAATAACCTATAGGAAAATATTGGTGCTTTACAAACAACTGATAAAAATAACCCCTCAGGATACCTTTGTTTTTCTTCAAGGCCGTAATAATAAACATAAATGCAGGTTTGGAAAACACGTTCCAGGAATAAGTAACTATGCAATGTTCTGAAGAGCAGATTGCACATGTAAAAATAGACTTAGTCGTGGGAGGCTGTTCTGATAAGCAGCATCTACTTACAGCAAGCAGGGCCCTGAAGCAGAACGACTAGTTCAATGGTAGAAATCTGCCAGTGTGAACGTTTCCCATCTAAACACTGGCAAGAGATTTAAATCTCTACTGATGGCCTCCACTTGGCATCCCCCAACGTGTCCATATGAACGGTAAGTAATTTGAATCTAACACAGCCTTTAAAGGGCATGTTTACCCAGAATCCCACCAAAACCTCAGGTTTGCAAAAACGTACAGCTCCTCAGGACCTTGCAGTAACTGACTGTACTCTGGCTCCTCCCACAGTACTGACACTCCTATCTGTGACAAACACAATCATATATAATAATGGAGGGGAGGGTTGATGAGGAGGAGCCAGAACATCAATTACTCCTAGTGTCCCTTTAAGTGCTTGTGTAACTTACATCCACAGGGGTGCAATATTGACCTAATCATGCAATGCAGCTAGCTCAAGTCAGGAGCTATCCACAAAAGGTTTCTAGGTAAAATTTAGGCCTGGGGGGTTAAGCCTCAAGCAATATCAGTGGGAAGGTTGTGACTCCATTCACAGTAATCTGTGCCAATTTAAAATGCTTAGTATAAAGGACAATTTACATGGAGTTGTTAGAAGTTTATTACTTCCTACTCTTATTTCTTCTAGATAACAAGCTGGCATGGTTGCCCTAAAATAGACATGGTAAAATTAAAGGAGCTAGGACCACAAATGTAAGAAGGACATTGCCAACACAGACCAATTACAACAAGACCACCCGCTACCAAAGCTTGGTACAAGATAAAGATTGTCCATGGGTAGTAGAAACCAAATGTACATTATAATTCTCTTTTTGTATCGAGATGTAATAAACTCAAATCTACTATAGAACATTAATTTACTGCTACTCACAGAAAACCTTAAATGACCCAATGAGACTAGACTGTTCACAGCAGCTGTTTGATTGGCCCCATTGTCTCATAAAGCATTGCCATATGGGAACGGTTCCAAAAAAGGTTTGCAAATGGATCTTACAGAAAAAGCCACAATGCTTGGGATAGGTTAAGTTCACTACAGTCCCTTTCCCGGGCTGCCCCTTTTCCTACTGACCAAAACATAAGGGAAGGGGTACAGTTCCCCCCACACCTTTATGGCAGACAGGGGAGTTCATTAGCAATAATTCTTTTTTCTTTTTACAGCAGTTATACTGTGCTGAGCACATCTAATTCTGTGGGAAAATAATGAAACGGTGCAGCAAGAAAGAAACGCGATCCATTTCAGCAGCTGGCAAAGAACAGAGTTGTGCAAAAGAATCTGCAGCCCTCCAGCTGTTCCCATCACCCACCCAGAACTGCTGAAGGAACATCAAACTGCGCTAAGCAATACGGACAGATCTTAGGGAGGGAGCATGGTACAAATCATCAGCAGTTATCAATCATGAATGTGCTCTCTCTCCTTCCTGATGGCTAGTGCCATGCTACACAGTACCAAGAGGGAATGCTTAGCAATTTTAAGATGAAACACAATATATCCTGCACATACTGTCCTCCACTCCAGAGGACAACATTGGCTTAATATAGGAGTGAAGAAAAGCTGGAAACATTCAAAATGCACAGTTGGTTAATGGGGAGCAACCTGCTCTGGTGTGAGGAAGGGCAGGTTGCTCCCCTGAGGAAGGAGTGAGGTTGCCCCCCTAAACACTGTGTAAGTCTTACAATAAATTCCAGTATTTTTAATGAGTGTCCAGCTCTTCTCTATATCTCTATATCTTCTCTGTTATATCGAACATTTTAAAATGTTGCTATTCTAAAAAAGCTGCAGAAAAGTTTTCTTGCCTTGTAACATTCCTGGTTGCACAATCCTTTGCAACTAGACTTCACACCTGTAATTGGTCTCAAAGTAATCAGGACATCTGTGAAACGTTGAGAGGTGTATGGGGGACCTTAAGGCTGGGTACACACACTGCGATTTTTTGGCCAAAGGACGATATTTTTGTATATTGGTGGGTCAGGCCTGAAATATTGCTGTCGACCGATGTCTCATCTATGGAACATGTGATCAGTTGCGGCAATTCTTGCCGTGACCGCCAGTAATTCATCCCTGCCGACCACTCACTTGTGGCGAGCCCGTGTGTACACTGCCAAAGTGCAGCATAAAGAACACAGGTTGTGCCACGAGAAAAATTGCACGATAAAGTGTGAGAAAGTCTGAAAAAGTTTGAGAACCCCTGCTCTAGATGCCACTGCGAGGTTTTGAGTAGCTAGAAAGTTTGACGTTCCATAGTATAAAAACCCTCTACAAAATAGCTCCTAGAACTTGTCTAGCACAATAATATAGAATTATAGAGTAACTGTCTGTAGAATGAAAAAAATAAAATCTACTTTTGTACCTGGATACGAATGTGATAACTTCTGCTTTGTTGAATGTAAAATTAAAATGTGACAGTATTCTAGTTACCATAGGCTTAATAACAAATAGCTTATGTCTTCTGTCAAACATTGAGTGGTTATTCTCATAATTAAAGGGCATGTCCACCCCCAAAACTATAATCCCCCCCACTACTGGCCTTATTGTGTAGTGTAGTTTAATCCTTACCTTACACGCAGCTCCATAGGTTCTTCTGCTGATCCCCCCCCCCCCCCCCAAAGTCCAAAAAAAAACGCCCACCAGGAGTACTGTAGAGTCCATATAGGACTCTGCCTCCTGTCTCCCCTCCGGGAGAAGTTTGGAATGCGCACTGCAGCCCTTCTCCCCCTCCCTTCCGATTAGGATTCCCTTCCCCTAGCGTAAAATAATTTATACATAATATTCTCCCTGTCCCCCCATCCCCAACCGCTATAGTGTTAAGTTCAGAAAGTGCCCCAAACATTACTGAACTGCCGGCAGCCGCGTCCGTGATTGGCTGCCGCTCAGCCAATCACAGACGCGACTGCCGGTCCCGCCCCTCTGCTTGCATTTTCTCGCAAGCAGAGGGCCTGGCAGTGCGGCAGAGGAAAGAGGGAAGGTAAGTAATATTTGGGGCACTTTCTGAACTTAACACTATAGCGGTTAGGGCTAGCTGTTGCCGCCTGGCACTGCTTGCTACCTTTAAGTTTGTTATCCACCAAAACTCCAAGATCCCTTTCCAACAGGAATTCACAGAGCCATTTACAGCCCAGTCATGAGAACTGTTCAACCACGTTTCTGCTATACCTATTACATCATACTTTTCTTTCAATGCCATAATTTCGAATTCACCCATTTTGTCAGCCAGGCTTCTCGCATTTGCAAACATACATTTTAGATTATGATCCTGTAATTTATTTGTACACTTTAATACACATGCCTCCCTATCCCCTATGCTAGCCCACACCCCCTTTCCGCCCACCACTGGCCTATCTACCCCCTGCTTTCCTCCTGGGCTATCAATCCCAGTGAGACTGCTAATACCCTCCCCCCCCCCCAACCTAGTTTAAAATCTCCTCCAACCCTCTAGCCAACCCATCCGTACTAAAGAGCCTGCAGTAGACAGTAAAATCTGCCCAGTTCTCAATAAACCCAAACCCTTCTTCTTTACACCACTCTCTTAGCCACGCATTAATGCTCCTAAGCTCCCGTTGTCTCGTGGCTGCGGTAGTATTTCTAAAAACACTACCCTGGAGGTCCTTGCTTTTAACTTGGCCCCTAGCTCTCGGAAATCATGTTTAAGGACCTCACCTCCTCCTCTAACTTTGTCATTGGCACCAATGTGAACCAAGACCGCCGGGTCACACCCGGCCCCACACAATAATCTGTCTACACGATCCACCACATGCCGAACCCTAGCACCAGGCAGGCAACACACAGTTCGGCATGTAGGGTCTTGATAGATGTTTGGTTCTGTTGACACATTCTGGGTCACACTTCCAGCTGTACAAGAAAACAAGGGTATGAGTATGACTTCTTTTACTGAAACCCAATAGACACAAACAATCCCTAACTTGGTCCTGCAACCAACTAACAATACGACTATAATTACATTACTGCTGTCAATTCAAATAATTAACTTTCTTAAATTCACATGGTTAAAGTTTGTCCCAGTTCTTGTCCCACTGATGATTGTTAAAAAGAATAAAGAAAACCCTGAGGAAATAAGGAGTTAACACTGCCTGTTCAGTACAGGAATACTGTAATTAGGTGAGCAATCAGAAAACAAGATGTTAGCTTTTAATTCGGAATCAGCAGGGGGGCTATTCAGCATAAAATCTTTGATCCCACAAAAGGTTTGCATATTGGCAAGGGCAAGACACTGGGAGAATTAGTTACAGTTTCTGTTAACTGAACACTGTTTGAGGAATTAAACCCTTTTGAGCGCAGTTCAAAAGACTTGCTAAGAGGAAAGAGCCACAATAAAAGCGCATGCTGATGGCTACTGTAAATGCTGTTCTTAAGAAGACAAGAAAGGTTCATTGACAGAAACAAGTACAAACCAAGGTTTGCAGCCAAATGCTGGTCAATACAAACAGAACACAGAAACCATAATGCGGCTTTTAGTGTTAGAACATATTGACTTTATACCGCTAAAATGTGTGTTTGTTTTTATATATATATTTTTTTTAGGCATAAGGACCAACTTTAAAGGAAAAATAATTTAAAAAAATAATCTTTTTTAGGGCGCCAGGCAGACCAACGAACGACCCCCAACGGAACACATACAATGGACGATTCTTGGCCACATGTAGCGCTCGGCCGTTGAGGGTCGTTGCATTTGCACGTACCTTTAGGATTGGTGCACTTGATGATATGATATGATGGATGATATTTTGTGCCTATTCAATTTATGAAAACCCCAAAACTGCAAGAATTAGCAAGTTGAGAAATGTTAGTCTAACCTGAAATGTGGTCCGATTGTTCTCTTAGGGCTAGGCCACACTAGTGCGTTTGCGCACACGTTTAGCTAAAATGGAAATCGTGGGAATACGGAAATTCGCCCGATTTCCCATGCGCATGCAATTGCGCATCCATTCGAGTTTTGATAACGTGCGCGTTCACCATTTTTGGTGCATTAACGCATGCGTTTCCATAACGGAAAGCGGCAAAATCGCATGCCCAACCGCAAAATGCACAAAAAAGCGCTTGCGATTTTGTGCACGCTTACTGTGCGTTGCAGAGTGGCCTCAGCCTAACTCTTCTTTCTGCTTCCTGGTTCCAGTTAGCAGCTGTCAGTCATGCATGTAAAAGAGAACATTACAGCCAATGACTGAATGCTACTCCTCTAGCTGGATATGGAGTTCAGAGAAAAGCAACTAAAATAATAAGGGGAACAGAAGAACTATGCAGGCAGATTAGGTAACTTAGGTTGGGTATACACAAGGTGATTTTTTGGCCAAACCGACCAATATTTTGTTTATCGTCCCCGGCGACCAATGTCTGTCGCCCGGATCAGGCAAACAGGTGATCGGTCACGTAGGTAAATCACTGCCGTCTGGGAGGTCTCCTATGGTCCACACGATTGGACACGGTGAACTGTTGGCCGCGGCAGTTTTTATACTTGAGGGGTGAACATGCCCTTTAAGCTAGCCACGCACTTTACTGATTGACATTCTGCTGGAGAAAAAAAAGTGGTAGAGCAGGAAGTGGAGCAGCAACTTAAAATTACTATCAATGAAAAATCTCGGGGAAGTGGATGCACAGTCAATGTATTTAACCAAAACAGTTCTCCTACATGTGTTTTGAGATAAAGCCCATTTCTATATAAAGAATGGGTATATCCCTACAAGCCGCCTTCTTTTGTGGACATTTACATTTCAGTTAGGAAAAAAGATTAGAGGTTATGCAAATGTCTCTATCGAGAACCATTGTTTAGCACAACCACAAAAGATCTTGGAAGTTGGGATAAGCAAAGAAGCCAGGAACCAGTCCAACTTCCAGTACTGAATTAGCTTTAAAGGAACAGGGATATCAAATTCTCACTCAGCAAGATGTGAACTATAACTTCCCACATAGTGGCCACTGATCCACTGCTTTCAATACCCATAACTTTGAAACACCTGTTGAATGAATGTATTAACTCCTGGACTATTTTATTGCAAAATTAGATATTTATTAAAAAGCATATTGCTATCTGCCAATTGGAGGACACTTGCACATATAATTAGCTGCATTACAACAGAAATTGCTATTCTGTATCCAATCTCTAGCACGGCACTGAGGAGGTTAACGTCAGTTTTTTTTTTAAAGCAACGTGCAATTAAACACACAAAAACCCCAGCTAAATAGCCAGCACCGTGCTTTGTAAAAAGGCACATTAATCTCTACAATTTATTGTAATTACATATGATAAGGTGATAAAGATAAACACCTGCTGTTTATTCTATTCCAAAGTTCAGCACCTCCTTCTCCTGTCCACTTGCCTGGGGCTACTTAATTTGACTGTCAGGCAAGTCCTGGTTTAATTGAAACCTTGCATACTAGGGCACAGAAGAGGAGCAGCCTGTGAATCTCTAGAAGAAGGGGGAAAAGCAGCTGGCAGCAGAGCAGCGTGGGAGGGTGGGTAACACAGTAAAGGTTTTCTGTACACTGACAGGTGTGACTGTGTGGGGGTGAGGACAGTGACAACCAGTTCCTGTCGCACCATAAGGGGGTCCAGATAAACTGTAATCAAGAGATGTTTATAGCCTGTGTTAATTATGCCTGACACACTGTGTGCTTCTGTGAAATACCCAGCAAATTGCTTTATTTAGGGCACGATGCTATTTAATGTAAAAGGCACCCCCCCCCGTGTTTACGTGGTATGCTCCAAATACAAGCAGATAAGAAACTAAGTGTGATCTATATCAGCATCGTAAAGGTGATATGACACAAGGATTACCATCTTGTTCATGATCCTAATAAATATCAATAGTCTTTTTGTCTATTGTCTACAACGGATACCCATGATAGAGTCTAGAATTAATAAGAAAGTCACCTTGAGAATTTATTGCAAACAAGTCACAGTGTGTCATACATGTAGCGATTCCAATGTAATACAAAGAGAAGAGATTGGAAAAAAAATCTTGGTTGGTGCAACTTTCCAACTTCAAGAATCAAGACAATAAAAAGTACAGATTAACCCATAAAAGAAAGCACAAGAGGGGGTAATCTCACTGGACACAAAAAGAGGCTTATAATCAAAGGCAATGGGGATGTTTTGAATTGGAAAACTTTACTATTTTGTTTCAATCCTATTCAGGGATACTTTCCACATTTGAATTGTTACCACTTTGGAACTGAACCAGTTTGAAAAGTTTTTCTTATTCACATATGAAGAAATCAGATCAAAAGGTTTAGAAACACTGATTTCCCCAGTCATTTCAGTTCAGCACACTACCAATAGTAACACCATAACAATTACATTAACTGGCCATACCTGCAATGGAAATTCATTCATTCATTTTGGAGGATTTAAAAGGCAAGTCCAGCCCTCAAATTAAATCTTATATACAGGTAAATCACCCCTCAAAAACCCTAAACTGTAATAGTTTGAAATGTGAAATATATAAATCTAACCTGAAATCCTGCACAATGTCCTGTTGCCCCTGTTTCTGCTTTCTGGTTCTTCCAGTTAGTAACAGCCAATGACTGAATGCTAATCACTTAGCTCCCTCTTCTGAGCATGCTCAGGCACAGTACCACTAACCACTAAATTGCTCAGTTTCCAAAAGGCATAGCAGGCATACAGTGATGAATAGAGGACTAAGTAGGATATATCAACATATTTTGAAGAGGTATTCTTTCTAAACAATGTTATTATGAGAGTAGAGTTATTGGCTGAATATTGTGCTGCTATTTTATTGGTTCATATTCCGACTCCTAATACACTTGGCTGAGGTCTTGTTGCAGTCACAGGTAAACCCTTCAAGGAGAAAGGGTTTAACAGGCTGCTGTATTTCTCACCTATCCCATCAAGGGGATTTGGGGGGAAATGTGGAAGGCAGTAGAACATGCTCTGGGAATTCTCTAAATTTCTGTGCTTTCCTACCAGTCACGCAAGAACATTCTGAACATGCAAAATATTAGAAGCTTGTGAACAAGGTCATTGCGGCATAAAGAAAACCCCGCAGTCAAAATTCCGACACGGGTAACTAGAACTAGCACTGACACAATCTAGTTCCTTAGAAACGTGTGGTTCAGCTTAAAAGCACACGGATGACATTTTTACTAAACGCCATGTGGGCAAACAACCTTTTAAACACTGCAGAGCACATTCTTGACAGACAGCGGCATTTACGAATAATTAAATACTTACCTCACAGCTACTTAGGGGATTAATGTAAGTTATATGTCAGGTATACCAAGGCTGTACAGTAACAAATAACACGTTAGAGAATTAGAAAACATCACTGGGTAATCAATATAATCAGAAAGGAAAAACAAGGGTGTCTACAGATCAGTTCCCTCCCCATTCATCATCGATTTACAGTGTCCACCATGAAAACCAGTCAAACTCTTTTATAATAACCAAAACATAAAGAAAAATGGTTGAACCCACTGATGCTCTAGTGGAAATCATAGACCAGAAGAAGCGCAGGTTTAAAGGTAGTGGATGTAGCCCTGGACCAACAAATTTATGGGTCCTAGAAAGTAAACGTCACTTACAAAAGTAAAATCTTGGTGCTAGTAGAGTCAGAATAGGTGTTCTGCAAGTTACAAATTAACCAATTTTCCACAGGGCCATGGTCTTCTTTTCAACAACAATTAATAACCACATACACGATCTACCTATCGGCTTTCTCTCATTAAACAGAGAAGATACTGACCATTGTTTTCAGTCATTTTGGCCCCCACACCTTGGCGATATTTAGCAAATCGCGCAGGATCCAATAGTATTTATTAAGTATTGGCCATGTGTACGTCCATCTTAAGTGTGGCTTAGGCAGACACTTAGCATGGCCAATGATATACCTATACTGTGTTAGAATCAGTATTTTTGATATAAAATGTAACTGTCCAACAATTTCCCTCTAGCTATAGGTAAGTCAACAACTGGTGAATGGTGGCGCTAGATATTCATCCACACATGGAAGCCCCAAGTTAAAGCAACGCCTTCTGTAAGTTAGAAGCCAGCATAAAATGGGAAGACCCTACAGGTCCCATGGTACTAATTGTAATGAGTAACTAAAGGGAGAGACACAGCTGGTGATATCGGAATAGAGGTTATAATTAGGGAGTGATTCAGTTTAAAAAGAGGAACCAAGATTGCACATATTTCTCAACATCAACCACTGAAATACGTTCTAATTACGGCAAAATTTCATTGCATTTAAACAAGAAACTGGAGTGATTCACGCCAGTGATAAATTGTTCGACATTTCGATTTGTCAGGGTTCTGAAAGGATGTGAGCACTAATTTCAGGATAGGCTTAGGGTTATTTAGTTATAGGAAAACTATATCTACTTGCAGTCAATACATATGGAAGCACTGGGGAAACCTGGGCACTATATTTTGAATTTATAATTAGTGTAAGTGCAGGTATAGGGCCACCCCAGCCTGAAAAAGACTAATAAGAATAGAGAATTCAGCTGCTGATATGAATAAAATTAATTTCCCCTCTCCGCTGGGAATGATGGATCCTAATAAGTAAATATTATAATAAAATATTCATCATCCATAGAACAGTAAAGCAACTAACTGGAACAGACCAATAATAGCCCGAAGCTCTTCTTCGGTTTCTATGGAGATGCAGTTTGCACCGTTCTAAAATAGGGGGTACACAATGAAGATGATCGAATTATAACGGGTGTTCATGGATGCGGGAATTACTATGTTGGGTTGTGTATGTAAAATGTACAGACTTCTGTGGTAGCCAATTAAGAATTAGCTTTGGTAATTCTGGTTTAGGAATCTAAACTGAACTGAGAAGTGAACCGTTTGTCTTGGGTGCTGGGTTAGAAAGGGCAATGGGACTATTGGAGCTCTGCACCCTGAAATGCCAGGTGATCCCCATTTATCTGGAACCCAGCTTACTCTGGAATAACGTTGAACAGCAGCACCATTTGGCTTCTTCTTACCAGTCCATAACACCATGCAATGCCTCTTAGGTGTGTTTCTTCTCCAGTGTTAAACCCTGATACACAATCTGCACAATAGAATTTAACAATAAAGGTTCCGTCACTACAGTAAATCAACAGGTGCATGAGATGCCAACATTCTCTATCCGCCCATGCCAAGCATGCAGTGACAGGCGCCAGTAACCTGTTCTGTCAGTCCGAGCACATTTACACAACAACAACAGAAAGAGCTATTGGTAACTAAGAAACCAAATCAGTAATGAGTAATAACCTAGCCTATTAACCCCCTGAAACAGCAGGGAGCGGTGTCGGAACAAGCACCTTATTCATAACTGGATGATGTGTTTAAGAATAATCTATGTTGGGTCTGCAGTTTACTGTAATGTTTTACTAGCTTGGATAAAGAGGTTTTCGCCAGCATGTGCAAACTCCAATATATATTTTGTGCTGGTTTTCGTTTATGTAAAGTATAACACAAGTCAATGCTGGAACCTGATCCACAAGACAGAGCTTTGCAATGTACATTTAATGTATATAAGACAACCACAGAACAACACACGCCTGCAACATTCTAATAAATATTTCAAGTCTTCATTCTGCAAAGCATTGCACATATAAAGGGACAGTGGGCCTGACACATAATTAGAGGTTTCGTTTCTTTTAAATTTATTTAGCAGGAGATTATAAAAGGTGTACAAATGGAGAAGTACAATAGATTTCCTTGGATACCCACATAATGTACCTATTTCTCCAGGTGTTTGTACATCAACCTCAGTGCTGTGTAACAACAATAAAACTCTGTGAATTCTTACGGTCTCTATTTAGTGAACAGGTTTCACTGCGACTGTTAGGGCTAGGCTCCACCTACACATTTTTTGATCCAATCACATTTCCGATTTATATTGCGGTATAGAACATTTGATAGACATAAAAACGCATTGAAATGCATTTTGTTGTTTAAGTGGGAACAAAGCATTTTAAGTGCAGTGTGCTGACCTTCCTACATTCTTAATTTACTGCACTCCTCTACCAGCAAAGCCACCTCTCCAGAGCCTTTTAAACCAAAAAATATACAGCAAGTTTAAAAAGAAATGAAAGTACTTTAAAACGTATTGTATAACAAATCGCAGATGCAGAGAGCAGACAAATAAAAGGTATTACTTTTGGGTGAAATTTAGTTTAAGTTGTCCAAAAAGTTTAATTCCTCCAAGATGTTGTTCTCACCCATGAGACATGAAGACCAATAAGAACTTAAAGACATATGGTGCGCATGCACTAGGAATGCAAACCTTTCACATTTTTTATTTAGGTGTATGGCCGGCATTAGTTAATCTCCATGGCATCCATTGATTGAACTTGCCCAGCCTCCTTTCAACAGCCAATCTCTCATTACCCAGAATTCCTCCATATATAAAATGTGCTAGAGGTCCAGATTAGAAAACTAAAGCCTAGCCCAAAGATGGGCAAGGTGTGATTGAAAGGTAAGGTACCTCAAGGCATCCCACTAAACAGATTACTGCATTTCTTCTATATTATCTGCTTCACAAAATGTAAACCACCCATAACTTTTTAAACCTGAACTGGAAAAACAAGTTGAATTATAAGGACAGAGTTGATGGTACCCTCAAATTCCAATATGTGTATATGAAAGGCATTATGAAGAAAGTAAAACTACATACACAGCACCAGAACAGCAAACTGAATTGGTCCTACACACAACAACATTCAGCAAATCCCATCAGATCCAAACTAAATATCAGGAATGTGTATGGCACAAATTAAATTCTGATGCCAACCAAAGACACGTGAACAGATTCAGAGCTAAATTTTACATCCAACCAATCGTTAGGTTTGATTTATTTATTGATTATTTGAGGGTCATCAGTAGAAAAGAAACTGCACATGCATATATTTGATATTTAGCCACATGTCCAATCATTGGAAGGAATTGGTCATTTTACCTATATTCTGTGCAGTCTCTTTGGTGTGATGTCTCTGTACCCTCAAAAGAACCTTAAGAAGGAACAGATAAGTGCTGGATATCCATAGTAATAGGGGACAGAACAACAAAAACAGTGAAAGTTGGGAAGAATTACAGTTTCCAGTAATGGGCAACTTAAAAAACTAATTTCCCAGTGTACATATCCTTTATAAGTCCATTATACATATCATTGGATTCTTTATGCAACCTTCTTTAAAGTTTTGTCATCTGCATGGAACCTCACATGTATTTCTGAATTTAGCAATGTTATCAAGATCTGGAACACAGCATCAAAGACCTATGGTTTTCCTAAAAAGGCTGGGTAGACATGGGGTGATATTTGACCTGATCAAATCAGTGACCTGATCAAAATATTGGCGGTTTGTCCTGGATCAAGCACTCAGACCAACAATTTGGTTGGATCCAAATTTCTCATGGCCAATAATTTCCAACCATTTTTAAGCATAACCAATTGAAAACAATGGTAGGAAAGTTGTACAATCCCCCAGTGGATTAAATCTGACCAATAATTTCCCTACTATCGTCCTGATACCTATAGCTTCCCCCAAAATACCAATTCATTTTACAAACTGTAGACAACCACAGATGGTTCTGCACTCAAACAGATCCATTAGCAGAGTGACTATTAAGAATACAGAAATATACAGCTGGAACATAAACCAATGCCGATATAGAGGTGGAAATACTAGAGTGAGGATACAGATAATATTATATTGGACACCACAGGTTTGAGTATAGACATTCAAGTTAATATATTTAAAATCTTTCAGAAATCTCCGTTTCAGTCTCATATGATGTCATAGTTCAATTTCTCCAAGATAAAAATAAAAGATGTGATCTCACTCCTAATTCTAAGAAAACTGTGCTAAGCCCTTGTTACTGGAGTTTGAATCAAGTATTGGTCCAAAAAATTTCATTAGCCACATAGAAATGATGACGGTATGGACTCAATCCATTTACCGCCCAGGTGTTACCTTTTGTTTATGTTTTCTTACATAAACAAAACATTGCAAAATGCAGCACAAGGAAAGTATTATATTTACACAGTAACAAAATCTAGTTACAAAAAAATGCAAAAAGCGCAGATGTGTTAATGCAGAATAGGTGTGAATTGTAACACCCGAAAGACGCAAAGCCTTTTACAAACAAGGGACTGACAAGAGAATAACAATAATTATGGGGTTTGGGATTTTATTTTTAATGGTCGTACGTTTCAATGACATACTAAAGCATTTTAGTTTAATAGCCCTTCCAATTAGCACTTCAGCTGTCTAGCAGCTGCCCGAAGAACCACATAATAACAATAATACTGTGCAGAGATTGGAAAATGCAAAAGAGAGGAAACTTTATTATAATTCATAATAATATGTATTTTATTTCTTAAATAGGGCTACATATTACACAGCACTTCACAATTTTTTATCCAATAACCTCCAGCCCTTCCCCAAAGAGCTTACAATCTAATCACACAGCCTCCTTGCAGATGTGTCCAAGGGAGGATCTAATAGATGCTTCCACATGAAGCTGACGTAAGATGTGCATCATGTGCAAGTGGCAGGTCCACGACAGATGAACATCTCTTTCTGAAAATGATCAAATGTGTGGCCCCATGGTAGGGCTTCCAGTGACAGCGGCCAAAGACTTACGTCAACTGCAATCTTCCATCGGTAATGGCCTTAAGGCTGGGTAGACACGGGCAGATTTTTCAGCCCAATCGACCGACGATGTCGATCATCTGTTCATCCGGATTGGACAAAAGGACGCGTAAACGTGCGGTTCCCATACAAACTATCGGCCACGGCCGACAGACATTTCCCCTGGCTGAGCACTCGCACGGGACAAATAGTCCCTTTGTGTGTACTCAGCCTAACTATCTAACTTTCCAGGTAGTTTTGCAGGCCCACCCTAGATCATTTCATTTTAAAAGTTGTTTAGTTGGTCACTCATGGCAGCAAGTTAGAGGAACACAGTTACTGATCAATAGCTCATTTAATAACACTGTCAATTAGCCTTGATCAGTGTAGTGAAGATAGATTAATGAACGCTTTAACTGATTTACCCCACGGACACTTTTTTCTTTTTGCATTATCACATTATTTTGCTTGAACAACGTGATTTAATTCAGTAAGAAAAAATAGGTTGCAACAAACTGGAATGGCTAATGGTTGTTTGCTAATCCGATTACTGGGAACTTCAAGCACTGTACACTGGTTTTCAGGCAGTGACGACACATATTTGGGGCAATTCCTACAGACCATAACAAGGAGAGGGCAATAATAAACCTGATTAGAAAGCTGCGACTTTTCCCACAAGGCTAGAACAACTAAAAGCAATGTGTGGCTTTACTATGATAGTAGCTTTCAGATAAAGAGGATCATTGAGATTATTGCACTGTTATAAATACTTTAAAGCATTAGAAGAGCACAAAATTCCGTTCACTAGCAGGAAGGAAGTTGTTCCATTACAAGCTCACCAGAAAGATGGCCTGATATAAGGTGGCCATACTCTACAAAAGGTAATTGCGATTGTAACACTGACTGATACTTTGATCGACAGACGTACAATAAGCTGTACCATATATATTGTTTGACATTCACTTGGCTATTCATTTCTAATGTCGACTTTTGTAAAGTTACAGTTAACCTGAACTGAAACTACTATGATCATTTAACCGATCAACCTAAAATACAACTTTCCAGATCATGCTACAATCAATATTACGATTTAGTGTCAGCAGAATAAGTTTGGGAAATTTTAAACTTTTTGGGCCATTCAATGAAAATGTCTTCTTACATGTTGGTTTGACTAGATTGTAAGCTCTATGGGGCAGGGACCTTCTTTCCTCTTGTGGCAAAGCTCAAGTACTTTTTATATAATTTATATATTTATGTACTGAACTATCTATGTATTTGTTCCCCTTGAATGACTTTATTGTATTTTGTTACTTTACAGCGCTGCGTCCCCAAGTGGCGCTTTATAAATGAACTATACATACATACATACATACATATCGGCCCAGTGTAAGGCAACCTTTACTCAAAAAAAAAAAAAATCAGAGCTGATTTTGCAAATTAAAATATGCAGAATAATTGGTATAGACAAAATATAATCCGTGGCAAGGGATTACTGATAATTTAACTTGCAGGGGAAAATACTAGGTAGAAGTCTGCCAGTATCGATCATAGGAAGTCTGCCGGTACAAGCCCTTAAAATCCTCACACACATGTCCGATAGGATGAAAGAGGAACAGGTGTGTGTGCCGTTTAATCTGATAATCACAGGTGTGTATGCGTTTGCGTCGTTCGTCATACCCAAGCGAATACATACACACTGCGTTTATACACACTGCGTTTGTCGTATATGTGTGCTAAGGAGCTAAGCAAAGATACAAACTAGACTACTAGTATGTGCAACCTGTGTTCTACCTTCATATGCTTATCCTTTTCCTATGTTGGGTAATAACATGATAAACATTATTTATCTGCATCCTCACTGCAATCCACATTTCATACTGTGTGAACAGTATAATGAACTAGGTAATGTGCTATCAGTCTCCAATTACGTATGTCTAGAGGTCAAGCAATCATCTATATCCTAAACCTGTTACAGGGATGGGCTAAGCACACAGATCACAAAAATCCAAAGGCCTTTTCACTAATTCTTTCTAGTGACATCAATTAGGGAGATAAAATACAGACTAGTGAAAGTTTGGTGCCCTGCACATTGGAAATGACAGTCAGAAACAGAACTTCTCTGTATTGTCCTACACCTACAGTATTTTACCATAGTTTATCAGGAACAGGTCCCCCGTATGAATAAACTCGCACTACCAGCGTCCCCACTATTGGCTGTTTCCCTAACGCACAGCAAACACAAACACGTCACATTCCGAACTTTGTTTGGTTTCTACGGTTTCTGCTAAATTAAGTGTTTTGCTGGATTTTTCAATTGTTTGATGTGTCCTGTATAGTCAGATTTATTTTGAACACTTAGCAGGGAATCGTAGTACATAGTATTTATTTACACAACAAAAAATAGAGCAAGTCTTGTTAAGGGAAGTGTAGGGAGAAACAATACAGTTGTAATTAATTGGTTACGTTTTCTATATTGTTCTAAATAGTTACAATGTGCACACAGTACCAATAAAAGGGAGATCCTGTCAGGTCTAACCGGATTGGACTTTTATTGGTCGCATGTGTGGTCAAAAAACGTCTGATCTCATGGCCACAAGATAACTTGGCTGGGAGTAAAAATTTCTTTCACCCCCTTTACTTTAGTATGGGAAACACAAAGCACCAACTGGCCACCCAAGCAATCTCCCTATACAAAGTGTGTAGTAGTCCAAGTCTCAAATGCTAGTCAAAGACGTAATGCTAAAGTACTCTAAAGACTGTGGATTTGTAGACTATTTAATACCAATATATTCTATTGCTTCCAAGGTTAATACCACTACGACCACAATATGACCACATAGAATTTTCAATGCACCATTCAGAACCTAAAGAGACATTCTGTTCTATTATGAATAGAGAGGCATGTTAGTTTAAGCTCACACTGATTAAAACACATGGGAGTAAACCTTGTGGGTAATAATAAATATAAACAAGCTACAAAAGTACTTTTTCCCAACAAGCATGAAAAAAAGATTGATCTTTATTGACACGAGGCATGTGGAACAGGGAGCCAACGATGGTACACCTTAACAGCCGCTTCCCATGCAAAGTATAGTAAATTAGATCGGGTGTGGGTGTGTGTGGGGGGAGGAGAATATGTAATATTCTAATGGAATATGTAAGGAAAGTAAGATGTTTATGTCCAGCTTTAAATGTACACCCTAGAAAACTAAAATGGAGCATCATACAGTTTATCTTTCTAAACTGTAGGCAAATCTCCTAGTGTCTACCCCGTCCCTATTTTACGATCTGAGCATGCTCAGTATGCTTGATCCAGGGAGAGACAGATATCGAAATCAGCGTACTTTGCATCCCTCTGTGCTCAGGGGGGATGGGAGCAATAAAGTGTTTAGACTGTTAAGTAAAACATATTCTGGTCTTTGTAAAGTGGGCAACTGGTATTCCTTGCCTGCAGAAATGTAATTACACCTTAAACTATAAACACATACTACATCTTAATGTCACTGCATGTTTTAAACCCACAGGTTGTCACAATCAGGCATCCGGATCTGTTGAAAGCAAAATACCTCAGTTAAATGTAATTGTGTTACCATCCTTACCCTTAGGACATACCTAGCACCATAATTAAAAGTCCCATCTTTTCACACCATTGAAATGGGCCGTATTTGAAATGGCGTTATAAAAGTACCAGCATTATATATTCAACGTGGATGAAACTTGTGTGGGGCACCATTAATTCTCTCCCACATTCTGCGAACCAAGCCAATTATCTTCTTCTCTGAATTTATAATAAACATAATTAACACCAATGGTATCTTGCATAACCCAACATAATAAACATCAGATTTATCTAGTAACTAACTAGTTTATAGCCAATTCACATTGAGTCCTGTTTGCCTTGGGCCTGCACAGACAATAAAACAAGCCTCTATTCCCAACAGATTCTTTAGCTAATAAAGGCAATAACTGACAGCAGCAGGTCCCTAGAGAACTAGGTGAAGCAGGTCATAGCCACAGGTTACAATATTATGTTGTTTATTATCCAAATGATTACAGGGTAACCCTTTTGAAATAAAATAATAACAAAAGTGGTATAAAGGTGATACTTTCCCTGAGTTTATTATCCAAGAAACTGGAGCCTTCAGTTGGGATCACCTGAACTACTTACAAGTGGGATAGGGGACAAATCTATCAATGCTATGGAATGGAATGGTGGGCATAGACATAAAAAAACACTAGTCCTTTGTAGCTCCACCCCACTTAAGGCACAGGGCCAACCAATGGGTTGCATGTTCTGCAAGAAGCACATCTACCCATTGGACAGACCATGGGCAGGGTGGGAGAAGGAGCTAGAACAGTCCAGTGATTGGAAAATTCAACCCAAACCCAGGTATGAGGCTATCACCATAGGTAGTCTAATGTAAGGGCTTGATGTATAGCTGCCCTTTAATAGTTGAAAATCATACATAACAATAGAAACAATGCACCATAATGATGGTAATCCTTCTTGTAACAAAGTATTGCAATTTATATCTTTGCTAGAGGTTTGTTCTATATTTAACATCTTCCAGTAGGTGTGATAACAAATCTGTCATTGAATTTTATGTGTTGCCAAGATGAATGAAATGTATTCATTAAGATAAAAGCATGGAGATGTCAAACTGATTTGGAAAAAACACTATCTGCCAAGTTTAAACAAATATAAAAATGAGTAAAAAATGTAAACACAATAGGGAGAGCCCTCTGGTTTTCTGCTGTACCCTCAGAAATAAAAACCAACCACCTGTCCCATATAGTGTACACCATGTGTACCCAACCCAAAATGCTGGATCATCAACGACAGCCGACCAATCATCCATACACAAACTGATCCATGTGTCGCGCCCACACCTTTATATACACATAAACAATTATTGTCAGCTGGTGTAGCCGACAAACAGTTGGTAACTTTGGCCAACAATCTTGCGATTGTGGCAGCCTGTCTGCGTCATTCATTAATTTGTTGGGATGGAATACAAATAACGGCAATGGGAGCTGCTGTATGTTAGATTTGGTCTTAAGTTGTTTGTCGTCCGATTCAGCCGACAGTATCTAACATGTTTACAAAGCTTTATTTCCCATCTTCCCAATGGTAGCTAACTCCTCCCACACTTCACAACCTCATGAGTTGAATCATGCACGAAGGAAACAGCAGGGGGGAGAAAAGTCAATCATTGTCCATGACGTAGGTGGTCACGGTGATGATTGACAGTGGGGTGGAAGTATGTGGCCTCTCTTGGCAAGACCCAGCTAATATCGTTAAAGATGCCAGTGGTGCATCTTTTAACAATGTGAATGAGCAGTTGACGCTGTGGCCAGATAAACGACAGGTAGATGTTTTTTAGTATTACAGGTGTGCATAACTCTGACCTTACAGATGGAGCTTGTGATGTCATAAGTTTTGTGCTTCACCTACAAAGAAAATGGGTCAGAAGGAAGGAGATCTAAACTGCCCATCTTATCCATGATGACCAGAGGAGTGGTGTTCTTCTGATGCAGCTGGGGGATGGAATCTCCTAGCTCTATGGGAAATGTATGTTCCTTTTAAGCTATGGTGCAAATATACTCAAATAACTAATATATTAAACAACTCTGCTGAAAATGTGGATGGACTGTCTGCCTATATTAGAATTGTCCCGTAGAAGTGGTCCAGATATAGAAAGTTGAGGTAAACCACTCACAACAGTCCATGTAGATGACATCCCACTGAGAACTACTGCACATTCTTTAAAAACTCAACAATGTTTAACTGTGTTTTCCAAGGCCAATAAACCTTATTTTATATTTTGACACAGTATCGCTGTACACAACATCTACTGCTACACCACACACTTTATAGAACAAGGTCTGTTCCCTATTGGTCTATATTGATTACTACTTATATAGTCAGTGCCATAGACAATCCTAAATATGACCCTGCCACAAAAAAACCCCACCACTTACACCAAAGCTACAGGTCTAACAGTTGTTTGTTATAATAATAATAATATGTAGTATTTGCAATGCTCACAAATGATGCTAGTAATATTTTGAGATACAGTTAACCATGATTTAGTTCTTATTTCTTTGAAAGTCCCAATCAAAACAGCCTGAAAGAACAGATATGGTAAGCAGTTAATACAGGCATGTCTTCCTGATAAATGGCAGATCTCATAGACCCAGGTGTATGATCATTACCGCTTTCAATATGTGAACCCAATGGAAGTTGCAGTAATATGTATAATTTAAAAACAATTTCCATACAGAGTACAGGGGGGTGAGTGTATGAGTGTATAGGGATATTATGGTGGATTATTGCATGTGTATGTATCTTTAGATACTTCTAACTGTCAGTCAGCACAGAACATGATTACTACCCTTCCAACAAGAAGCCAACTAAACGTGGCATGGGGGTCTCCAAATAGGGAGACATATAAAACATATACAAGTTGGTGATACAGAATATTATGACAGTACATGTTACCCCCACCTTTTAGAGATCATGTCACAAATTGTATATACTTTAATCAAAACTCCTGACACAGTACAAGAACTACAAAGGATCACTGACAGAACATCCTGTGTAATCCCCTCGAGATTACTGGGATACATCTCTCCCTCTTTACACATGGCAAAGGTTGGAAGACTATGAACTCTGTCAAGCATGTAAGCCAGACCAGTATGTGTAGAGAACAAGGCATTGGAAAGGGGGCTGGGTGAACCTCATGGACAGGAACAGAAGGGATACAATGAAAAGGGTGATCAGCACAGATGCACCCAAAAAGATCATACACAATCAGTTAAAAATACAAGGCAGGAATTCAGATCCAGTCTTACCAGTTATTTGGCAACATCCTTACAGTAAAAATCACAGTGAGCAGTGTTTGGCATGTACAGGAGAGTCTCCTACCATAGAATTAGATTCACAATATCGGACCTTGCTGGTCGGGGATACAAAGCTCTGAGACATATATTCCCTTTACCCACTGAGAAACACATGTAAACACATTCAGTGTGACAAGGAAATGAGAACTTGTGTAAAGGGATAAAATGATTCACGCTTCATATTTGGAACGTTAAGAAATACAAACAGTCGCATTGATCCTAATTTATTCTTAAACTTAAAATAGCTACACAAGGGACAACAAACAAAACACACATAAAAGTTGAGTACAGCTCTCTGCCCTCCAGCCTCTCCAATTATTTTGTTACTCTCATTAAAATCAACAAGGCTGTGGTGAGGTCCCCACAGTCAATGTATTGGGATTGCTGCTCAAGGTTCCCTGTTTGAAGGTAAATAACACACACAAAAAAAACTGCTTCCCACTACAGATATTATGTGCACAAATAAAAAACAGAAAACATGCAGGCTTATTAACCATTTATAATGCTCCAGTTGTGTCTACGACACTCTATGAATGTAGAATTCCTAGTGAATTCATTAGGCAGACACCATAGATGATATCTCTCAAAAAATCAAGTGAACATTTACACAAATTATTTTTCGTATGAGAAAAAAAAGAGCATTAGACATTCCGTGTAGCAGATATATTATATTCCGTATCCAATACAACACTGGGGATCTGAGATTTCACAAAAGACAAAATAAGGTCTCTACAAAACGTATATGAAAACGCACAGCAGTAAGCTTAATCAGCGTGTGTGCTAAAGAGAGTGTTCGTGTGTAAGAGAAAGTGTGCGTGTTTTTGTTTTCATTTTAAGTTGAAGGTAAAAGGCATTTTAAGGGGAAGTAAAGACTTACCCATTGTGAGGATCTGATGCAGTTTCTCTCTTCACATCCACATGCTTTAAAGCCCAGGCACAGTAATGAAAAAAAAAAAAAAGCTTTCACAACTCACTCAATGGATTTCTTGGCTGCCAGAGAAGTGGGTGGATCTCTTAAGTTTCTAGTGAAGATGAGACAGACCATTTGGGCGTGTTGTGTGTGTGTCTTTCTCCCTCCAACTCCCTTCCTCCAATTTTTTTTTACGTTTGCCTCTCCTTGTGGTGTTTAGACACACATGACAACTGTGTCTTTTTAGGAACCCGTGGCCTGCCATTCTTTTGCCTGCGATCTCCTGCTAACTTTAGGTCATTGTCTGTGGACTTCCCAGCTGGGTGACAGAAATTTGCAAGTTAAGGAAAGTCGTGCACAGGTAGTCAGGCCATTAAACAAAAGCAAATCCCCCAGTCATCCACACCAGCCCAACCCCCGACCTAAGAATCCAGGATGCCAACAGACCATGTGGGAACATTTACAAGATTAGGTTATTCAACATCAAACACCCAATGAGTAGAGAAAATCAATTTATTATTCAAAGGGTAAATATAAAGGAGTAGTCTGAATATCATCTTTATTTTACAAGGTAATGTAGATGGCAGAGCCTGTTTTAATTTAGTGGGAGCTTTTTTTTAACTTAATCCATAGTTTCCATTATAACAGCACCCCTATTGGCCAAATATAAGATAGTCACACAGCTACTGCTCAAACTGGATACAAACCTTCCGATCCTGACCAGCTTGGCCAGGACGAAGGACTGTCGGACATGGCAAAAGTAAAAGTTGAGGCAACTGAGCATGCTGTCCATAGAGGACCGCATGATCAGTTGTGGTTTTCTGATTCGTCCAATTCGAGAGGAACGAATGGTAGGATCGTTTGCGTCCTGCCGGGGGAAAACAACCAATATTTCGGCCAGACCAATCAATACACTGAAATGACGGTCAGTCAGGCCATATAATTGGATGGTGTGTACCCAGATTTCTAGAGACAAGCAATGCTACGGTACCTATGAATAAAAAATAATTGAAAACAGCTACTCCATCAATTAGTGGTAGGTTAAACCTACCAAAGCATTGTGTGGTTTACTTCCCTTTACTTGGCTGCAGGTTGGACAACTTTGGTTTATATGCTGCTATGTTCCAAAAGCCCTTTGTAAGAGATACAACATAACACATACCAGGTGTAAAACTTAGGCCATTAATCTGCAACAATGAAACTGATGTTGCTTTTTAAGGCTAGGTACTCACGAAATTTTTTTCGGGCTGACCAACTATTCACCACAAGCAAGCAGTCGGGACTAATCACCATCGCCAACAGATCGCCATGACCATTCACGCGGTCCATAGGAGACCGACACATCCATTCTTGATGAACAATATGTACAGATATACCTTGTATATTTTATAACAATATGTACACATATACCGTGTATACTTAATAACAATATGTACACATATACCTTGTATACTTTATAACAATATGTACACATATACCTTGTATACTTTTTTTAACAATATGTACACATATACCTTGTATACTTTTTAACAATATGTACACATATACCTTGTATACTTTATAACAATATTGGCACATATACATTGTATACTTTATAACAATATGTACACATATACCTTGTATACTTTTTTTAACAATATGTACACATATACCTTGTAATACTTTATAACAATATGTGCACATATACCTTGCATACTAGAGACATTCTATAGTAGAGCTGTCATTGTTACAGCAGAGCACCAGATATTTTTGATCCTAATGTAAATGGAATCTACAGCTGTAAGCACTCGTTACCCAATACGAATGGGAGTGATGGGGGTTGTAGAATTCAGTGGTGACATTGTGATGAGTGAAATGAAAGGTTTAGAACCCACCATTGCGAAATCACAGGAGGGAAATATAAGGATATTAGAGGTGACACTAGTTCCATAATTTTATACAGGTCATAGCAATCCAGGGTGAATTCTCATCTCATTGTAATACACTTTAAGGGAGTATTTTATTGGTTCAGTTTGTTATATAAATGTTGTTGCATACTGGCGCCCTCTAGTGTTTGGGTTTCTTTTACTGTATTTTACTGCAGTGTTTGTTTATTGTATTTACTTATGTTGTAGGAAATTGTTAAAGGGCATGTCTACCCCAATCTAAAATGTATACATTGCATAAGATCCCCACAAGCACAGAGAATGCAATACTTGAAAAGTTAGACCAGAAGGCATCTATTGAGCATGATGTTTGTTACCCCTTCTCTTCTGCTTTCCAGTAGAACACATAGACAAACTTTGGGCTGAATAAATGCCTTCAAGTACATCTTTCAACAGAAGTACTGCAGTCTTGGGTGCTTCAGCAATGTATACATTTTAGATTGGGGGTGAATATGCCCTTACTGTAGATCTTATAATTTTTCTTTGTTAAAGTGGCCATACACTATTAAAGGGTATGTCCACCCTTAAAACTAATTTTTGATACAGTACTCCCCCTGGTCCCCCAGCCCCAACCGCTTCATTTTTATTTTTAGAAAGTGCCCCAAACTTTTACTTACCTCCCCTCTTTCCTCCGCCGCGCTGCCGACCCTCTGCTTGCGATAAAATGCAAGCAGAGGGGCGGGACCGGCAGTCGCATCTGTGATTGGCTGAACGGCAGCCAATCACGGACGCGGCTGCCAGTCATTCAGTGCAGCGGAGGAAAGAGGGGAGGTAAGTAATGTTCGGGGCACTTTCTAAAGATAAAAAAGAAGCAGTTGGGGCTGGAGGAACAGGGGGAATACTATATTAAAAGGGATTTATGCTGGGGGGAGGGAATCCGGAGAGGGAGGGAGGGGGAGAAGGGCTGCAGTACGCATGCCAAACTTCTCCCGGAGGCCAGGTAGGAGGCAGAGTCCTATATGGACTCTGCTATCCTCCTGGTGGGCAGTTTTTGGGACTTTGGGGGGGTGTACTCCAGGAGACCGCAGAATGGAGCTGGGATGTGAGGTAAGGATTAAACTACACTACATGATGGGGCCAGTAGTTGGGGGGGATTATAGTTTTGGGGGTGGACATGCCCTTTAAGATGTTAAAGCCTGGAGGTTCTTACCTGTGAAGTTCCCACAATGTTCCATGGGTGGATTAATTACGATAATGTGCGCTATAGCGGTTTAGAACCAGGAAGCGGTCAGAGATTTTCATCTTTGCAGCGGTGGATCGCACGAAAGGTAAATTTACTTACATTCGTCCCTGGCTCCTGCTCAAGAATGTGAGGCAAGACATAGCTCCTTAACCTCCCGGTCTTCAATCAATGCATTAAAGGAATAGTTCACTTTTCGAGTGATAATATCAACTACAAGCCATAATATCTGATAAAAGTCTATGGAGACTATGGCCTTATGAAATGGGTTTATGAAATGTGCCTGCATACACAATAATAGCTTAAGCTAGGTACAGACATTACTGGATAAAAAGGACCACAGGTCCTTTATCAGTAACGTATGTACACACAAAACGTCCTCTTATGATGCCGACCAACGTTCGTTCAGCAGCAGCATTAGAAACAATTGTTACAGCCTGAAAAATTCCCTGTGTGTAGACAAATCTTCAAACATGACAGAATCTTTAAGATTCTGTCTGTCATCTTTAAAAGGTTGGTACTGTGTGTTCCCAGCTGTGCACAGGTAAGCAATGTGTTAGACTTTACCCACACAAGGATACAGTTTTTTATGCTGCCAGCCATTGGCTACCGTGTTGTTGTTTCAGTTATAGAAAATAAATAAATTAGCCTCACATATAAACCAGATGTGTTTCCCCCCCAGTGATATATTTAAACTCCGAGTGCCATTTTTATCTGGCTTAGTTGGTATTTTATTTTTATAGCACTAGCAATTTGGTAATTCTGTCGTGCAATATCCCGTTGTGCTTTTCATCATCCTTACAACAGGAAGCCCAAGGCAGCTTTTACTTTTTACAAACCAGAAAAGACTGTACAACACGGAGAAGCATGTGTCTTTAATTTCTGTTAGGAGACAATAGCTACCATTTAATAAAATAGGGCTTGTACGCTTTTCACTTTCTCTAAAACAGAAAAATATGAAAAGCTTTCTTTACTTTGGGCAGAAAAAAAGAAATTTTCCAACACAGTGAATGATTTCAGCTGCAGATATATGCCAAATAATATATATGTGTCTTTAGATGAAAACCTTAAAGGGCAACTATATTTGAAAAAAAGGCTTTGACACATTTTAATATACAAGTAAATACATTAAAGTACATATATAATACATACATATTCTGTATTCTGTGTGTGTGTTGCTACATAACTTCCAGTACATTTTTTGCTCGGCCCCCACTCTTAACCAACTCCTTCAATCTGTCATGACTTTCTGTGAAGTCAAGCATGTTCAGTAATCACTGTGGCCCAGCACTGAGAGAAGGAATTTCCCACCATGCAATTCACATATACCAACTGTCACCAATTTCAGGTACAGCAAAACTGCACACAACAAAAAGTTTAAGATAATACAGCACTTGATTGACAGATAAAATGTAAAATGCTTCCGATTGGAAATCTAAAGAAAGATCACATTAGAAGTGATGTGCGCATAACTATCACTATTTGCTTTAATAAGTCAGGCTGACATTATCCAAAGCCCTTTTAGACACTAGAGCAAGTTGTTTTTTCTTGGCCTCTCTGCTGTGATATAAAATAAACTTCAAGGCTGTGGTATGAATGACAGGAAGAATATAAAAACATGATAAAATAACCAACCGTAGTGTTGCCAGCATCAACCTCTATAGCAACCAAAAAGCATTTAGATTTCAAGCAGACGGAAGGAGGACCAGACAGATTAATAGAACCAAAACAAAACAGATCTATCATGTAATCCTTCCCCACACCCATAAGATTTGTTTTTGTTTTGAATTATGTAGTTTTTTTGGGTTTTCCATTCTGTCACTGAAGGGCTGAATATACAGGGAGTGTCTGGAAACAAATACTGATCAGTGTGTACTGTGTCCCTCATTGAATTCCTAGTGTGCTATGTATTACCAGTGCATGTAGCATTATCCATCACTTTTTTCAATTTATGAAGTTTTGAAGATAAAAGTCTAGTTTTTTTTTGTTTTTTGTTTTACTCTTAAGCCTTGTATATCACACATGTATGCCAACTGAGCGTCCATACATGTGTGATTCTCCTCTGGAATGCTTGGGTGTTCCGCCCAAATCATGTTGACATTGAGTGTTTCGACATCATTTTGCAGGGTTGGCCATACATCTTTCCAAAACGATCTAAATCGAAATAAAGTATCATCTACCCACTAATACTGTAGAAGATGGAGTGACTTGTGATATACTGTAACTTGCATTGCCCACTATTTGTGTACCAAGACACAGTGAAAGTACACTCAAAAAAACAATGAAGTTTAAATGGAAGCTGTATTCCTAACTTACCTTGTCCTTTTTTTTCTAGGTGCCTTTACTGTGCCTCAGGAAATTGCTGGCCATCTTGGGTTATGTCTGCAGTCAGGCAAGCTCCTCCGCTCGAGAACTGGTGGACCTCGTTCCAGGCTTGGGTCCTTAAAGCATGTAACAGTTATCCCCCATGCACGTGTGTGAAGTGACGTCCGCACGTGTGAGTGACGTCAAGTTGTGCGCGTCATGTAAGTGCTACATGCTTTATGGACCCATGCCTGGAACGAGGTCCACCAGTTCTCGAGGGAAGGAGCTTACCTGACTGCAGACATAACACAAGATGGCCAGCAATTTCCTGAGGCACAGTAAGGCTCTGAAGGCACCTAGGGGAAAAAAAAGGGGGGACAAGGTAAGTTAGGCATACAGCTTCCATTTAAACTTCATTGTTTTTTTGAGTGTACTTATCTTTTAATGAGGAAGTTCGGTGGGAAAAAAATGATCTCTATATTGCAAATACCTATGTATTCTACCTATTGTCTTCATTAAAAAATACTCTTTGCTATACCCTAATGTGTTGACTGGTAAGCTGCCAGGAAGTCAGCACTTTGGAAGTATTTATTTAATTTCTTTATTTCTTTATTTTTAATTATGAGTCATTGCTGGATGGGAAGATTTGTACTGTCACTGATTTGAGAAAATCATTTTTCTTGGAATATATATATATATATATATATATATATATATATATATATAAATGTGTGCTAAACATACATTGGACTATAAAAAGACCTAGTCCTTAAATTAAAGCTATATAACTAACAAATGTCTGTTTTGGCTATCAATATGCTAATTTACAGCAATCCAGTACCCCAGATGATGTATAGTTTATTTATAAAGCACCACTTGGGGACGCAGCGCTGTACAGTATAAAATACAATAAAGTCATACAAGGGGATAAATACATAGATAGTTCAGGACATAAATATATAAATTATATAAATAGAAGTGCTAGGGCTTTGCTAGAGCTTACAATCTAGTTAGGTGGGTAACACACAGATACAATTGAATGGGTATAAGTGCTGAAGTGAGACGTATGCAGTGCAAATAAAACAATCATAGACTGTGCTGGTTACCAGATAGGTAGGATGTAAGGGTAGATTTATCATATATAGATATAAAGATATCATATACTGTGCTGGTTACCAGATAGGTAGGATGTAAGGGTAGATTTATCATATATAGATATATAGATACCATATACTGTGCTGGTTACCAGAAGGTTAGGATGTAAGGGTTAGATTATCTTATGATTATATATAGAACCAATACTGTGCTGGTTTACCAGATAGGATGTAAGGGTAGATTATTATTAGATATATAGAATCATATACTGTGCTGGTTACCAGATAGGTAGGGATGTAAGGTAATTTATCATATATAGATATATAGATACCATATACTGTGCTGGTTACCAGATAGGATGTAAGGGTAGATTTATCATATATAGATATCATATACTGTGCTGGTTACCAGATAGGTAGGATGTAAGGGTGAGATATATATATATATATATATTAGATACATATACTGTGCTGGTTACCAGATAGGATGTAAGGGTAGATTTATATATATATAGATATCATAACTGTGCTGGTTACCAGAGAGGTAGGAGTAAGGTTAGATTTAATCATATTTTATATAATATATAGATATATATATATATATATAGATACATATACTGCTGGTTACCAGATAGGATGTAAGGTAGTAGATTTATCAATTAGATATATAGATATCATATACTGTGCTGGTTACCAGATAGGTAGGATGTAAGGGTAGATTTATCAATATAGATATATAGTACCATATACTGTGCTGGTTACCAGATAGGATGTAAGGGTAGATTTTAATTATATATATAGATTCATATACTGTGCTGGTTACCAGATAGGTAGGATGTAAGGGTAGATTTATCATATATAGATATCATATACTGTGCTGGTTACCAGATAGGTAGGATGTAGGGTAGATTTATCATATATAGATATAGATACCATATACTGTGCTGGTTACCAGATAGGATGTAAGGTAGATTTATCATATATAGATATCATATACTGTGCTGGTTACCAGATAGGTAGGATGTAAGGGTAGATTTATCATATATAGTATATAGATATCATATACTGTGCGTTACCAGATAGGTAGGATGTAAGGGTAGATTTATCATATATAGATATATAGATATCATATACGTGCTGGTTACCAGATAGGTAGGATGTAAGTAGATTTATCATATATAGATATTAGATACATAACTGTGCTGGTTACCAGATAGGTAGGATGTAAGGTGATTTATCATATATAGATATATAGATATCATATACTGTGCTGGTTACCAGATAGGTAGATGTAAGGGTTAGATTTATCATATATAGATATATAGATCACCTTACTGTGCTGGTTAAGATAGGTAGGATGTAAGGTAGATTTATAAATATAGATATATAGATACCATATACTGTGCTGGTTACCAGATAGGTAGGATGTAAGGGTAGATTTATCAATATAGATAATAGATACCATATATCGTGCTGGTACCAGATGGTAGGATGTAAGGGTAGATATTCAATATAGATTTAGATACAATACTGTGCTGGTTACCAGATAGGTAGGATGTAAGGGTAGATTTATAATATAGATATATGATATCATACTGTGCTGGGTACCAGATAGGTAGGATGTAAGGGTAGATTATCATATATAGATATATAGATACCATATACTTTGCTGGTTACCAGAAGTAGGATGTAAGGGTAGATTATCATATATAGATATATAGAAACATATACTGTGCTGGTTACCGATAGGTAGGATGAAGGGTAGATTTAATATATATATATAGATATCATATACTGTGCTGGTTACCAGATAGGTAGATGTAAGGGTAGATTTATCATATATAGATATATAGATATCATATACTGTGCTGGTTACCAGATAGGATGTAAGGGTAGAGATTATATAGATATATAGATATCATATACTGTGCTGGTTACCAGATAGGTATGATTTAGGTAGATTATCATATATAGATATATAGAACATATACTGTGCTGGTTACCAGATAGGTAGGATGTAAGGGTAGATTTATCATATAAGATATATAGATATCATATACTGTGCTGGTTACCAGATAGGTAGGATGTAAGGGTAGATTTATCATATATAGATATATAGATCCATATACTGTGCTGGTTACCAGATAGGTAGGATGTAAGGGTAGATTTATCAATATAGATATATAGATACCAATACTGTGCTGGTTACCAGATAGGTAGGATGTAAGGGTAGATTTATCATATATGATATCATCATACTGTGTGGTTACCAGATAGGTAGGATGTAAAGGGTAGATTTATCATATATAGAATATAGATATCATATACTGTCTGGTTACCAGATAGGTAGGATGTAAGGGTAGATTTATATATATAGATATATAGATACCATATACTGTGCTGGTTACCAGATAGGATGTAAGGGTAGTAGATTTATCATATATAGATATATAGAACCATATACTGTGCTGGTTACCGATAGGTAGGATGTAAGGGAGATTTTATATATATATAGATACCATATACTGTGCTGGTTACCAGATAGTAGGATGTAAGGGTAGATTTATCATATATAGATATATAGATATCATATACTGTGCTGGGTACCAGATAGGATGTAAGGGTAGATTTATCATATATAGATATATAGATCTATACTGTGCTGGTTACCAGATAGGATTTAAGGGTAGATTTATCATATATAGATATATAGAAACCATATACTGTGCTGGTTACCAGATAGGTATGATATAAGGCTAGATTTATCATATATAGATATATAGATACCATATACTGTGCTGGTTACCAGATAGGTAGGATGTAAGGGTAGATTTATCATATATAGATACCATATACTGTGCTGGTTACCAGATAGGTAGGATGTAAGGGTAGATTTATCATATATAGATATATAGATATCATATACAGTGCTGGTTACCAGATAGGTAGGATGTAAGGGTAGATTTATCATATATAGATACCATATACTGTGCTGGTTACCAGATAGATAGGATGTAAGGGTAGATTTATCATATATAGATATATAGATACCATATACTGTGCTGGTTACCAGATAGGTAGGATGTAAGGGTAGATTTATCATATATAGATATATAGATATCATATACTGTGCTGGTTACCAGATAGGAAGGATGTAAGGGTAGATTTATCATATATAGATACCATATACTGTGCTGGTTACTAGATAGATAGGATGTAAGGATAGATTTATCATATATAGATATCATATACTGTGCTGGTTACCAGATAGATAGGATGTAAGGCTAGATTTAAACCTGCTAATTGTGGTTTCTTGACGTAGAGAGAGGGAAATAGAATTCCAGAGGTTGGGAGCTACAAGAGAGAAAGGTTTAAGACGAGAGGAAGCAGTACGAGTGGGGGGTCTGTGGTTCTGCAATGAGAGGAGGGTACGGGCAGAAACATATGGGGACACTCGAGAAGAAATATAAGAAAGAGCTGCTGAACGAAGGGCTTTAAAAGTTAGGAGAAGGATTTTGTATGTAATGCGCTGTTTAACAGGGATCCAGGTTATTGTCCAATACAGAGAAGATTTGGGATCCCGTTTATTTGAGAGTGAAACAATACGTGTGGCAGAGTTAAGTGTAGACTGAAGGGGAGAGAGGTGGGAAGCACGAAGACCAGTAAGTAGTAGATTGCAATAGTCCAGGCGCGATAGGATGAGAGCATGCATAAGCATAGCGGTGGACGGGAGAGAAAGAAACCTGTGGATTTTTGCTATATTGCGAAGGAAAAGGCGCCAAGTTTTCGCAACATAGTTAATGTGGTTAGAAAAGGAGAGAGAAGTGTCAATAATTACCCCTAGGCAGCATGCCGTATAGCTGCCAAATAACTACCTAAAGTAACACCTTATTAGTTCACCAGTGATTATCTACGGAGCTTGGGAAGCGGCATCACCCAGCTCTGTGCCACACCTCCCCAGTGATTGGGATAAAGGTAGGGGGTATAAGACAGCACATGTGACAAATCCCTCTTTAAAGGGTAACTGTGGTCTCCATGCAAGTGCCCTTTATTAAAAAGAACACATTCCTACTTTTAAAATGACTACAAAATAATGCTTCTACCTGCAATCTATCCACTGTTCACAGCTAGCACTGTGAGCTGTGACATCACCAGCAACATTGCTCTGACCCTGCTGCCACAGGCAATGAGCATGCCCAGTTGTATGTTACTGTTGTAACCTTCTTTAAATAGCTTTAATAAAGTGTGACGGACTTTGCAGCTAAGTGACACCATTGCTCTGTTGGAAAAGGTTTTACGTTTTAAGCTTGTATAAACTATTGTAAAACTTAAAGCAGAAATCCAGGGTACTGAATTGTTGCTTTATATTCTTAAAGGAATAGTTTGCTACCAAACTGAACTATTCCTTTAATGCATTGATTGAAGACCGGGAGGATAAGGAACTATGCCTTGCATACCATTCTTCAATCAATGAAAAGGGAGCCAGGAACGAAGTTACAGCAAACATCCGCAAGGTACGGCAAACATACCTGTTACGCGATCATCCGCAAGGTACGGCAAACATACCTGTTACGCGATCATCCGCAACAACATCACTGAAATTCCAGACAGCTTCCCAGTTCTGTTTAACTATAGCTGTACAGAACCCGGATGCGGTCAGGACCTGTCAGTGCTGCTGCGGAGGATCGTGTAACAGGTAAGTTTGCTCTACGTTCGTTCCTGGCTCCACTTGCATACATTGAAGAATGGGACGTAAGGCATTGCTCCTTATCCTCCCGGTCTTCAATCAATGCATTAAAGGAATAGTTCACTTTGGTAGTGAACTATTCCTTTCAAAGAAAGTTTATTTCTCCTTAACACCTGCTTAAGACTTACCTCCAGCATTCCTGCAATATTTTCTATTATGAAGAAGTTGGCCATATGTCTAAAACGTTCTTTAAAAGCAGCCTTGGAATCTGTGGTTCAATGGGGTATTGTCAAGGAGTGAAGATTTCCAATTCATCTGTTTCTAATCTAGGGTACGTCGCCTTGACTGTAACTTCTACTCGTGTAAATAAATAGATAGAAAGAGCCTCGTACGTCACATCTTTTCTCATAGTCCTGAAACAGACTGCAGCTCAAACCTAGCGTGGGCGTCTATATTATTTATAAATATAATTAATTGTCTCTTATGCTCTTCACCAACTGCAAAATATTTCAAGTACTTTTATGTCATAATTGCATTCAATGGATTTAGGTGAATTATATCCAAGTATGTGTACAAATATAAGTGTGTGTGTGTGTGTGTACTCGTGTGTACAAGGATGTGTGTCAGAGTGTGTTTTATGATCTGTACACACGAAAGAGTCTGCTGGGCAAAGCGAGCAACAAACATTCAAAGACTCCTGGTTTGTGATCTTTCAATGAATGACACCTACATAATCCGACACAGACACAAGATTGGTAAGAGAATCAGATGATTATTTTACATGTGTATGGGGGCTTAAGTGTGTCACCAGATCTTTTGCTACATCCTGATAGCCTAACATTGATTTTCTCTTCATTCATCCATTAGAATTGTTTTGCTTTATACCTTAAACTATGGGGCTTGTATGGTTTTCCTTATATTTCAGACACAGGATGACACATACGCAGACTAACTGGATAGAGCTGAAAGGCCACAAAAACACACAATCATGTTGAATTAAAGCTCCCCATATACACTCGGGTCTGCCATACAGTTTTTTTCGATTCCAATTTACACTTTTGGCAAGTTTTTTGAACTGAAGCTGATCTAACTATTCCACACATCTCCATAGGTGACCAAATAACAAAGTGCAATTATCAGTCAGGGAATACAAATTACTTCATATCTATCTATCATATCATGTCTATAAATGAAAGGACGATCAGCCAATTCCATAGGTGACCATCTAAAGGTTAATTACATTGTTTTGTCTACAAAGACTGGGAATTCTGGGATTTAAAGTCCTAAAGCCAGAAATCAGCAGACTGAACACAAAGATGGAAAGCAGATCTACCTATCATAACTGCTTTGTTTGTTTTAACATTTCCAGCACAGTTTTGAGACTGAGACCAAACATGCAGCCAGATCACCCTGTGATATCAGTTATACAAAACAGCATTAATATAAAGGCAGACAAAAAGAGAATATATATATAGTTTGACGCAGAGAAAGACAGACACATGCCCTTTGTAAATACACATTAAGATTTTTTTCCTTTTGTTCAAACAGAGGGCACGGGATATAGGCTTAATCAGGTATTTTCTGTAAAAGTTAAATGTGCCCCAATGTTTACAGTCACCAGACCCCAGAGTAGATTCAAAGTAAACCTTGGCCAGGTGTATGTTCTTATAGGTGACCATATATGGTTAAATGTATTAAACCCGTCAGTAATCAGATCACTTAGAATCTAGTAAAGACTAATGGAGTTTACTTTAATCATGATCCAGGTCACAGAGGGACTATACGTCTTGCAGCTCTACTGGTGTGTACTCTGCCAGAGGTGCATATGTACATATTTATATATCCATTGCCACACTCATGTACTTCAGCAAAATTGCCAAATAAGGAGAGTCAGCAAGTAAAAACTGGTTCTTTGCAGGCAGAGATGTAACATTATCAGGATATTGTAATTAACAAGCAAAGCTAAAGGCCCATCAGACATGTTCCTGCAATCATTGGCACACTGCACTTGTTCAACGCTTCAGTGGGTCAAATTTCTGTGTTGACATCAATTTTATAGGCAAGAAATACTTACTTTACACAATATTCTTGGGTAGAATACAGTGGGCGGTATTTTGCGATATGTTGGTCGATTTAGTTGAAAGATCAGCAAAATTTTTACAGCCACCAACCATTTTCGGTTATTGACCAAATTAGTCAAAAATAATTACGCATTAGGCCTAATGTCATGTATGGTTTCTACTTCCAAACATAAACCGGCACTCCCATTCAACAAGCTTCTGCGATTCACACCTGCAGAATCACATCTGGGAAATGGAGTTTCACAAAACCAACCCTGTGCATTATAGGCACATACACAGCATTGGGAGGAACTGGGTCAGAACTGGAGTTCATAGAGTAGGCTTGCCAAATAGAAACATTCCCAGGATATCAGGATCGAACGTAATCAATCGAGATGTCACACACCCAATGTCAAGTTCTTAATGTTCTAATTCACGTGGATACAAAAAAGAAATACGGCACTTGCCACCCCATTGAAAGGGATAGTTGACACCCCCCAAGCTTCTGGAAACTTGACCCTGGGCTGGGTAGCCACGCTCCCCATACAAATAAAATTAAACCTGGGAATGAGATCTTTCTAAAGGTAGAAATTAAGTCACAGATTCTTACTAGTTTCCTGCTTGTAACAAACAAGATCATCTAATCTTGCTGGTCCCCTAGCAACGAAAAGATTGTTCTATATTTTTAAAACAAAACCTCAAGAACAAAATGTGCTCCATTTGTGTTCAATAGCAACGCACTATTTCAGGATATCACCAAACCCATTTTTCCCACTTCTCTTTTAAAATATGACTTATAAACATGCTTCCCTTATTTGAAGCAACAAAATTGCACTGCAGGTATCTGCAAAATATTATTTTCATACTGTGTACAACGCATTGTCGCTATGGTGCAATCCCAGCAAGGTAGGGGGGTCCAAATAATCCCACTTTAGTATAATGGCATGCCAACAGAGCTTGATATTTGATTGGTTCCTTTTGGAGTCTTTAGAGAGCTGCTGAACTAATCTTTATATTGTTTAGAATTGAAACTGCCATTACATTGAGAGATCCTGTGCAGAAAGCCAAGTTAAGAAAAATATAATTGAAACTTGCAATTAATCTGCTTGTTCTATTGGTAAAGGGTACCTACAGAATGTTATTTAAAAGGGCACAAAACGGTTAAAATAAACATTTAAAAAAATAAGGTTCCTTTTTAGGAAGTAGAAGACACATAGCCTACCCCTTGTTTTTAGTATAGTGTCCATTAAAGTAATATTTACACCTTATAATAAATAACATGGTATAGACAAAGTATAGGTATTCTTTAATGTTATCTGGTATTAATTTATAGGAGGGGGTCAGGAAACAATAACATGACGGTATCTACAGAGAACAGCACAGTGTACATTATATAGTATAACTTACTCATCTGTCTAGGCTGTGGTTTTATTTGTCTGATAATTATTCCGTCTTATGTAGTAAATGAAATTCCACACACCCAACCTACCTGCTTGTTTTGTTCTCTTTTGCATTTTTCTTTTTGGGATCCAACATAACACTCTCCAGCTACAGTGGGAATACAAGTCCAATCAATCATGGCTATGTAAAGTATATGCCCATCAATTTCAAAGGTTATTTCCTACCAATGATGCCTACCTATCCGAGAGTGTAATTATTATTGTGGATTTTATATAGTGCCAGCATCTTCCGTGTTTCTTTTACAATTACATGTATTCACCCTGCCCCGAAAAGCTTACAATCTAAGCACATTTATTTGACACATGCAACCTATTGGTATGTCATTATGGTTGTGTGGGAAACTGGAGTGCCTGGTAGAAATCCACACAAGCACGGGGAGAACATACAAACTCCTTACAGATGTGTCCATGGGTGGGATCGAACTGAGGACTTAAGCGCTGCAAGATATCAGTGCTAACCACTGAGCCACCGTGCTGCCCAGGATTGATCCAAAGCTATAACTCAAGAACATCCATAGGAGATCACCATTGGGACCTCCCTAATGTAAACACAAGGAACAGAGTCTAAGGAAAATACAGCCTCAGCAACAAATCTTCAAGGGGCCTGAATATGAAAATACAACAATCTCTCGGGTTACAAACATACGGGGAACTATAATCAATTCAATATGAGCATCACTTTAAATGTGACATTCAGCAGACATGAAAGGGTAGCAAATAACAATCAATTATAACCCTATGGGCCATACACACCCAGGCGTAAGCGAATGTTCATAGGTGTGCTTGCAAAACAAATTCTGTGTCACATAAGGTTCACGGGAATCAAAATCATGTGTTAAATATTAAATGGACACAGATGTACTGCTTCTATTCCTCTGCAATGTTTGTTCTATATCCTTTACCATTCCAAGTGGAAACAGATAGATTTAGATCCGCCCTACACATAATGACCGAGCAAACAGCAGTGTCTGCACGAACTGTAGGTTATTGGAGTTGCCATAATCTAGGGTTTCTTTTTTTGGAATTCCAAGGGAAGTATGCTTAAAAAACAAAGATTCGCAGATCACCTGTCTTACCAATGCAGAAAAATAACACAGCACAGACATGAGGCTTGTAGGGAACAGTATGACAGCTGAGTAATGTATGTGCTGCAAGAACCGATTTCTCCAATCAGGATGAAAAGTTTTTATACATTTTATACGCAGGCAGTAACTATGTGAGGTGTAGGACTGGGCAGGTAGACGGTCCTCGTGCAAGGGTAAGTGGACAAGTAGACTGTTCTTGTGCAAGGGTAAGTGGACAGGTAGACTGTTCTTGTGCAAGGGTAAGTGGACAGGTAGACCGTTCTCGTGGATGGATAAGTGGACAGGTAGACAGTTCTTGTGCAAGGGTAAGTGGACAGGAAGACAGTTCTTGTGTAAGGGTAAGTGGACAGGTAGACGTTGTAAGCAAACACAATAAGCTGCAGTGATTTTGCCTATCTGAGGAGAAATCTGTATGCCTCTTGCTATTGTTTATTACAATCCCCAGCATCCACTGTCAGCCTGAGATACCTAGACTATCAACCCCTGTTCAAAATGGTCCTTAGACTCGGTCAATGGGATCAGGAGAGAATTGGGAGAAAGGACTGTAAAGTAATAAAGTCGCACATGCGCATTGCAGGGATTTCTTACTTGTGGACTGATAATTTTGCAGTAAGACTCCCCTTGGCATTAACCCTTCTGCTGACATAAGGACATAGGGGAGAATGGGAATCTGTACTGCAGTGCCTGGCAGGCTCCATTGACAGGCAGCACTGAAGTAAGTTTTTATGTTGTCAGACAAGCAGAAGTGTAGAAAAATGTCAGCATTGCAGGGATAGAAGACTGCACACTAAGCAGTAATATAGGGGTGCAAAACCCTGAACACCCCCCCCCCCCAATTATTTGTAATACCCACAACTTCCTAAGCACTTTAATCTGAAATCCTGGAACTAAATTTGCTTGTCGTGTATTAATGTTGCAATGAACTACAATTCCCAGCATGACTATACACTGAACTATAAAAAAAAAAAAAACAGCAGCTGGTTGAAGATTTCTAGCGGTACAGAGGCACGTCCTTACAGTTCAATGGCAGCCAATACCAGACTTTCCCAGATTTACAATTCACAGCAGATGTCAATGATTTCAGGTGATCGGTGGACACTAAATGAATGTCAATGGGCAAACCTCAATGGTGACATACAATGGAATTTATAGGAAGATAGGTGGAAAGATAGACAGACAGGTAGGCAGAAATACATAGGTAGGTAGATAGAAAGTCTGTCAGACAGACATGATAATTGATAAACAGACAGATAGGCAGAAATGATGCTTGATAGAGACATGATGATAGATAGATAGACAGACATGATATTTGATAGATTAACAGACAGACTGATTGATATGTAGACAGATAGACAATAATAGATAGATGATAGACAGATATGATGATTGATAGAGATATAGATAAACGAACGGATTGATAAATAGACTGGCGATAATAGATGATAGATAATAGATAGACAGACTGAATGAATGATTGACAGATAATTGATTGATGGAAAATAGGTAGACGTACTGATTGATTGACAGACAGACAAACAATGAAAGATAATAGATAGATGATGTATAGACAGACAGACGATAATAGATAGATGATATATAGACAGACAGACGATGATAGATAATAGATAGACGATATATAGACAGACTGGCTGAATGATTGACAGACATGATGATTGATGGAGAAATAGAAAGACATATTGATTGATAGACAGACAGATAGATAATAAAGAGATGGCTAGTCAGATATACAGGTAGACTTGGGGCCCTCCAGATGTTTGGAAAACTACAACTCCCAGCATCCCGTCTGCAATAAGACAGCTAGACAGACAGAACAGAGACATAGATAGACACAGAACAGATCACACAGGTGATAATCAGATAACCCATTTATATCTAACAAGTGGTTGTTATTGAGCTACATCTCCCTTTGGCTGGCAAAGGGTGCTGGGAAATGTAGTTTCAGGAGGACCATTTCTAGTCATATGCAGTGGTTGTTTCTAGTTCAATGGAAATAGATTGATGCAATGTCAGTACCTGGAGGTAGGTGTCCCCCACACACTGTCTATGGCCATATCAATGCCAGGCTATGTACCATAGTAATACAATGCCATCACACACACACAGCTGCTTTACCTTCCCTCTGCCGATTCCCATAGGCCTCTGCGGTGTAGAACCAACCGGCGGGCAGAACCAATTCCTTGACACACACCGCTCACCACAGCCAGAGCCGCGGAGTGACAGGGAGGGGCTTCGACCACCACCACGCAATCATTGGTTGCTGTGAGCTGTCAATCACATACGCTGACTTCCAATGCGCGACGGGAAAGGGGGAGGGTTTAGCAGCACAAAGAACTCAAAGCGGAGAGATCTTCCCCCTCCTTGCCAGCAACGGTACCGTGACGTTTAAGTAGTGGGTGTGACCGTCTGGGTCAGATGCGCGCTTCTGTGTTTGAATATGCTGAATAGCCGGCAGAGGTCGCACCTCTGGCTGGAAGGGGAGAGGAGGGACCAATCAGTGTGGGGAGAAGTTTGGCGCGCTGTGGTAATGCGGTATGATTGGTCAGTTGAGGAGAAGGACTTCGCTCCCTGATATAGAATATAATGCTGCTAGTGCCGAGGGAATAGAGCTAATGTCACTTGTTCGAAAGGTACTTCCGGTTCCCGCCATTCTATGCACATGGTGTCTCCTGTCCACATGGCTAGCTTGTCTCCTGCACTGCAAGATTTGCGTGTTATCTTTTTCTTGATAAATGGAAGTGATATACTGTCTGTATCCTCTTTATTTTACAGGTATCCCACCCCTCCCGGATCCTCCGGGAGTCTCCCTCAAATTGGGGTGGTCTCCCGTGAGACGACCCCAATCTCCCGCAACGGAGAAGGGTTCTAAATCACCTCCCCATTACACCTCCCTTTTTTCTGCCACGCCCCCGGACTGTCCACTCGCCCTGTAAAGCCCCACCTCCCCCACCCCCAAGCGTGGTCCTGAGTTCGATTCCACTCTTGGACACATCTGCAAGGAGTTTGTATGTTCTCCCCGTACATGTGTGGGTTTCCTCCGGGCACTCCGGTTTCCCCCACAATCATAAAGACATACTGATAGGTTGTATGTGTCAAATAAATGTGCTTAGATTGCAAGCTCTTCGGGGCAGGGAATTGAGTAAATCATTTTTCTGCTTTATATAGTAGATAAAATACATAGATACATACAAGATTTCTGCTGTATATAGTAGATAAAATACATAGATACATACAAGATTTCTGCTTTATATAGTAGATAAAATATATACATACATACAAGATTTCTGCTTTATATAGTAGATAAAATACATACATACATACATACATACAAGATTTCTGCTTTATATAGTAGATAAAATACATACATACATCAAGATTTCTGCTTTATATAGTAGATAAAATACATACATACAAGATTTCTGCTTTATATAGTAGATAAAATACATACATACATACAGTTCTAATGTTGTGCAGGGTAAATGGACAGGTTGACGGTTCTTGTGCAAAGGTAAGTGGACAGGTAGACGGTTCTTGTGCAATGGTAAGTGGACAGGTAGACCGTTTTCGTGGATGGATAAGTGGACAGGTAGATGGTTCTTGTGCAAGGGTAAGTGGACATGTAGACCGTTCTCGTGGAAGGGTAAGTGGACAGGTAGACCGTTCTCGTGGAAGGGTAAGTGGACAGGTAGACTGTTCTGGTGGATGGGTAAGTGGATAGGTAGACCGTTCTCGTGGATGGGTAAGTGAACAGGTAGACCGTTCTCGTGGATGGGTAAGTGGACAGGTAGACCGTTCTCGTGGAAGGGTAAGTGGACAGGTAGACCGTTCTCGTGGAAGGGTAAATGCAACGAACTAGGTTGTGATTTCCGCTGCTCTTTTTTACTGCTACTGAAAATCATTTATTTTACTCGGAAAATGCAGTGAATTAAGATGTCCATACACAACTGATTACATGGCGGATTCCAAAAGAACTTAACAATAATCTCCTGCAATTAATTTTGATGGTAAAAAAAAGGCTGAACAAATCCCTTGAGATCCACCAGGATTCTGGCCAGCCAAACTCACTATTCCTTCTAATGTCTAATGGCAAGCCAGTGCCATTTATTTACAGTTTTGTCTAGGGATAAAAAGTGCAATAAATTCCCATTATAGCCGGTGCAGCTCATAGAGCTGACATCTCACGGACATGAGATTTCTGCCTTAAAACATCAGTAAAAACGGTGCCTGAAATTAATGACCATTTTTATTTTTTTATAGCTTTTATTACAACGAAATAGCTCAATTGGCCTATAAGCTATAAAAAAGAAAATTCTTTCTTCTTTGGACACATAGAGCTGCTGTCTCTTTAATTCGGGAAGTCATCAGAGAAATACTGAAATAAATTAGATCCCACTAGGATTCCATATTCTATGCTTGTCTTTATTTATTAGGATATACTTCTAGTAACATATGTATGTAGGAGGAATCATAATCCACAAAACATACATTTACTGGGATTTCAGTCTATTATCTTTGTGCTTCTCCCCAAAGCTAAAAATGTATAACAAAGATTTACTAAAAGCTTTGCCTTGAATCCAAACTTCTCACCATAATACAGGCAGATATAAATCTCAGATAAATGGTACAGTCAAGAGAGTTCCAACAGCACAGCAATAATTCTCATTTCTACGTCCCCAGCTACTCACCACAAATCTCAGCTGCCAAACCCTTCACATGGTATGTGCAGGTATAGACAGGTTCTAGAAAGGTGAAGTTAATTACACAATGATGTGGGCTAGGACACAATGGGTTAAGAACAGGTGCACATTGAGTTATTTTTAGTTCTGTATCACTGTAATCTGCAAATTTACAAGAATGCTTTAATTTCTGAAAGAATAAAAAAGAGAATTTATTGCACATTAAATCTCATTGGTTTATCTTTGGTATGTTTCTGAAACAGACAAGGCAGACTAACTAATTCCTTTACCAAAAATGCATCTACATAAAGGCTATATATATAAGGTTCAAACAGATAAACAAATGTCAAAAGTAACAAACTATGAATGGGGAATGCAGCATTTCATTGGCAAGAACAACACGGCAATACCCAGAACTGTGCATTGGACTATTTAAATTGAACAAAAACTGCAATACCTGGTGAAAACTATTTTCAAAATGTCTTGTTTTAATCAGCTTACAGACATGAGATTGTTCCATACAGATGAATGATCCTTAAGCTGACCATACACTTCATAACCTGGCCCGATCATTTGGGGGCCTAGTTTGTCAGGAAATGTCAGAAGGTAAGAATGTCAGTGTATGGCCAGCATTACTGAATAACCTACACAATTAGAATATTATCTTTGCGACGAGGACAGAGGAAGACAAATAACCATCTAAACCAGGTACAGCAACTCCCAGCATGCTCTCTGCTAAACATTTCCAAATCAAGATGTAAACTAATAAGAGATATATGAGAATTTCTTGACGCCTCTATTGCTTTAACAAGACTGATCATAAAATGAAATTGGAACCAAACATTAAACGTTATGGATGAAATTCTGTATTTTACTTACATGTCCAGAGATACCACACAACGTGCACATTGCAGGATCTGCAAAAACAAAAACAGTCAGTTATTAATATTTTAAAACGCACACATCTGATGAAACATTAAACATGACAAAAGCTAAGCGCTTCTCCCTCAGTGCTGGTTTTATTCTCAGCTTAATTATCAATTTCTACCTGTGCAGCAGCAAAATCTAGATCCCTGACTGTCCAGTCACAGTTAAATGATACATTGAGAAGTTTATCTCTCACATCCAAAATCAGCAGCATTTTGAAGAAATGATCCCTTTAGTTCTGAAGGTTTCTAAAATGTATAGAGCGGGAGAGATACATAGTTGCATGTGCTTAATACATTCTCTAGTCCTTCTGCACCTAGCTTTGAATCCAAATCCTAACGTCCCCTGGATAGAGATGAGAAAAGATCGGTGGCACATGGTAGGGAACATCGATTGGTTCCTTCGTATTCCAATCGTATTTCCAATTGGAAATCTAATTGGAAAAATATTGTGCCATGTATGACCTGCTTCAGTCACTGTTAAAGGTGTTTAAAGATTATGTTGTTCTAGGAATTCCAGAAATTCTGTAATCCCCACAGAAGAAAGCATTCACAGAGTAATGTACAGTATATAGAGCAGCGATCACAAACACATCTGCAAACTCACTCACAGCAGATAGATACAAGGGTTTTAAGAATAGTAACTCTGCACAGTGCAAAAAAAGTAATTTTCCTTATGCATCGACTAATTACCAGGAATGTAACAATAAGCACTAGTGACTTTATTGCTTTATTTTGGGAAAGTGATATAGAGAGCGGCTCTTTGGTTGGGAGGAGCTCCCCTACACCACAGGAAAAAAAAGTAAATTTTGGGGTAGAGATACCCTTTAAACTTAACAACCCCCCCAAACCCACTTTTTTATATACTTACCATGTATATGCCTCCTCTGTTATGTGCACACACAGCAGCAGAGGAGGCAGCCTAAAGGCAGATGCCAAAAAGCTGTAGAGGAGAGGAGAAAGCAATGGCGAGGGATAAGATGTAAAAGTAAGGTTAGATGGTAAAGGTAAGATGCTACAAAAAGTAGGTTTGGGGGGTTCTTAAAGAATAACCATACTGAAAAAAATATTTTCCTCATCTCAATCTCTAAATAAATATGTGTAAGTAGCAGTTACAGTTAAGGTGTGTGTTTAAAAACAGCTGATCGCAGAACTTGCATGCCACTCCTATAGATCCTGATGCCCTAGGCCCCGATAGTCTGGTATGTTTCTGGTAGGGCAATAACTGTTCTCACAATCCAGCTCCAAATGTTTTAACACTGCAATGCAAATATTACAAGGCAGTCAAGGAAAAATGAAATAACATAAGCTCCTAAAAAAGCCTGTATTTTTCATCTAAGAAGCTAATTCTCATTGGGATAAATAAATCCTTGACTTTTGTAACAGTGAAGGGTAAAGAAAATAAACATTTCTGATGAATACAACTCTTCGGAAGAACACTAAGTGTAACAATATCTATCTCAAGGCTTCAGTAGTATCTAAAGCTGCAGTTGGCAATGGTAATGTAAGCCAATAGGAATCCCATATTTTTGTATCTGCTAAATAATGCAATTCTTCTCTTTAACGTGGGCATCACGAAAACTATAAATCTGCTGGATTCAACATTTTTTATGGGTCAACATGGAATGAGCATTCCCCATGATGTAAAAAACTGTGTGAGGCTCTCATGCATACTGAAAGCAACAATTTCCGGGCATTTTTACAAAGTTCATCCTCTCGGTCTACATCTGTCAAGGATTCCTTTGGGCCATTATGAGTTACCATGCTTGTGAACAGCCAACAACTAACGGATGAATACACAATTGTTTATAATGAGATTTTTGAACGTTCTGCACACTAGGCAAGGGGAATTCCTCACGGAAAGAAATTCCCATTTCTCCCAGCAACAGCGATCTCATTGGTCAAGTGAAAATATCATGTCTGGGTCTTTCTTTTTTGATCCATAAATAAATTTAGAACACTCTTCCACACAATGAAAAGCTGTATATAGGTAAATCACTTCCCCAACCTATGCAGTGAAATGTTCCTCTCCCCCTTCCCTCTGACTCTCAAAAGGTTTCTGTATATTCTCCAAGCCTTCTGAGCTTGTTGTGAGTGTGCACATGCTCAGAAAAGAGAAGCTATAGGTATAGCATTTACATGACAGACAGTTACTAACTATAGAAACCAGGAAGCAGTGAGAGGGGTAACTGGCCATTGTGCATTGTGTCTAATAACTTTCACCTTTCTAACTACTCTAGTTATGTGCTTTATGGGCGACTTACCTACATACAGTTTTTGATTTGAGGGGTAGATTCCTATTCAGGCATTTGTTATCGGATTGTCGCATGACTGACTGTCAGTGCTTTGGTTGGTAAAAAAAGAGTTGACAATTTTTTTTTGTCTGGCATGTTTATAGATTACTATTGGGGTTAGGGAACACAAAAAAAGCAGATACAAATGAAAATGAATTGTAAGAGCATTTTAGCCACAAACATACAGTTCTGTCATTAGAAAACACAAACGCACAGACAGCACATAGAGAAAAACACAGCAATGCACAAAAAACTTAAAAATATACAGAGAAGTAAAAAGCACCACCACTCTCCTTTCTATAGGTCCTGTGTCGTGAGATCTCAAAAATCTGCAAAAAAGCATGCTTTGTTTATATTCAAAACATTTCATCACTAAACGCTTTAGCACTGAATATATTTTCGCTGGAAAATTCTATTCCCAAGCGCATGCTTTACCACTCACCTAAAGGGGGTGTCACATTGAATAAGCTTTGAAAATAATATGTATATTGTGTTTTACTTAGGCTGCTGTTTTGTGGAGTTTTTACTCATCAATGCAGGAGCCAATACTATAACAATCAGTGAATAGATGTACTCATAGGGTACAAGCAAGCTCAGTGTTTTGACCTCGGGAGAGTTTAGGGTCTTCTTCAGGTAAGTCCAACCTGTTGTCTTACATGGGTTGTATAATGGTTTAAACTGCACACATTGAGATTAAAAGGAGAAATGCTTTCTCCCCTGAAATGTAGCCCTCTTAGATTCTATAAAAACATTACAGCAGAACAACCCACAATTCAGCACTATGTAATTATGACAATATTTTAAATCCATGCGGTAAATAACACACCAGGAGGTCTACTCAGAGCATTTTAACTACAGGCGATGTAGAAAAAAAGTACAGAGCATGCATACATTCATCTCACATAGACAATAACACTGCAACATGATTTTAAAGATGTAGATTAAAATAAAGCCATTAACATCAGTAAAGAAAAGGTGACAATGCATCAAGCCATCAAGAAAAAGTGGGAAAATAACACTGAGCACATATCAGTTGTATTCAGTTAGATCAACTAGACTTAAAGTTTAGTTGTTGAACTAAACTTTAAGTCCAGTTGATCTAACTGAATACAACAGATATACTATGACCTGGGTGAATGGAACCTTCACAAGAACACTGAGCACATACCGTATATACTCGAGTAGAAGTCGAATTTTTCAGGCTTTAAAGTTAGCCTGAAAACCTAACCTCAACTTATACTCGGGTCAAGTCCTAATTTAGATCCAAATTCTGCAATTGCGGATAGTAACCAGTAGGTGGAGCTGTGTTAACCTGCATAGAATGTTACAGGAGCTGATCTGCCTTTACACTTCCTGCTTCCTGTAGTCTGGCTGCTGGACTCACTCAGCACTGTCACGGCTCATCTGGATGCTGTAAATCTAATGGGTCTCCTCAGTTTGGGGCAAAAAACAGCTGCTAGTACAGTGCAAATGACAGCTTGAAACTACAACTCTCAGGTGACATTTTTAACTATTGGGATCAGAGAGTCTTTACTATATGGGGGTCAGAGGGCCCTTTACTATATAGGGTCAGAGGGCCCTTTACAATATGGGGTTCAGGAGAATTGTAAATGAAGGTAAGCTTAATTAAAAGAGTACTGAACCTTGCCACTCCACATGTTTAGAAACTGAAACTCCCAGCAACAAAGCATGCTGGGAGTTGTAGTTTCCAAACATCTGGAGTGCCCAGGAATTGGAGGTTACTGGTACTGGATTTGGCTATTACTGTATGGTATTCATGTATGGGAATTCTGCTGTCCATTTAAACGGCAACTAATGCCTAAAAACAACACAGAATCAGAAGGCAGCAGTGGTGATAATTTCTACCCTTCACTTATACTTGAGTCAATCAGTTTTTACAAATTTTTCAGGTAAAAACAGGTACCTCGACTTATACTCGAGTATATACGGTAACTAAAAGCACAAGCTTCTTAAAGGCAAATAAACGCATTTCAGGGCATAGCTTAGACACATGGACAATAAGACTTGTAAGATTGTAAAAGATTGTAAAATGAAGTGGCTTATTATGTACTCCAAGGCAACATGGCAAAAAAAATGGAAAATTAGTCACATCCAGAGCTAAATGCAGATTTTGAATGCAAAAAATACCTCCAGCCTCTACACTGTATCACCATTTCTAAACTTCCAAGGACACCAAGAGAAACATAGTTATGGGATAAACATGTGCAGAACATAGAATTCCTGCATTAAGACTATTCTAAGCAGATTCCTAATAGTTCTCTAAAAAGTCCATTTGTAAAGCCACTGCCATTTTCTATTAATCCTACCCTCTCTTACCAATACCCCTCTAATTCAATGAGCGGTTCCATTAGTAGAGTTCTTCCAAATGCAAGGTTTCTGGTCTTTGTGGGGTGACATAGTTACTTTAAAACAACATTAAATGTTAAATACATTGCACATGTTACACATTTAATAAAAACAAACATGTATGAACACTATAGCCTTCCTTGTAACTTGGCTTATAGCAACATGTGTGCAAATAGCATTGCGCTGTGGTTTCATAATATATAGTCTGATGGGGGTTTAAATGCTTGGGTGCATATGGCACTGAAAAGAGAAGAATTAGAGCCACAATGATTAATTACACCAGGGTACCGATCTCTACTATAACAATGAACTTAAGTGCATTTTAATTCAATCAGTACCATGGACAGGGGAAATCTGACTTGTGAAATTCTCAAACAGCAGCTGCAAACCTCTATGGTACCATCCATCAAAGTGTAAGCATTGTGCTCTGGTGAATAGGGTACACAATACAACGCAATGCTCACACATATGCTTCCTTATTTCATATAGTTAAGTTTAAACTGATTTTGTATTATACCAGTGTAGAGAATACTCTAGCACCTCTGTACAACACAAATAAGAACCTTATCTACACAGATATAGACATAATGATGAGGGATCAAAATGATACGAATATCTTATGTTACATACTTCCATCAATAGCCTAACATGAGGTACAGACGTGCGATTGTGCATGCGACTGAAAATGAACGAGTGCCTGATAATCGGACGTGTATGGTCATTGGGTCGGCATCATTGGTGGTCTAACAACGATCGATGCTTGATTGACCGTGCACATTCGTTTGTCCAACAGATCGTTCGACACTTGCAAATTCCTCATCAGTACCAGCCTTAAATCACTTGCGGCAACTATGTGGGTGTCAAAAACTGTGCAGCTGGAGCTATTCTAGTCTTAAAGCCATGATAACCCATTTTAAACTGTAGTGCTACAGATCTGCATAAACCTGTGTATATTTCACTGGGAGGTAGAAGACCGTACTCCCACTGCTCGTTGTTACCTGACAAGTTGGAGGTGAGCTTTTAAGAATAGCACCAGCTGACTGTTCCTCCCGCAGACAATCTCTGCTTGTCTCCTGACACACCGTTACCTGTACTGCAGGCCAATGTTACAGAAGGAAAGGAAGGATTGTGGCAGCACCATTGCTATCTCTATAAGCTCCCCACTTAGGTAAAAACAGTACTGTGGTAATGATTTTGTTTCACCAATCCAGTCGAAAAAATCGACCGGCAGTTTTGAACTGATCACCATTTGAGATCTTCTGAAAATCCGTGATGCTAATTGATCAACAATTCGATTGGAAACAATTGACCCGTGTATGGCCTTGCTTTACCTTCCAGAGAATTATGCAGGGAGATTCAATAAAAGTTCTTATCCTTAAAAATGGTGCTAATTTTGCCCCAACCAATCAGATCTTAATTAACATTTGAAAGCTAACATTTGATTGGTTGGGACAAAATTAGCACCATTTTTAACGATAAGAACTTTTATTGAATAACCCTGTAAGTTTTCAATAAAATAACCTTACAAAAACCAGATACTCACTTTAGATGAGTCCCAATGTTCTCTGTTACCTCTCTTTTTCTGCTAGCTGGTTCTTCCAATTAGCTGCCATGGATGTAACAGATGACCTTACAGCCAATGACTTAATGCTAATCCCCTGACTGCCCCCACTTTTGAGAGGCAGAGGGAAGGGGGAGAACATCATTTTGCTGCATAACAGATTAGCCCTACGTCTGTCAAATTTCTAAATATTGTGGTTTGGGGGCATGCGGGGGGCCCTAGGCTTAACACCCATAATAACTCCGCTCCAACCCCCTAAAATAGGCCCTGGTTGGCTTTAGATGTTGGTCCATTTAGTTTTTCCTAACAAGTAACAGGACAGTAAATAAAAAGTATTTTCCATGTTTGATTTACCAAGCAATTCTAGTATGATTTGCTATTGATCTCTTAAAAGACATTAACTAGAGGATGACTTACGTATTTACTATGTGGATAAAGAGATAAAGCAGCTTCGAGACTATGGGAAAGTTAATATGCATTGATTTTCATAAAGTTATTTGAGCTTGTTATTAACTGGCACAAAGGTATTACATTTATTTAAAAATGCAGAATAAATTAAAATGGACTTTGAGCCTGTAAACGCCAAATCAATCAAATGACATATTAAAGGGCATGTCCACCCCCAAAATTATAATTTAACCCACTACTGGCCCCACTGTGTAGTGTAGAAAAATCCTTACCTTACATCCCAGATCCAAATGGTTCTCCTGTAATGCCCCTCCAAAGTCCAGAAAACTGGCCACCAGGAGCCTAGCAGAGGGGAGAATTGTTTCCGCCTCTGATGCTTCCTCTGAGAGGTTTGTGGCATGCTCTGAGCAGCCCTCCTTCTCTCCCGTTTTGGTCTCCCTCCCCCTAGTGTAAATCCCTTGTAATATGTTATAGTACTAGCTCCCCCAGCCCCAACCGCATGAATATTATTTGCAGAAAGTCCTCTGATCTTTACTTACCTTCCCTCTATCCTCCGCTGTTCTGAACTGCCGGCAGCCGCGTCCTGCCTCTCAGCCAATTACGGATGTGGCAGCCGGTCCCACCGCCTGCTTGCAGTTCCATGCAAGTTGAGGGCCAGGCAGTGCGGCAGAGGATAGAGAGAAGGTAAGTAAAGATCGGGGGAGTTTCTGCAAATAATATTAATGCGGTTGGGGCTGGGAGAGCAAGCCCTACCACATAGTAAAAGTTTATTTAAAGGGTGGACTTGCCCTTTAAAGGGATAGTGGAATTTCTTATTTTACTAAAAATACCACTGCTTGTGAAGGTTCTCATTCATCCAGGTCATGGTATATCTGTTGTATTCAATTAGATCAACTGGACTTGAAGTTTAGTTCTTTAAGACGTTTCGCTAGTCATCCGACTGGCTTTCTCAATTCAGAATGACCTGTACAAGAATCTGTGGCAATTATGTACCCTGGAAAATCCCAATTAGCATATCACAGCCAGGTGTTAAGGGGTTCAAGTCCAGTTGATCTAATTGAATAAAACAGATATACCATGACCTGGATGAATGAGAACCTTCACAAGCATATTTCAAATAATTTTGGGGAGAAAACCCTCAAACTTGTACGGCAATATGAAAAGACAGCAAGGAAATTGGCAGACTACAGAAACCACCTGCGATTTAACCTCCGATGCAGACAACAAAGGCTAGTACCAAGCAGCATACGTCTGGATTCCACAGTTAAAGGCATCAGAGCCAAACAGATACTGCAAAAGGCTCAAACACAGCTCCTAAATGAACGGGTACGATAGACACATTTTACAGTTGATGCTTTAATGCACAACATTAGTCAACTAGAACAGAACCTGGCCTCACAGCTACCTGTGGCCATCTGGGAAAGAGTGATGGAGTTCACCAAACACGCACAGCTTTCTCAGCACTGTAAGGGCAAACAAAGGCAACAGAACAAGTTCTCTATTCTGTCATCCCAGAACAGCCCCAAAGGAGAACAACTACCTTGGATACAAAAAGAGGGAAGTGTCACTTCATCAAACAAGGAGGAATGGGTGAGAACCTTGTCTAACAGGACCTCGACCCAGCCAGAAATGGAAGTCCTTGAATTTTGCCATCACTCCTAAAGCTATCCCTGTGGTTGTTATTATAGCAGCTACAGAAGCCTCAATCTACAATAATAAGGTACCACAGAGTGAGGCAGAACCACTTTGCCTTAAGGTATCTGCAGCCTTAGCCAGTGCTAAAACTCCATCTAACCTAACCACACAGGAAAGAAGAGCCTTCACATCCCTCAAGAAAGATTCCAGTAGACAAGGGAAGATGCACAGTGGTACTCAACACCTCAGACTACCCTGCTAACGTGACCATGCTCATGGCCGATAACAACACATATGAGGCTTTAACAAGGGATCCCACCAGCTGTAACAAGAAAAGGGCCATAGACTTCAAAAGGATAAAGCCATTGATTGAGCAATGTATCATCGCCTCTACCCTGGTGAGGCACATCCATGCATATATTGACTCCCAAAGAACCATAAGGAAGGGGCACCACTAAGACCTATTATCAGCAGCATCACCTCTGTAACATAAAAAGGTGGCAAAATACATAGCCAACATCTTAGGATCATTGGTGGGAAGTTCTAAGCATCACATCCAGAACTCTCAGGATTTCACCAACTGAAGACTGAAGATATAGTACTCAGTGCAGAAGAAACTATGATGTGACATCTCTCTTCACCTGTACACCCACCAAGGAGGCTGTTGACTTGGTGAGAAAACGGCTAGGCCAAGAGAGCACTCTTACCAGCAGAACTGATTTCAACCCAGAACAGGTGTGTTCCATACTGGACTTGTGCCTGAATACCACCTATTTCAAATACAGGGATAAGTTCTATAAGCAAAAAAACATGGATGTGCTATGGGATCTCCAGTTTCACCCATTGTGGCCAACCTTTACATGGAGGAGGTAGAAAAAACAGGCGCTTAATACCTTTAAGGGAATAGCACCCAGCCACTGGTTCAGATATGTGGATGACACCTGGGTTAAAATCCACCAGAAGGAAGTACAAGCTTTCACAGAACACAATAATGTGGTAGACCAAAACATCAAATTTACAAGGGAAGAGGTACAAAACAACACACTGGCTTTCTTGGACTGCTTGGTAGAAGTTAAGGAAAATGGTAAACTGGAAGTAGAGGTTTACAAAAAACCAACACACACAGATCAGTATTTGATGTTTGACTCCCACCATCCTTTAGATCACAAGCTGGGTGTTATCAGAACCCTGCAACACAGAGCTGAGAACATCCCCACTAGCACAGAGGCGAAGGCCAAAGAAATGAAACATCTCAGAGGAGCCCTTAAAACTTGTGGATATCCAGACTGGGCCTTTGTCAAAAGAAGTAGAAGGAAAGAAAAGAACATGAATACCAACAGTGAAGGGGAAAAGCAAGACAGGAGAAAAAACATGGTCATCCCATATGTAGCAGGGGTCTCCGAGATATTAAGAAGAATTTTCAAAAAACACTGTATCCCTGTCTGCTTTAAATCGAACAACACACTGAGGCAGCAATTGGTACATCCGAAAGACCCAATACCGAAACACAAGAAAAGCAACATCATATACGCAGTGCAGTGAAGAATGCTCTGATTTGTATGTGGGGGGGACCAAACAGCAACTGCATCAACGTATGGCCCAGCACAGAAGAGCCAATTCCTCGGGTCGGGACTCAGCCGTGTACCTGCATCTTAAGGATAAAGGACATACCTTTGAAGATTGTAATGTTAACATATTGGCAAAGGAACGTGACTGGTTCAAGAGAGGTGTTAAGGAGGCCATTTATGTGAAAATAAAGAAACCAAGTCTAAATAGAGGTTGGGGGGGGTTCGACACCAACTGTCTGCCATGTACAATGCTGTTTTGACACCTTACTCTGGGCCTTCTTATAACACCTCTTAGCCACTATTCAATCACACCGTTAATACCTGGCTGTGATATGCTAATTGGGATTTTCCAGGGTACATAATTGCCACAGATTCTTGTACAAGTCATTCTGAATTGAGAAAACCAGTCGGATAACTAGTGAAACGTCTTTAAGAACTAAACTTCAAGTCCAGTTGATCTAATTGAATACAACAGATAAAAATACCACTGTGCTCTAAACAGGGCATCAGCTTAGTACCACAGTATACCACGTGATCCCTTGAACCTTTCGAGAATGAATCGGATTGCAAAGGATCTTAACAGCATGCGGGTGTAGTTTGTAGGTTTACACAAGTTTTACAGCAAACCTCCCAATGACTTCTTCCTGCTCAGTAAATTGCTTGGCAAATACTGGGTTAAAAACAGAAGTAAAGGGAAGCTTTCAAGCTTTCACCCATTTATTGCCTGTCAAAAGGAGATCGGGCTGCAGTGATAAGGCCGGACTCAGGTCTCTCAACCCCCCCACACTCCTTATGTAGCAAGAATCTCCAGAACAAAGGAGACACTTCCCATCTACAGGTTTACATACAGGTTTTTTTTTTGTTTGTTAACAAAGATTGGAGTGACGTGTAGGAGGAATAATGCGCATGAGCGGCTTGTTTTACAGGATTAAGGTGGCCATACACACGACCGATAATGGGTAAATCCCCTCAGGGAACGACGGGATTTACCTGTTATTGTCAGTGTGTAGGGGATGTAGTCGACACTCCGATCAATAGGTGATGACGGAAGATTTCCATCGGTCGGCATCGGCTCCCTTTACTTTAAGTAGAGGGAGCCAATCTGATCAGTGTATGGCCGCACGGCCGACCAACCCCTATACTGTGTATGGGGATCGGTCGAGTGTGTGTGTGCTGTTCCCACAGCATGTGTGCCGACAGATGCCAATGTGATCTGTTAGAACACATGCTGTGGAATTGCATGTGGATGGCCACCTTTGGTTTACAGATGGACTATATGAACGGGGGAATGACTAAAGAGGGAAGGGGGAGTGGGAAGCTCTGCAGTAAATCAGACTGTGTGCAAACACGCAGCCACAGAGGAAGGTGGGAACAAGGCAGAATACAATAACCTTTTACTAGAGCAATGTATATGTTATTATTGGAGCAATGTATACATTTCACTATAGATGCCCTTTAACCACATTCACAATTGCATAGAAATACTTCATAAACCTATCCACGCCTCATACATTTCAAAGGCTACCCACATTCTTAATCATTTGTGGAGCCCTCAGAGTGCCTTCATTTTCTTTTATTCTGAATGTACACCTGGACTTTAACTTGCTTGTTGTGTAGCATATAATTCCATGTGACACAATTTGAATTCATTATGATGGATATAATCCCTGCACTAGAGAAGCTGCGTAATAATGAGGAGAGGAGCGTGGGAGGAGAGAGGCGAAATGAAATGTATGTTGGATGCAAGCGAGAGCAGAAGAGTAAAATACACCAGAGCGAGTGCTGAAGGAAAAGGCAACATGTCCCCTTTTCTTCAATCTGCTTCAAATTATAACAGTATGTAGTGGACAAGGCAAAAATTAACATGGGAAAATGGGAACATTCGGCTCCACTTAATAGATGCACTGAAATCAATAAGCTGATACACTGCCAAACTTTGCAGACACTCCTTCAATCCGATTTGAGTACTAACAGGTATAACACGCTCAAGTGTACGATTTGATTACTAACAGATATAAAACGATCAAGCATACGATTTGATTACTAACAGGTATAACATGATCAAGCATACGATTTGATTACTAACAGGTTTCACAATCAAGCATACTATGAGATCTACTTAGACAAAGATATTCAATATAAAGTTTTAGAGTTTGTTGACTGTCTGGGTGATTTGTTATAGGTTGTCCCCTTACCAACATACTAGTTTCTTAAGAACCACCCTGTCCTCTTTTAATTATGGGACAGGCCTCGAGGTTTAAAGGCATTAACAGCTCTACCATGAAGCTGGTATTAGACTAAAAATCTCACAAAATCAGAGTGCTGGAACATTTCTATGTACAATATCAGCCACTAATTTAAATGGTGGAGATCTGCAATGTCCATACACTGTGTTGAAGCATAAAGCTACAGATCAGAGGAAATATAAAAATAACTGTGGGTATTGCGGTTGTTTCTAATCACAATGTAGAAGCAACAACGTTTCCAGGCTAAAGTTAGTCTGCAATGTTGAAGATTTGTGAAAGTTTTTTTTAAGATTCTGCAGAAAAGTAGGCTTACTAGGTTCTATAATCTAAGCTCGTATCATTCATGCACAGAGTAACACAGTGACTCGTCTCTACTAAACCACCTTCTAGGAGGCCAGGCTGCCCAGAAACAGACTATTGGCATCTTTCAGAGACAGATTTGACCATGGTATAAGTAACAAAAGTATTTTCAGCAGTTACAGAATTGTACCTTACAACATAACCTAAATGTGAGGCTTACATGGGGGTGATGCAAGCTCTTTTACCATTGTACCATATCTTTACCTTTAAAAAAACATTTATAATATTGTGTACTATGCTGGGGAGACTGAGATATTAGATATTCTAGAAATATAGTCTAATAATTTCACTTTACACCACTCATACAGCTATCTGCAAATTTCACACCACAAAAACACACAAACAAAAAGCAACCGGTACCAACTTACAGATGCCCCACTCACCACTTATTATAATTTCATCACCCAAAGCTAATACAATTAGGCAAACTGGTGAACACAACCAAACATTTCTTCTGTAGAACCCTCACAACCATCCTTATGTTTGCTTTTATCATTCCAACTACATTAGAAATGAACCTGCTTGTAGGACAAACCCATTTCAATTAAAAGCTCTTGGGGTTAGGACTTGCCAATACTTTTTTTTTGCACAACATAGATTTAAACAGTCCAGTCCAATTTTGCTTATATGTTTATTAAATCCTTTTCTTTATTTTACAAAAGCCTTATATACACAGGATGCCAGGAAACATCTGTTTTCATTAATTACTATAGGGCCAGCATTTGACTTATTTCAGTTCAACTACCATTATTCACATGGAATTCAACAGAGAAGTCTTACACCAAGCAAAAAAAATATTATAATTGAATTTGGGTTGAAAGATTTGTAAGGTGAAAATGTTACATTTTTCCCAAGTGAAAGATTTGGGAACAAGAGCGTAGATGAATGAAAACGTTCACACACAGGGCAAGGCTCTGTAACACTGTAAGGGGCAGAGACATAACAATGACACTGTACATCTGATACTTTAAACTACACCCTGAGAAATTCCAACACCTCCCAAGAACCTTATTACCCTCAGCAAGCTGTACAGATGCTTCCCAGCTGCGGAATACTTTACATTCAACCAATGCAGAAAACCGCAATGCAAATATAGGATTATGTATATAAACAAGCAGGTGGTGTACATCTTGTAGTTTAATGCGGTTGACACAGGTGGTGTAGCTATAGCTAAAACCAGGACTGGTATTACCAAAGGGACAAACAGGGCAAACCAACTCCTAAGGTGGCCCCTTAACCCTATGCTTCAAACTGGCCCCGGATCTTTCTGGCTTTAAACATTTCACTATATGTACATTCTCAGAGCTGCAGCTTTAGCACACACCTAATTCCCAACAAAATCCTATTTAGGGAGCACAATGGATTTGCAATATTGCTTACAATGATAAGTAATAAAATAACAGAATGGTACTGGACCCTACTATGTTAGCTATGGCAGAATAGGTAATCATTAAAGTTAGCAAAGCTTAAAGGCTCAAGATATAAAAAATAAACATTAAAGGGCATGTCCACCCCGAAATTTAACTTTTGATATGTGGTAGGGCATGCTCCCCCAGCCCCAACCGCATTAATATAAGTCCCCCAATTCTTACTTACCTGCCCTCTCTCCTCCGCTGCAGTGTTCAGGCCCTCTGCTTGCATGGAATTAAAAGCAGGGGGCGGGACCTGCAGCCACGTCCATGATTGGCTGAGAGGCAGGGAGGGCTGCACTGAGCATGCCTCAACCTTGATGAGGTTGAGGAAGTCTCAGGCACAGCATGAGTCACACACTGCTCCTACACAGCAGTTTCCTGGACTTTGGAGGGGCACAGCAGGGGAACTATTTTGAGCAGGAATGTAAGGTAAGGATTGTTTTAAACTACTTGATGTGGCCAGTAAGGGGTTAAATTTTAGTTTTGGGGGTGGACATGCCCTTTAATGCAAGGTCTAGATTAGGGGTTACTTTAAACTCCTTTAATAAAAGGCGCCTATCAAATGCCGTATATATTACATGCTGCTCTGATTAAAGGGATTTGTACAGCAATAACAAAACTGGGTAGCTACTGCACAATTAATAGAGAGGATGCAGCAATGGTTTACAAGCTCTTCTTCTACAGTTTGCATTATTACAGGATTCGGATATTATGCACAAGTGGGATATCTGAAGGCCAGGACTGGCGCCGACATCAAACAACATCATTTAATGTTTATGTTCATGTATCACGGGCAGTAGAAATGGGATTTCCAGAGAACTAGCTTGTTATTAAGTAATTTTATTTTCAGTACAGCTTTTTAGTTTTTCTAAAAATAAATACAAAACACAGCGGTGGACTAATTAATATGAAAATTAGGGGGCAATTAGGCCCATGACACACAATTCAGTTTAAGTTTTCCATCCTGTTTAGTTAAATAATACTCGTCACATGTGATTGCGATAAGAAATGCAGAAAACACTTGGATAACGTTATTTCCATGTAATCACAGTGTCCATGTGATGCGAGGATGCAATCCACAAACAGATCGCAACTCTGAGATTTTAGGCATAGTGGTGCCCAGCCCTTAAACAACGTCTGAATCCGATATACATAATTATACATAATTAGGTAGCCAGTTCCACTGGCATCAATAAGATCACCATTAAAGAAGTTGCCAGGTGAAAAATTCTAAGCATGCGTCCCTTGCATATTTTTTAATGCATGGAGACACACAATAGTGGAACATCCCAGTGACTTAAAATGCCCTTATATTTTACAGCAGAGGATGGATTATTGCTATTGAATTAAGGAATTACTATACCAACAGGTTGTTTACAATTCCCACATTCAGTGCAGTAGCACCACCAATAAGTATATAAAAGGATTTAAATGTTCAAAAAAAGGTATGGCTACCAGCGAAATTCTTCCAAAAAGAGAAAAACACAGGGTAGCAGTTTCAAAACATAGCTATGGCTTTTTGGAGAACTAGCACTATATGTTTCAGACTTTAATGTCCTTCCTTAGGAACATCAGGTCCCAGAGAACTGACCCTTAATAATTGACAGTAATACAAAGCTGGTCACACATGTAAAATTATTGTACAATTGACCTAATATTCCCAGAAGACTAAATGATCAATTTTCTTGGTCCAGTTAGGTTGTTGGGACCATTACGATTATTGTACGATAGTACCATTATATGTATTGCCGTCTTCAGACACGCAATGGACTTTGATTTCTAGAGCTGAAAAAAATATCCTCCACCTGAAATTAAGTTCATCATACCGGTGAATATATTCGCCGTCCCCAAGATTTTTTACCGATTCTTTCTCCAGATTCGGATAAAAAAAAATCACAACCCAATTTCTCAATTTTAAATGGGCCCGTGATTCGTTGAACCCAAATCCTAAAGACTGCCGATTGAGTTAAATGGCCAGTAGTCTATCTGATGTCCTGGGGGCAAAGAGGGTTATCTACAAAAGCAAAATTTCTCCTGGAACTTCCTTGGTGTATAATTAAGTCATCGGGGTACATTGGCATGAAGGCTCTGTAATTTTCATTCATTATCTGTTTAATACTCATTTAAATTAACTTTCCTAGGATAATAGGAGAGCTGGATATTTCACAGTGTGGTCTCCCTTTAGGATTATCATTACCAAATAACCAAGATATGTTATGGTTTTGTAAATCTGATTGGCCCCATCTAACCCATTTTGGGAATATTTGCAATAAAATAAAAAATCTCACTAGCGTGTTTACCATGGAGTTTTGTGACAGCTCCTAAGGAATTATACCTAGGAATTATACAGACATTGTATTCATAGCGGTGTGTGGGTATATTTAGTACAGCTATGCATCATTTGACACCTGTTGCTGTGCATTTTCTTACACGCAGTGATTATATAACCATTATTGTTTGTACTGCATCTAACAAATAACAGCAGCAGAAACAGCTCCTGGGAATTACATATAATGTCAACATATCAAGAAATCCATGTGGGACCAAAGTCTGTGCATGTTTAACCTCTTTCCTGCCAAAGAGCCAGAGATTCACTAATAGCATACTGCCAAAATAGTAGGTATCTATCTGAATAACACCTGCCTCTATAGCAAGCAAGGTTGAATTGTAACCATTTAGCTGTTTTTGAACAAGAAGTCTCACAACAGTGGAATCATGGGATTTGTAAAGAGAGGTTCAAAAGGATTGCCATTTCCAATAATCAACAGCAACCAATTAGATGTTAGCTTTTTACTGCAGTTAGATAACCTCTTATTGGTTGCAGCAGATTAACATGGACAAACATTAGCACAGTAACAGGTTGGCCATTACTGGTCCTTCAAGTAATCTTACGATAGAAACGATGCATGGTACCTATTTCTCACAAAACTGTCACCAATTGGTGACCATTACTGTGAGTACAAGGCCAACTACACAGAGCAAACAGGTAGACGATCCCAGGAGTGGGATAAAATGGATCCACAGAAAACCAACTGGAGGGTTGCAGACTGGACTTTGGATCCCTACCCTGTGTAGTCTTTTGAAATCCTAACACTGTACAGTAAGCTTTAAAAAGATCAAGCCAGGTGGTGCACTGCAAAGTAACCAGACTTCGGTTCCTGCAGGCTACAGGGATGCACGGAATAAGCACAGTTCTAAGAACTAGATATTATATAACCTAAGAATCCAAAAGGGACACAAAGTGCACACCAATAACAGGTATAGAGAAAAGGCTTGACATAAGATGTCAAACTGCATTCCAGAGGTAAGAAGGCCTGCAGCTAATCCATGTGTGTGGCTGATGCAAACACCAGTACACTGATCCCCAGTGAGAATACCATTAATGTAGCATAATTCATGTGGCAGTAGAGAGACCTTTGTAGGGTTCTTACTACAAAAAGGAGTTGGGTTAAAAGGAGCAGTAGACAAGGCTGTGGTTAGTGGGTCACAGCAATGCAAATTACAGATATCTCCTGCAGTAATAGGACATGCCTATTGCCATCATACTTCATTACGTGAAATATCTAAGAGGTGAATCCTAATGAAGGTTTGAAAGTTTAACTATTATTCAAACACATAAACAGCAGCACTTCTGGAAAATAACTACTTCTATGCCTGTGATTCCTAAACAGTATAATGGCACTGCTGCTATTTCCCTAACTGTCATTAGAATACCCTGTGTGTTCCAGCAGAGTAACCAACATTCTATAGTGACAACTTAGCCAATCAACGGTCACCAAATAATAAAAGGGAAAGTTACCTAGCAAAGCTAATTGCAGTTATAGACAGCATAATATTATACAATTATGTTTTATCTTTGTGTGTTTTGTTTTTAATTACTTTGCTGACATTGCTCTTCTTAAAGGCATGTTCATCCCTCAAATAAAAAAGTATAGATAAATCAAACCCCAATAGTTAGAAAGCAGAAAGCTTTAGGCTTAACCTTTGTGTTCTGCCCAGAATTTTTTTCCAGACAGGTGGCATGAGAGGCAGAGGGACAGTTGACATGATGTTCAATTCCCCTAGCTGGAGCACCTGCAAGCTTGCAAAAGAGCTTTGAGAGCTTGCAAAGGGTCGCCCAGCTAAAAGATGCTATGGAGAACACTGAACCGGTTTTGCAGTGAAAAGTTCTTCTAGCCCTTCCCTCTGCCTCTCAGCAGTTCCCACTGTCTTTCCGAGCTCTCAAAGCTCTTTTACAAGCTTGCACATGTTCCAGCTAGAGGAATTGAACATTATGTCAACTGTCCCATCCATGACTGACAGCTGCTAACTGGAAGAAACAGGAAGCAGACAGTGGAGTAACAAAGCATTGGACAGCATTTCAGGTTAGTCTTACATCTCTTAGATTTCTAACTATTGCCAATTTGGGGGGTTATTTACCAATAAATAATTTTTCATTTGACTGATAAACATGCCCTTTAAAGGGCATGTCCACCCCCAAAACTAAAATTTAACCCCATACTGGCCCCACTGTGTACTGTTTAAAAAAAAAAAACGTATCTTACATCTCTGCTCCAATTGGTTCTACTGCAATGCTTGTCCAGGAAACTGAAGAGTAGGGGCTGTTTTCCAGTGTGAAAGATTTCTGCCCCCTCCTAGTCCTCTTTGTCCTACCTCTAACAACTCTAAAACATATTGTAGGGCACCCTAGCCCACCCCAAACCGTTAAGTTAATTTGGTAAAAAAAAAAGCTGCAGAACTCTACATACAACCCTTCGTTCCCCTGGCGTTCTGTATTGCCGGCAGCCGCTTCTAGGATTGTCTGCCTCTCAGCCAATCAGAGACGCAGCTGCCAGTCTGGCCTCCTGCTTGCAGTTCTGAGATCTGAGCACTGGCGGTTTGAAGGTTTTTAAGTAGAGTTCTGCATCCTTTTTTAACAAACAAACCTAGCGGTTGGGGATAAAGAAAGTTTATTTTTATGGTGGACATACCCTTTAAGGAAGCCTTACATGTACAGATAGAATCATTGCCATATACGTAGATATATTCATATCATATATTGTAAGTAGAGTTCTGCATCCTTTTTTAACAAACAAACCTAGCGGTTGGGGATAAAGAAAGTTTATTTTTATGGTGGACATACCCTTTAAGGAAGCCTTACATGTACAGATAGAATCATTGCCATATAGATTTTTTTATAATAAATACTATTGTCGCATATACGACTTCCTTTAGTTCCTGCTACTCATACAAATAAGTAAAATGTCATTTAATTTCACACTTACAACTGCTACAGTTACGTTGGTAACAATGCACAGTCTGGAATAAAAACACACATTAGTCTTTGTTTTAATATCTAGACAATAAAGCTTCAACTACATCAAACCAGATTTCTATTGGGAGACTGGCAAATGCTTTTCCATATAAATATAAAAAAGTCACCTATAGACAGCACGGGGTGGAGGTTTGTAATATTTCATTATCAGCAGAGAAAATAAAAATTACTCACGGCCACCTTGGCGCAACTGAATAATCCAGAGCCTTATTAAAACCTGCATGAAGCAGCATTGACTCATGAAATCTCCCCACTTATTCTCAGGTCTCCTCCTTGAGCGCTAGTTTTATATTCCAAATAATAAAAAAAGCCACAAAACAGGTCCGTACCATGTGGTCAATCTCCCCCTCTTTATGGTGTTTTATTCATTCCATTATTTATTGGTTTCCATCCCTATATACCCCCCCCTTACTGTGCCCTATTTATTACTGTAGAAACTGCAATGAAGTAATTCAAGCAGAATTAAGTGCAATCATGTGTGTTGCTGTGGAAAAGTCTGCTGTGTGCAACAGACACAAAGTGCTCCAGGAGAGTAGAAGTTAACCTCTCGGCTTCCAGTGCAGAATGGATCTCAGAGACACCTAAAGAGGGATCCATATTCAAACGTCGCAGAAGGAAGGTGCTACGAGCAGAGAGACCCCAACTAACTTTACATATTTCATTCCTTTTCATCCCTTTTCTATGGGTCTGGACCCAGTTCAAACATTTGCTGCCCTCCAACAGTTTTTAAATGGCAGAACCTTCCAGGTGGATTTTAGGGGGTGCAATAAGTGTAAAGCGCTACATACGTCTAAATAAATGTTTAACGACATGAAGCTTTTCTTGTCTTACTAAACTTGCCATATCTTCATAACTAGCATGCTGGGACTTGTAGTCCAGGAAGTTATGTAAAGAAGCAGACTGAAAAAATGTTCTACTAAGCTACTGCACAGCATGAAAGCTTTTATTAAATATCTTTATCTTGTCCCAATCCATATTCATATATTTCAATTCCCATCCAACGTGTATTATTTAAAATGAATCTAATGCATGGTCAGTTGCCATAGATACCTAAGAATTAAGGACATTAACCCCATGCGTTCCAGTGACATGAAGAGTGCAAGTGATTCTAATGCTCCTTAGACCTGCAAAAAGCACCACATGATTGTAAAGGAGAATAACTTACCTTTGAATTCAGAGCTCATTCTATTAGCCTTTATATGTCTTTGCAGCCACCACAAGTCCAGTGCTCAGTGAAAGCAGACGCTGCCTCCCTCGCTTTACATCCAAATGCTACCTCCTGTGTTTCTCCCCCCCCCTGCCTGCAGGCACCCTATGTAAAGGCTCCTATTCACTTCCTCAGAGCTAAGTAAACAGATATCATAGAAACTACAGGCTGACTCTCCTCCCCACACCTCCTGGGGAATTGGAAAGACAGGTATCGCTTTTCACTGTGCACAGGGGGGAGGGCGCTTTTGTGCTAGGCAAATGCAGCCTGTAAGCATGAAAAGACCTGTTCCCTGTATTACCAATGGCCACCCATAACTGAAGAATGGAAAGTTTAAAAAAAAATGGAATCCCTCGTAAATCCTTTAAGGCACTTGGGTGGAAAAGTAATGGAAGAAAATGTATTGGCATGAATACATATGGCCCACGGCTATCAGGCTGACAGTTTGATGGGAAGAGGAAATTAAAAGATTTAATACTCACTGTAATCTGCCCCATTTTAATAAAATTATTAAAGGGCAAGTTCACCTTAAAATAAACAGCACAATATAAACACAGCATAAATTGTAACTGTAACGGTTTGATCCCCATTTGCTTTGCTCCTAGACTGCTGACTTAACTTATAGGGGTTTGATTGTCTAATGGTCTAATACACATTTTAACCAATTGGCCAAAACTACTGGTTATTACGATTAATTATTTGACTTTTAGTTTCCTAAACAGATACAACCTGCACAAAATAAGTAAATCCTTTATTACAACAGCTCAATGGTTATAAACCCTTCTTCACCTTAGCAGAACAGCAGAGGGTGATACAGAGTAGCCAATTGGATAGCTCCTTTTTCCTCCACCTGGGTGAGGCTCTGTGAGCATGCCCGGCCCATTAGTGCAGGAGAATAGTGGTGCAAAAATGTAACCTTTTCACTGGCTTCGCATAGGTATATCTTTGGTTAGTGACAGCTTAGAAAGGCAAGCCATGCCATACTTTTAATAAGCAATGTGCTTTAGAGCATGGCACTCAGTTTTACAAAATAAAAGTTCTCTCTAGCCTTACAGAAAAAAAACGTCAATTCAAAGCAAGTGTGTAACAAGGCAGATCAATAATCCTTTATCTGTAAAATATATTTGCATTGCTAGGGCAGATTTCTGGAGAGTTAAATCCCCAGGTGCATTACTGCTCACAAATGTTCCCAAATGCAGCAAACAACCAGATAATCACAAGAATGGGAACTGAACAAGACTGCCCAAGACAGTTTTATATAGTTTCTACTAGCGCCTGTTGTGGACCAAATCAAATGCTGCTAGTGCCATTCAAGAGCCATCTAAAGCTGGCCATACACTGCTTAGACAGTTGAAAACCCAACCCCAATGAAAGTACCCAGGGTGAGGACCTAAAGTTTTAGGTCCTCAACCCTGAGTTAAGCCTGCTTAATCCAAAATAAGTTATCTCACTTGCTTCATGCATCTGCATTGATCCAATCCCGACTGGGCCCGGGCCGGACAACCAATAGGAAGACACGCTTCTTGCACAGCATGTCTTCCCATTGGAAAGCTCGCAGGATTAAACCAGAAGTGGCTTAATGCGGCTGCACCAAGCTAAAGTAGATAGTTTTGTTCGGCTAACAAAGCAACAAAGCAGTCTAAACCCAGGGATGAGGACTTAAGGTCCTGGGTACAAGTGGCTCTGAGGAGAAGAGGATGAGGTGAGTATAATTGTCCTTTAATATTGTTATATTAATTGTAAAATTATCTGGCCAGGAAGTAGTTGGAACATCGGGCCTGAATAATCTCTGGCTATAGCCTGTGAGAAATAATACAGAGAATGTTTAAACTTCCTACTTGCAATAGCTTGAGTGACATCTCCTGACACTCTGCTCCTCCCCTATGCCCTTTGAGAAGAGCATGCTCATTTAAGTCTTTAGTCCTGCACAGGCTTATAAAAAAAATAACATTTGGGGTGGAGAAGCTATTAATGCAGGCAGAGGCTGATCACATGACTACAAGCTGGTGAAACTGGAAGTGTTCAGGAAGTTCTATTGCTAAATCATTTTCATTAATACAATTTATTTAGTTTAGCTTATTAGTTTTATCTAAGGTGTGATCCAAAAGTTATAGTAAAGGTACCAAGGAAAGGCTTTTATTTAACCCTTACTTGTTTGGAGACCCCATTTGCCCATGAGTTATTAATTCTAGAGCTCCATTACAAAAGGAACATTAGTGCTAGTGAACATTCAGTTTTTCCACTTTCTACCAAACAAGCCAGGGTTATCGTTATTCACATTATTTAAATTGGTTCTTAACAATGTCCCCGATTTTTAAAACAGACCAACAAATTAGAAGTATTTATGTTGTGCTAATAAAAATCAATTTCAATTAACTCCACTGTTATTGGTAAATCTAGGAGCCATTTAATTTGCTATCCAATTGGCATCCTCTGATCAACATTCCACATTTAAACCACTAGGCTAGAAGAATCAGTACCAGTAAAACGCTGTCTGTTTCTGACTGTAAATCTGGGGTGCCCAATCTACTCCAGGCTGGTGGCCGCACTAGCGGCACCCCGGGCACTTGCCGGGCCGTTTGCAAGGCTCTGCCCCTGGAACACGCCAGCTCTTCCCTAAACCGCCTAGTGGGCATCAGTGGATCACTGGTGTAAACGCTGTCTGTTTAGCATGCCACTCAGAAAACAAAATAAACTTCAGCTTAAATGTAAAGGCCCGGCAAGAACCTGTATTTGGTTAACCGGTTAACTTGGTTAAGCAGTTCGGCACTGACTGAAATGGGAAATCTTGATTATACTGAATCTGCTGGAGTCGTTCCTAGTGTTCCCTCTAAACTGTGCACATGCACACAACTCCGCAGCCTGCGCACACAGGTTAAAGAGGTATATACACTAACATTTGCTGGAATATAAGTGCTGTGGTGTGGTGCACAACTTATTAAATATGGGCACAAAAAATGTATTTCTGCACACAGATGATTTTAAATAAAGAGAACAAACGGTCACTCCCCTACATGCAAAGAGTCTGTGTCAAAATCCTTCTTTGGTAGGGAGACACTTTAGATGACATTCCCCTTATCCACCAGAGGGTGCTGTGATAAATCTGTAGCCTTTTTAAATAATAACAAAAACACAGAGCGCAGTCAGTTCAACAGTACACTCTGTACTCGTAGTGTCCAAGATTAATTAACGATCATAATTCAGCAGGGTATTAAAGTCCTTGGGTTTGGTGAATAAAAGACCAACACACACGGCACATAAACAACGTTATGAAAAGCTGTAATTGTGCTTTTAATGAATTCTTCCAATAACCATTTAATGACGGTTAATCACACTGCAAAATAGGTAGTGCTTGTTGGGCAACGTCTCAGAAATCCAGCATAATATTAGGATGACCTGAATACACAGCTCACTGGAGCTTGGCATATGCAGACGTCACGAGTAGCCCTGGGCCGAAACACTCACAGAGATTTATTCATGTGGCAGGTGACCAGGAAAACATAAGATGCAGCAAATGATTAAAGGGCATGTCCAGTTTGTCCACCCCTAAGAATGTTTTCCCTTTATGTAGATCAGCACCACAAATCCCAATTTAGTTTTACTTAAAGGGTATGTCCACCCTTAAAAAAAATTTTTTACAAGACATTGCCCCTGTCCCCCCAGCCCCAACCGCTATATTTGTTATCTCAGAAAATGCCCCAAACTTTATTTACCTTCCCTCTTGCCTCCGCCACGCTGAAAATGCAAGCAGAGGGGCGGGACCGGCAGTCGCGTCTGTGATTGGCTGAGCGGCAGCCAATCACGGACGCGGCTGCCGGGAGTTCAGTGTGGCGGAGGCAAGAGGTAAGGTAAGTAATGTTCTGGGCATTTTCTGAGATAACTAACATAGCGGTTGAGGCTGGGGGGAGAGGGGCAATGTCTGGTGAAATGGTTTTTACTGTAGGGGGAGGGAATCTTAATCGGGAGGGAGAGGAGGTGGGAGGGGGGGGAGAAGGGCTGCAGTACGCATGCCAAACTTCTCCGGAGGCCAGGTAGAGGCAGAGTCCTATATGGACTCTGCTATCCTCCTGGTGGGCAGTTTTTGGGACTTTGGGGGGGGGGGGGCTACAGGAGAACCCTATGGAGTGGGATGTGAGGTAGGATTAAACTACACTACATGATGGGGCCAGTAGTGGGGGGGATTATAGTTTTGGGGGTGGACATGCCCTTTAAACACTTCCAAGATGCTCCCAGGCTGAAATATTCTACTTCCAAAACCCCGATCTCTCAGGTTCACGTCTCCTCTGCTGCTGTTGTGAGCTGGTTGGAAACATGCACCGAGCAGAGGAAGCTGTCAGAAATTGGCTGTGACGTCACCATCATGGCTGTGACTGACGTCTGTAACCAGGAAGAATAGAGAAGCCGTGGAGAGGAGCAGGGTTTAGTAAATAGAATAACTCAGCCTGGGAGAGTCTTGGAAATGTTTAATTAAAATGAAAATGGGTTTTTTGATGTTAATTTACATAAGGTCAACTTTTTCTAAACATATTACTTTGCCCTAAACCCAACACTGTAACCGAAATTGGTACAGACCAGGTAGGATGCGAAGGCCACCAGCTATTGCTGAACTATAGTTCCAAGCAACAAATCTTAAATCAGGTCATATGTGATATTACCACAATAAGCGATTCACCCATTTAAACACTAACAGGGAGATTCAATAAAATTTCTTATCGTTACAAATGGTGCTAATTTTGCCCCAACCAATCAGATCTTATTTAACATTTGTAAGCTAGCATCTGATTGGTTGGGGCAAAATTAGCACCATTTTAAACTATAAGAAATTTTATTGAATCTCCCTGTTAATTTTTGGCAAAGTCCACTTTGAGGTAATCCCTTTCTGCACACAGGGTCACAATTGTATAACACACAACCTGTACAGAGAATAACATGCGGAAGTGTGGCTAAAGCCAGGAAGGCCAGGAGGGCCAGAAAGCTCCCTATCATTAATAAACACAAATCATTTCCGAGTGGAACTTAAAAGCCAGCACTTTATAATGCATGTGTTCCTTCCTTCGTTATGGGCATGATTCTTATTGGATAAACATTATAAACTCCTCTCCAACGAAAAGGCTGCTGGTATACTGTTGGTATACAAGGTTCTGCAGTCTGGAAAGATCTTGAAAGTAGAGATTCAGTGTAAATAGAAGAGGTTAGCCAACATAACTAATCCGTGAGATATATGATTACATCATGTCTAAAATGACAGGAAATAAAGAACAATTTTAGAACAATTTTGTAAAGAATTAAATGGCACTAATAATTATTTTATTTACAGTTACAATAAATATGGGCAGACAAAGTTTATAGTAACAGGAAGTGTCCTATTAATATTGTTATAGTTAAATACCAGCATTATGTGTGCATTAAATACATTGTTGGATAATTACAATGTAGAACTAAAAACAAGATTGAGTCCCTGATCCATGGGGATTATAATCTAACCTGGGTGCCAGGTTAGATTCTGAATGACTAGTTCATTTAGAATTCTTATTTCACATTGAATTCTGGGTTCTATCAGTAGCAAGCAGCCATGGTCCTGTTCCTGTAACTAAGCCACACTGACAGCACACGGTAAAGTTTCACATACATTAGAACTCACCTCCAGACCGATCCCACGACATTCTATCAATTCTTCAGGAACCGAAATCGAAATCTGATTGTGATGGCCCCACCTGGGCCATTCATCTTGCAATCGTATGTCGGTGGCAAAAAAAAAGATGGGAAAAGGTTCCTGAAAAACTGATTGAACGTCATGGGAATGGTCCAGAGGTGAGTTGAAATATATGGGCACCTTATCACGCGTGAGATGTGCAATAACAATGTAGTGCAACTAACATGTTACCATGCAGGATTTCAGAAATAATCCGTTATCAGAGCGCATACGATTCCCATAAAAACTGGCGACCACATGTGTTCCTTAGACTGTTCGCAGTGTATACAATGAGCCCACCCTGATTATGGTGCACCGGCAGGAGATTCTCGCATGATAACGATTCACAAAACGCAATTGGAAGCACGAGAGAAACACACTGGTGTGGCACTACCAGGACTGTAAAATGTGGAGTAGCTAAAATCAACTGTACCAATAGCAAAATAATGAAGTATAAGGACCCAATTTATCATAACTAGCAAGTCTACAATATTAGAAAGGCCGGCAGAACAGTTCAGAAATCCATAGCAACCAATTCTTTATTAACGTCCAACTGCAGTCAAACCATTTTGATTTTGATTTTACATCATGTTGCATTGATTCTGTATAATAATTTCTGCATTGTTAATCTACAGTTTCTGACAAAAGTCGTGTCGCCTGTGTATTTTGCAGTAACTCCTGCTATTAACCTGATTTTTAATTGATCAGTTGGTGTTAGAAATAGCTCATATGAAAAGCTAAAGCCCTCCCAAATAATATTAAATGTACTGGTAAAAAAGTTTCACTGAAAAAAGATTTATCATTTAATCAAGACAGAAAGGTCAAAATGTCGCAAGACAAAAGTCTAGTCTCCTATACAGAAAATGATCTACAGCCAATCCAAAAATGTAAAAAAAAAAAAGTAGTGGTGCTGTGAGATCCAAATTTAATATCTTGTATGACTTCCATGAGCTTGAAGGACAGCATCCATGCGGTTTGGCAAGGATTCATACAATTTTATTGCTGAAACCTCAGGAAAAGCCCAGAAACAGTATGGCAATGCCTCCAGATTTCATACAATATTCTTTGGTTTCGTCTTCCATGCTTCCTCTTTCATCCTACCCCACATATGCTCAATGATGTTCATGTCAGGTGACTGGGCTGGCCAATCCTGGAGCATCTTGATCTTATTCGCCTTAAGGAACTTTGATATGGAGATGGAAGTATGCGATGGAGCACCATCCTGCTGCAGAATTTAGCCTTTTTTTATGGTTGGGAATGTATGAGGTAGCTAAGATTTCTTGGTATTTTACACTATTGATGTTGCCTTCCACCCTGCAGATCCCTCGCACACCCCCATACTGGATGTAACCCCAGACCATGATTTTGCCTCCACCAAACTTCTGGGTAAATCTCGGCTCCATGCGGGTTCCAGTAGGTCTCCTGCAATATTTGCAGCGACTGTGGTGTAATTCAACAGAAGATTCATCTGAAAAATCCACCTTTTGCCACTTTTCCAGCGTCCATCCTTTTAGCAGGCTGTGGGACTTGGCAAATGCCACACAGTTTTTCAATTGTCTTTTGTTTAGTGCTGGCCATGGAGGCCACTTTGAGATAGAATCCGACAAACTGTTCTGGTTGACAAAGGGATTTCAGATTACCAGGTCTCCTGGAGCTCTGCTGCAGTTGAAAATGGGCTTGCCTTGGATTTTCAAGCCAACAAACGGTCCTCTCGAGCAGTTGTCTTGCGGGGTCTGCCTGACCTGGGCTCTCTTCAAATCTTTTCTTTATCCTCTGAACTTGACACTGAGAGACATTGCGTCACATCAGCAGTGGATTTGGTCTTCAGCCTCTTGATAATCAACACTTTAGTCTCAGGATGAATCTTAGGCATGTTGGCAGAGGTCTATTTGCAGTTGATGTGAAGGTCTAGTGTACTGGGGTTCTTTTTATACACACCGGACACCTAATCGATCCATTATTAGTCACAGGTGAAGCCAATATGACAAGGCGACAACACTTATGTCTTTGCAAAAATTTACTCAATGGGCTTTACCAAGCTGTGAATATTAGAATACTTTTTGTCAGTTTCGTTTTGCATTGAAACATTATTACAAAAGCTGTTTGGGGTAAAATGAACCATTTCTTGAAACAAAATCTGCATTAGAATTATTGTTAAGCGGCGCTTCAGGTCTATTTGTACACAAGCGACAAGACTTTTGTCAGAAACTGTATATTGTATATGGAACTTCATTCACAGCAGATCTGTCTCAATAGATAAAAGCAGATCTAAAGCTAAAACATACAGGAAACTGCTTGGAAGCTACAATTGCTGAAGTAGCAGATTGCAGCACATCTCCGATATATATGTATGTGTGTATGTGCCTGCATAGTTAAACCTCTCCATTCCCCTTATTAATTTAGTTGCCCTTCTCTGAACTGGTTCCATTTCCAAGATGTCCCTTTTGTATATGAGATTACAAAACTGCACTGTATATTCCAAATGAGGCCTTGTAAAGAGGGAGTATAATGTTTTTTTCTCTTGAATCCTTTCCCCTCTTTATACAATAACTTGGTAGCTCTAGCCATTGCTACCTGGCATTGTTTGCTATAGCTGGTCTATCTACCAGAACCCCCAATTTTTTTTCCCATCGAGATTCACTTAACACAGAGTTATTTATGGTGTAGGTGGCACAAGGATTGTTAATCCCTAAATACATCACCTTACAATGTAAGGTGTCAAAACAGCTTTGTACATGGCAGACAAATGGTGTCGACCCGCACCTCTATTCAGGCTTTTTTACTTTTACATAAATGGCCTACTTGACACCTATTTTGAAGCAATCCTGTTCCTTGGCCAAGATGTTGACATCACAATCTTCAAACTTATGTAGTTTTTCCTTAAAAGGCATGCCAGAAAGTGCCCCGATAGTTACTTACCTTGCGTCTCTCCTCCACCGTTGTGAACTGCCGGCAGCCGCGTCCGTGATTGGCTGCCTCTCAGCCAATGCCGTGCAAGCAGAGGGGCGAGTGTGGCGAAGGAGAGAGGCAAGGTAAGTAACTGTCGGTGCACTTTCTGGCATTAACATTATAGCGGTTGGGGCTGGGGAAGCAAACACTATAATATACCAAAAGTTTTATTAAAGGGTGGACATACCCTTTAAGATGCAGGTATATAGCCGAGTCCCAAAGAATTATCTCTTCTGTGCTGGTGCAGCTGCTGTTTCATCATCCCCAAGTCATTCTGAATTGAGAAATCCCCTTGGGTGACTAGGGTATTGTCTTCAAGAGCTTTACAGTTGATCTGGACTGAATACACCATATATACCGTGACCTGATCAAATGAGAACCTTTTAAATGTCACATAATGGACCTTTTTGTAAAAAAGATTGAGAAGTAAGGAATCCAATACTAGGATGGAGGGCTTGCAAAAACCAGGAAATGGCAGAAACCTGCACCATTACAACTATCTTCTAGTGAGGGATTATGGGATCTATTCAGGAACATTTATGGTTTACCTTTAGTCCTCCTAGATACAATGTCAAAGAGGCAGGGTGGGGGCGGAGTTAGGCCACATATATATATGTCTGATTCAAAAATATGATATTCATATCCGAATTGGCTTGTTCACACTGTTTTTAAGTATCAGACTTGGGTCAGATCTGAGGGGGGGAATGGATTTGGGCCACTTTTTGGTGCAGTATGAAACTAGCTAAAGGTGCTTTATGTAAATGCAAAAAGGGGTGTTAATGCAGATATGCATTTACCAGCATTTAAAGCAAAGCACACACGTTATAACCCTCTAAAAGAATAGAAATCCTTCAAGTGGGGGACACCACACATAATATACATATGGTGACCGGCTGGTCTGTATTTACATAGAGCATAATTCAGGCTGCATAAATTTCGGTGTAGCCATGCAGCATTGCATTTAATGTACTGGTGCAAAGCCTTTCAGCACAGATTTTATGTGTTCCAATCTTAGAAGGAAAGGTGGCAACCCTACCTTATACTACGTACATACTGGCCGACGAACATCTGTTATGGACAAGAATCGGCTTGTGTATGGCCAAACGATCGGGCATCGTTGATAATCTGACCTGACAAATCCCCCACGACGTAGGAATGACGTCACTACGCTTCTAGAATACTGAATATTTAAGAAATGTTTATACCAACCAAGAGGAAAAAGGGGTATTTCTGATTGGACGGAAGGTTTTGCTTATCTGTTCTTGTGGGGGTTTTTTTGCGTTTATCGCCAATGCTGGTTACTGCTAATGGCCTCTACTAAGTCCCTTTCAGCTTTACTTAAAAAAACAGGAGGCTACGGCAATCATGTATTCAACCCTGTTTAATCTTCCTTCTGTCAAACTAATGAGTTGCAGAAGAAAAAGAGTATATTAAGCTTTAGTCCTGCAGAGAATGAAGTTAAAATATGATTCAATTAGGCAACAGGTGGGAAACAGAAAAGAACCTGAAACTTTTCCTTTAAGTTTCCAGAATTAAATTAAAGTTTGCAGAGTGGAGTGCTTGACTAATGTGGCTCTAAATCCATGTCCGCCATTAAACAACTATATTCCTTTATTTAGGGGGTATTATAGCGGCGGAGATTAACATGTTTTTATTTTTGGACCTTACCAATCGACCAATAAAAGCAGACAGTGAGTTTGTAAAATTACAGCCTTTATTGCAGTTATATAGTAACAAAAGCTGGTGAGTTATCCAGTCAGATTGAAGCGAGTGGGCATTCTCCTATAGAATTAATTGAATCACACCAGCTGCGCTCTCCTCGCTCTGGGTAATGATCGGGGAGTCTGTAAACAAGTGAAGGCATGTGTCACTGGTTCGCCAAACAAAACCATGCGTGGGGACTAAAGTATAGGTTTGAGAATAATGACCCCGTTTAAAGGGGATGTTCGCTTAACGCTTATTTTTAATGTAAAGCAATCTGAGCCAATTTACAAATCATCTCTGCTGTTGCTTATTTATATTAACTACCTGTCAGTAAGTTTATGGCCTTTGCATCTTGGCAGGTACCCAAATATACCCATTAGAAAGAGGCATATGGATAACTTGCCCACACGTTACACAAGTTACCAAGTTCACCCATTATTTTGCTTATACAGGTATAGAAAACACAGCCTGGGACTGCTTAGAGTTGCAAAGTCTAATATCTACAATATACTCAAATTTATCAATATTAAAGGAGAAAGTTACTTACATCCAAATTCGTTTTTTTTTTTTTAGAGTAAAGGATGCAGTTTAATTCTACTTCGCTGGTCCGACTAGCTCCGCCCTCTCACTTAGTCAGTGACAAGACCTCAGCCAGAAGCGCATCTTTCCATAGGTTGGATCCTGGTGAGGGAAAATTAAAAGTTTCCACCTGCTCTACTGTAAGCCCAGGGGTGAGGGACGCACCTTGGGAAATCTGAGGGCGTGAGGCAAGTTTAATTCTCCTTTTAAATCTTATTTACCCAGTACTCAAGTTTTTTTTTAAATTACTCTGCAAAAACAATGTGAGGATTAGAGAATTATTTCCAAATGGAACACAGTTGAGTGAGTAGACAACTTGTCTACTGTTCTTCCACGTGTTAATCAACTAGAAAAACATCTGAAGGGACATGAGTTGCCCATGCCGGGGGGAAGGTAACACAGACACAAATACAACGAAAACAGTCCCAGTCTTAAAGCTGTTTATCAGAATGTCCATGGCTTGCAGATGTTTTAGCTGGGGGATAAAAAGAAACGAATAAAACTAACACCCACGCAGTCACCAGAAATATAGTCCTTGTTATTAACGGCTGCTTGTTTGCATGGGGCCGTTCCGACCTCAGCCTAGTCACCTAAACGTTCCCCCTAAATCTAATGGAAAAAAGAGAAACATTTATTACTCAGATCACTACAGGACATTTTCTGTTTAACCATGACTCCTTTGTGTCTAGATGTGACCGTTACGTTTCCACTCCCAGTCTTTTCCTATTTCCAGCTATTCTGGTATAACGTACCACGTCTGTGTATATGAAAAGGGGGTCTTTGTGGGACAGTCGTACAAGGCGTGACTGTGAAACCATAAAACATGGGAAGGGGGGAGAATTAAGAATGAGACTTTGTGTTCAGTGAAGGTGCTACAACATATCTTTTTATGGGCCTTTATCCTGCCCTTCAACAAGCCTATGGAAAAAAAAAACACAGATTCAGGCCTCAGCTTGCTAGGAGAATTGGACATGAGGCAGAAAGTTAATGCAACGCTTTACCGTTCATTCATACACACAAGGGAATTAATTCTATTCTTGTTAAATGCAGGTGTGCCAATTCCCTTTTTTTTTAACACAGAAACCCCTCACTGTTCCCCTAAATCCTTTACACGTAATAAAGGTCTCACGCAAGAGCTGCTTAAAGGCACATTCATGGCAAACTAATCATTATACATTGAACGTTATATTTTGTAAACTGCTTAAACCTGCACAGTCCTATGTATGGTATCATAGGTCATGTGCACTGTATTGCTATAACCAGAATCTGGGCATCTGAATTTTAGGAGCTGAAAAAATGTTGTGTTGTGGTGTTCTGTGTACAAGGCCCGGTTTAGAGGTAGGGAATGAGAAGGTGTGTACAAAAACAGGACAAGTACAGCAGTATGTATAATTGGACCCTGCATACAGTAGCTTACATAGTTGGGCTAGTTTCCAGCACCATGTTTTTTGCCATGTAGCTTTTATCTACCACTTTACATCTAGATCTGCCTGATCGTATGATATTCGTTGGACTGTGTATGGTTGATCATACAAAAATAATATAATTTTTCTGCCTAACGAACAATAAAAAAAAATATGGAAGCATCCAAAACCGATTGTACAATACCAGTATCATAGAATGTATGGCCACCATTAGAGTGAACTGGAGACACACAAGCTAATGCTGACCCTGGGGAATCTGAGCTCAGGAGATGGGTGTTTATACAGGGTTTCTTAGTTTGGTAGAATGATATGCCTAGGGAAAAATGATTATAAAAATTCTCTTTCTATTGCAGACTCTGTCCAGATGACACTTCATTAGCGATTGCTGATTTTGCAGTTCTACGAGCTGGGTTTAAGCAATGTCTCTTTACAAGCAGAGAGAAATGATCAGATGTAACCTTGCATGTTACACAGCCTCTGGCTTCACTTTATTAATACAATCACTTCCATGTCCGCAACAGCAGTCATGTTAACTTTGCATCTCTGGCTGGAAAAATATCCTAGCAGGCAGCACAGAAAGTGTCTACTACCAATGTTAGAGAAACAAACATCCGTGTTTCCAATGGTGAATACCCTTTTCCTTGATACTGTGCTGCACATTTACAGATTTAGAAACTTGTACCAGTGTACATCATGTCCCTATCTTAGCTGTGTATCCTTGGTAACACAGTTTTAAAGCTGACGGCATTAAAAATTTGCATTTTGTGCGTTTGTTTGGAAGGGAGATTATAAATGATCCTTATATTACCATGTATTTCTAGAGAAAAAGTAGTGTTGTTCAGTTGCTAGTTTATTTCAAGGGGTAATCCCATTTTATTAATGCAGAAACACACAGAGTTTCGGCTGTTAGGCCTTAAGGGAAGGCAATACCCGAAACCTTGACCTCACTAGGTTTAAAAATCTGAATTCCGCTACTAAAAAGGTACTTACCAGACCTCATTCCCAGCCTCTTCTGCTGCTCTTCCACACAGAACAGCATAAGGGGCCGGACTGGCAGCCGCAACTGTGATTAGCCGAGACTGAGCCAGTAACCAGGCAGCATGTTTTGATCTATAAAGGCCCGGTGATTCCCCTAGTTATGCCACTGTCCTGCTAGGTCAGTAAACAATGTTCTGGTTAGCCTGTACACATGCTATAATGTAGGTCACCTGTAGTCATTGTCAGAAACATTAGCTGATCATTTTCCAGTGTGCGAATAGGACTTTACATCTGATAATGGGTTGCTTGCACCAATACAGAAGCAAGACTTAAAAATACAACAATGAAGTTAGTCTGGTCATTCAAATTCCCCCTCATCTAGATCTGCAGCGACTTTATACATTCTCCTTTATACTTGGCTTTCCTGCCTGTAGGTCTGCTGTATTCCTCTCACAGTCATAAAGACATACTGATAATCTGCTTGTGAGTGGTAAGAAAACGTTAACTGTAAGCTCTTTGGGCCAGTGGATAAACTAATAATTAAACCAACTGTAAAGACCTATTGGGGCATGTTTATAACTATGTATCTGAAAATAAAAACATACATGTAGGTAAAGCAGCTTGGAGGATCAAGTTCACCATCTAGTGGTGAAAATTGCTAACTATGATAAAGAAGGTGGCTTCTTGCTGCTTATCCCAACTGTAAAACACTAACCTTTATAATATTTATAAGGATTTTTAATGACAACATGGAATTCAGGAAAATTTTCCAACAGGATCTCAAACCTTAACATGAAATACTGATTACTTAAACGCTATACTCCAGTCGAGGTTTTTAAGTTAGCTGTTAGTAAAGAGAAATATGATTGTGCATTAAATGTCTTCACAATACCAACATTCTGTAATAAAGCCAAGCAAATAAAAAAAGGAACTATCACTAACCCTAAACTCCTGGGGATGTCTTAGGAAAAGGGTAGGTGGGCTAGACTTCATCCAGGTGTAGTAAGAAATAGTTTCTTAAGAGAGACATCTCCTTTACAACATTTATAGGCAAAAAAATACCTGTTGCATGTTGCCCATTTCATTATTTCTTTTAAAACCTTCCTCAGAAATGTTTACCGACATAGCCCATTGGAATCTGTTGGTACATGTGGTGGTTACTGCATACTCGGCCCCAACTGATCTCCATCCATGGTGTGGGCCCACACATGCGGCCAATCATATTGGCTCCCTCTACTATAGTAGAGAAAACTGAAATTTTCCGGCCAGAATGACCAACAGGGATGTCGAAAGTGGTTGTTCGTTGGTATCATTGTTGGTCAATTTGAACCCCCACCTTGCCAATACTCTGATACCATTGAATCAGACAGAACCTTAAGTTGCCAGCTGTAAATTTATAACATTATCTTCTTGGAAGTTGTCTAGGGGTTTATTCAGACATTTATAGGTCAGAACAATGCGTTAAAGAGCTGATCCACAGAGTAAAGTTCACATACAGCAGGAGGACCCCCCAGAACCAAGATAGGGCTGTCTCTCTCTGTTTAGGGATGTCTGTGAAAAGTTACTGCAATCTTAGGGTTTGGGAGTCTTAATGATGTATGTAGGGTGAATTGCCTATTAATGCCAAAGTTCTCTTTTAAAGCGCTTTAGCCTCAGTAGAACTGCCCAATGTTGTTATCAAAAGCTAAAATTTCTGCTCCAACAATGACTATAGAGACTAATATGGCTTAAGCAAACATTTTGACGGATCCCATTTTCACACAAGCAAATTTAAAACAAACCAATTTTCCATTTTATGGATTAAAGTAAAATATCAGCAGAATAAATAGAGATGCAGACTTTGGACATGTTCCCAGCAATTCATACAATGGTAATTAAACCTTGGTACATACAAACAAGAGATTCTACAATAAAAAGGAAGATATACACAAGAGAACACTGCACAGGAACACACACCCCACACACCCACACATATAAGCTTTGAACAAAGGCTTGTGGAAGGGACAGTCTTTCGAAAGCAACTCTCCCAATGTGTAGATATTACTATGTATTTATTATTCACACTATTTTAAGGACATCTATACTGAAAAAAAGGTTATTTTAAATTGACCATTACTGGAAACTATAATTCTTCCCAACCACCACTGTACTTTTTTTCTATTTCTTTAGATATTCAATATAAAGCATCTTGGATTTTAGCTGTCAATCAAGTAATCATACATTTTTTGGTTTCAGTTTTGCTGTAAGACATCTATACAAACTGCGGACTGAATGCACAAGTTATCTTATAAAACTTCACCTTTATTACACAGTGATAAAAACCATTCGCAATGCTGGAGTCCAACGTATTGTAGCTCAGTAAAGCAAACAGAAGGAGGGAAGGGATAGCTGATGAGGCAACGCCTTATGTGTTTCGTGACAATTATGTCACTTTCTCAGAGGCAAGACACTGCACCTCTAAGGCTCCCTTTAAGTACATATGTACACAGAGAGGGGGAGAGAAAAAAATGTTAAAGAATGGTTAAAGAGGGAGGGAAGGAAAGGAACAGGGGAACATGCATATTCAATACACTGGGCTATTCAATCTATACATTATGGGGGTTATTCAATAAAAGTTCTTATCGTTTAAAATGGTGATAATTTTGCCCCAACCAATCATATGTTAGCTTTCAAATGTTACATAAGATCTGATTGGTTGGGGCAAAATTAGCACCATTTTAAACTATAAGAACTTTTATTGAATCTCCCTGTATATGTATAGATATATTATTACACCTATTTAATCGGACCAAAAGGGTTAATGCAACACATCTAAGAACAAAAATTTTTTTTGAGACTTGTTACTAGAATTAATCCTTCAAATAAAGCAACATTTAGTGCAAGCCAGGATAGTTAAGATGTTACAATTAATGAAAAATATAAACTATAAATTCAGCAGACAAATAAGGCAAATACAAAATAATGCTAAGAACATACATAAAATAATCCATAATAAATGGATGTATTTAGGGAGAAAATTAACTAGAGAATTATTATTAATAATTTATTTCTATTGCCTTTTCACACACTATTCATAATCCTATCAATGATTTGGAACTTAATGTATATTTTACCCTCATGTACCTCAATCAAATGTTTTGCTATGGTTGAATTTAGTTCCCTCTTGGGCACTGCATCACTATGTTCTGCAATCCTCTGTGATGCTGAGTGGAATGTTTTTCCCACATATTGGGGATTGCATTCACATGTAGCCAGATAAATTACAAAATTTGTCTTACAATTTGCATAAAATTGTATTTTAAACTCTTGGTTATTTTGGGTTCTCTTAAAAGATTTAGAAGTGTTCATATAAGGGCATATCGTGCATTTAGCATGACCACACTTAAATCCAGCCATGCGTGTGTAATGATGTTATCAACCTTCACATGGCTGGGTGCTTCATTATCCAATATTCCGTGCCCTTCTAAAAGAAAATTCTGGTATAACCGGTAGAGTGTGTATGTAACAGTCAGGAATGGGAACTTCTTTTGGGTACTCTTCTTCTGTTCTTGTTCAATTCTATTCCATTTTTTGTATATATTATTATTTCCCTTTTTAGGTTTTAGTAGATCCCTCCTTTTCCTTAGGACTGCTCTATTATAGGCCTTTTTTATATTTTTGGTTTCATAACCTCTCTCCACAAAGCCATCGCAAAGAGCCATAGTTTGTTGCTGGAATGTCTCCAAGGTTGAGCAAATTCGTCTCAGGTGGAGAAATTGGCCAAAAGATATAACCTTGATGACTGTTACATGCTAGGTCGGGCCATCCTAAGCCAGAGTGTTACGAGTAATTGACTTCCAGTATAATTTCCTATTATTCTACTCTCCAATTGACTCAAATAGGATGTCCAAATACTCTATGGACCTTAGGTCCGTATGGGTCGTAAAGGGGGAGTGCTTAAAAGAGAGAGGGGGGATTCTTACCCTGAGCAAAACAAGCACTGCATCGAAGTCAAGCAGCAACACACACACCTCAGAGTAAGTGGTACTTACATGTATTCCATTATAGATTAAGATGAGGCAAAGACTTTTTTTTAGTATAGTTGCCCTTTAAATGAGCAACCACAAAACAAAATAAGAATTTCAATAAAAGGCAAAACTATGACGTCATTCATAAAACTGCTTTATCACGAAAACGGGATGGTCTTAGTATTTCCAAATAGTAAACTCAGAAATTTGGGTCACCCTGCTCCTTAATACCAGGGGCCAGCATAAAAGAAAGAAATATTGTTTTTGCAGTAAAGTTACCCTTTAAAGAGAATTAAAAGGCTAGTAATACATTTTAACTTCAGATGATTACCCATGTAATGACCTGAATCAGTATGATTTTAACAATACAATACAATACAATTACAGTAGCTTGGGAAGGTGTTAGCATGGTTGAATTGTGACATATATACAGATACTACTAGCATGATAAATAATCAGAAGGATTTCCAACACACCTATGGGTGACAGCTCAAAATCGTCATGTTTAAATGCTGCCTGCCCATCTGGTACTCAAGGGTTTAATGGGCAGCAATTAGACTCAAATGAGACATCTCTCAAGTTTCAGGTCTTCTGTATAATCTCCTATGATAACGAACATGTTGACAAGCTACATGGGGTACAATTATGTCCTCTGGGAGCTTGTAATCAGCAATGTTCTATACAACAATAGGAATTAAAATGAGCAAAACTCTTCCAAAATAATTTGCACTCAGGCATAGCATTTTGCTATTCAGTGGTGAAAAGGCAATGGAGTAATTGACCTAGATTTTATTGGCCAGGTTCCTAAAACTCAATGGTATTTAAAAATACCATTTATATCCCTATACAAGAAATGAACCGTTCACATTAAAGGAGAAGTTCAGCAGAAAATATTATCTTTTAAATTTTTAGTTTATAGTATACATACTTTCTACATATTCTCTTCCATTTTGAAAACCACCCCATAAGGTTGGCTGTTGGAGGGATCAAACATGCTAAGATCTCTACTGAGCAAATGGATTACCCAAAGGACTGAGTAAAGTGCAAGACCCTAACATACTCGATTAAGGGTCCTGAAAACAGGAAGTCAGTATTTCAGAATATGCTTGTGTAGGTTCTCATTCATCCAGGTCATGGTATATCTGTTGTATTCAATTAGATCAACTGGACTTGAAATGTAGTTCTTGAAGACGTTTCGCTAGTCATCCGACTGGCTTTCTCAATTCAGAATGACTTGTACAAGAATCTGTGGCAATTATGTACCCTTTCAGAAGAATTTATTTATGCAGACAAAATGCTGAATGGGCACATAAAGGTCACTGGAATGGAAAAATACACTTTTTTTCCCTTAAAAGCATATGTATGTGCACTGAACTTTCCTTTATAATAATTGACAGGCTGGTAGAGAAGGTACCATTTTCATTTTGTAATCAAAATTATTCCTTGTTATAATGGATATGTCCTACTTAGAGGAAGGAGTTTCTCTATTTTAGTGAAGTGCATATTATGGCATGCATGGGATAGTACAAGCTATGTAGATTATATTTGAACATGTGCATGGAGGCTGCCATTTTTCTTGCCTCGAATGGCTCATTGTATATTTTACTTCTCGAATACCTTACAGCACTGAAATCCTTATTGAAATCCTCCTTCGTGCACATCTGCAAGGACTTTGTATGTTCTCATGTTTGTGTGGGTTTATTTCGATTTACCCCAACATACTTACAGGTAGTGGGTGTGAGAAATAAAGTGCTTAGCTCATAAGTGCCAAGCCCATATGCTGTTAAATTGGTAGGGCTATGGGTGGAGTCAAGGTGGTCCGTGGGAATGTCCCAGTCACTGCATGTGGCAGGTTGGACACCCATGGCTTAGATTAAAAACTTGTTAGGGCAGGGCCCAATATAATTAAATTATTAAAAAGCACTGTGAAAAAAGCCCCTTTTATATTCTATGCCCAGGTAGACCATTTATTTCCACCAAATGACTACCAGTTAGGGTTAACTAAAAACCTGCAGTCTTTCCTTTAAAATGAGCCCTAGATCACATCTCTGGCTGCAGCCAGTGAGAAATAATATTGGAGTAAATGTTTAAATTTCCTGCTTCCAGAAGTCTATGCTTGTGCCACCCGCCTCGCCCATAGAGTGTAGAGATGGCGGAACTTTCGAAAGTTCGGTCCGTTTTCAAACTATATGGAAAGTTCGAAAACGGACCCATTAAAGTCAATGGGAGTCAAAAAGTTCGAAAAGTTCTAATGCAGTACAAATAAAATATTAATGATAGCTTAATGTAAATGGCTGTGGGACCTGGGAAATGGTTTGGGGAACATGTTCGAATATCCAGGACATTCGAAAAATCAATTTTACTCTCACTCGCGCTATTTTCGAGTTCTCACATTCGATGTTCGTGCCTAGGTATCATGTACATTTTACTCGCGGATTCGATGCTCGCGTATAGGCTTTAATGGACACTTTACTCGCGGATTCGATGTTCGTGCCTAGATACCATGGACATTTTACTCGCGGATTCGATGCTCGCGTATAGGTTTTAATGGACACTTTACTCGCGGATTAGATGTTCGCACCTAGATACCATGGACATTTTACTCGCGGATTCGATGCTCGTGTATAGGTTTTAATGGACACTTTACTCGCGGATTCGATGTTCGCGCCTAGATACCATGGACATTTTACTCGCGGATTCGATGCTCGTGTATAGGCTTTAATGGACACTTTACTCGCGGATTCGATGCTTGCGCCTAGATACCATGTACATTTTACTCGCGGATTCGATGCTCGTGTATAGGCTTTAATGGACACTTTACTCGCGGATTCGATGCTTGCGCCTAGATACCATGTACATTTTACTCGCTGGATTCGATGCTCCGTATAGGCTTAATGGACACTTTACTGCGGATTCGATGTTCGCCTAGATACATGTACATTTTTACTCGCGGATTCGATGCTCGCATATGGTTTTAATGGACCTTTACTCGCGGATTCGATGTTCGCGCCTAGATACCATGTACATTTTCTCGCGGATTCGATGCTCGTGTATAGGCTTTAATGGACACTTATACTCGCGGATTCGATGCTTGCGCCGATACCATGTACATTTTACTCGCGGATTCGATGCTCGTGTATAGGCTTAATGGACCTTTACTGCGGATTCGATGCTTCGCCTAGATACCATGTACATTTTATCGCGGATTCGATGCTCGTATAGGCTTTATGGACACTTTACTCGCGGATCGATGCTTGCGCCTAGATACCATGTACATTTTACTCGCGGATTCGATGCTCGCGTATAGGCTTTAATGGACACTTTACTCGCGGATTCGATGCTGCGCCTAGATACCATGTACATTTTACTCCGCGATTCGATGCTCGTGTATAGTTTTAATGGACACTTTACTCGCGATTCGATGCTGCGCCTAGATACCATGTACATTTTACTCGCGGGATTCGATTCCGTATAGTTTTATGGACACTTTACTTGCGGATTCGATGTTCACGCCTAGATACCATGTACATTTTACTCGCGGATTCGATGCTCGCATATAGGTTTTAATGGACACTTTACTCGCGGATTCGATGTTCACGCCTAGATACCATGTACATTTTACTCGCGGATTCGATGCTCGTGTATAGGTTTTAATGGACACTTTACTCGCGGATTCGATGTTCGCGCCTAGATACCATGGGCATTTTACTCGCGGATTCGATGCTCGCGTATAGGTATAATAGGCATTTTACTCGCACATTCGAACGGCCGAACATTCGATATTTATCGAAAGTCCGGGTCCGGGATAGTTCGAGAAGTCCTAATTCGCTCGAATTCGAATAGTTTGGCTCGAACTTGGGTTCGAGTTTGAGTTCTAGTCCATCTCTAATAGAGAGCAGTGACAAGGGGGGCAAATACAGAGGCATTTTATTTTAGGTGCTGTTTCTAGGCATAAGCGACGTAGGCGAATATGTTTTCGCTTTTAAAAGACAGGGATCCTTATCAGCCATAGAGCAACAAGTGGTTACCAATCTAGTTTCCTGTATCCTCCCAAGTTTCAGTTGGGAAGGGGGAACATGAGACTTGTTTAGGGCACCAAAATGGCTAGAACTGTCCCTGGGCTCAATAATGTTACAATTGTGGGAGGAGTTAAGAGCTTTCCTTCTGTAGCATAGTGTTAAAGGTCCGCTGGGAAATGGCATGCTGTACACTATTATTTGACATAAAAAAAAATAAATAATAAAACCGATTGGAAAAAATGGAACATATTTACAAGTTAAAATTTAGAGCAGTAATAAAAAAGAAAAGAAGCAGAAAATAGATTTCTATTTCTGTGAAAGGGAATACAGGACATGCTGTTCATATTACAAGGACAAAGAAATCCCTGTGATAAGCAGCTGGCGCTTAATTGAATTTGGCCTTTAATTCCGCTAATTTAAAAAACAATGATAAACCCACTCTCATAATATACTGGTTCTCTCCCCGGTCACTGGTTCACAGGCACACATGCTTCTCTTTGTAATTTATTAATAATCTATATTCAATGCGTGGATTAAAGAGCTAGATCTCTCGGTTGCTGCAAATTATGAGTACATGTAAAATCTTGCACCTCTTAAAGGATAACTGTATTGTATAAGCTCCACCTCAGTCTGGGATCTATACTATTAGTTAGGTCCTGGGCCATAAGGGGGGTGGAGCAACAAACAGTACTTTCTCTACCCATATCCAAGGATTTATTGGATAGTAAAGTTATGGAGTAACCATGTTTGTTTTTTAACTGCAACTCTTCTAATTTCTCCTTTACTAGTTAACATGTGGCTTTTAAAAGAAAACATTAGATTTAAAACAGAACACATTTTTAACAACATTTAAAACACCAGGTTTGTCCTTTAGATCTGCAAGGCTGGTGTTTAAATATATATATTTGTAAAGGAATCGCGCAATCTGCAGTCCTTTCAGTTTCTCATGTTCCTTGAAAATCTCACCTGCACGTCCTCTAAATCCCAAATCAATTACTTGCAATAAAAGTTTTCACTCTGTGAGCTTTGTTGGCACCAAGTGCAAACATAAAGAGCATAAAGGAGTAAAGCATTATCATCTGTTTCACAGAGAAATGATTACGGAGCACAAACAACTGGGGGGAAATTGATGAGACTGGCAAGTTATAAGGCATTGGTTTCCTCTGCTTTTTTGTTTGCCAGGAATAAAATTGTCCCTGAGCAAATGAATACAGATATGCAAAGGTATCGCTAGATTTGAATTAATGAGGGAACCATATGTAAGGCGATAATTCAGTCAATTGGGTTGACATATTGGTGGTACATTTTGACTTGATTGACCAATTTCAGTCAAATTGTCATCTAAATTGAAGGAAAGGTCGAATGGACTTAAGAAAAGAAATATTCTCCCAGTCGATCGGGTCAAAATAACGGCCGTGTTCCCAACCTTAACTTTGCATATGAAACATATATATACATTTATATTTCCTTACACACTGACGCTGGACAAAATTACTGTGATTAGAGTGTCCATTATGGATTTGTATTAAAGTTATTAAAATGGTAGGTTTTTCTGGTAAATTACCTCCTTAGCATATATGGTGTAGGCTGGTTACACACCATCAGATATTTCCATCCGACAGACCGATAGTGACGTGAAACGGTCGATCGGATATATGTGATGGTGTGTTTGCGGCGGCCACAACCGAGCTCAGTCCCCCATTCATCCGATCGTGCCCTTGGGTAATACACAGCTGATTCTGCAGTTCCACTATTGCCGCGACCGACAGACATTTTTCCCAGAAAAATGCTCACTAGTGGCAGGTGCTCGTTCGAGACAAAAACTTGCCTGGTGTGCACCCAGCCTTACATAGAGAAGAAAGCTTTTCTCGTGCAACCTGATTGGTCAGCCCACAGGGAAAGAGTAAGATTAGGTACAGACAGGTAGATATTTCCACCAGATTGACCTGCCCTGCTATTGACTATTCGGCTGGGCTGAAATTGGTGGTCGCGGAAAATAACTGCTATTTCGGTACGGTGGTCAAAATTTACCAACATGTCTTATTTGGACAATGATATATATAGGTAAGGAGGGAGCACTCCAGGGACTTCTTAGAAAACTTTTATTGTGTAAACATCAAAGCAAAAACAACCTACCCGATTGTGATGTTTACACAATAAAAGTTTTCTAAGACGTCTTTGGGGTGCTCCCTCCTTATATATGCACGATCCATTGGCAAGTACTCGGGCATGATATACCAAATTAGTTTCAAAAGTAGCAGAACCCTCTTCTGGAATTTAATTACATTTATTTAACATATATTATAATCAGATCACACACATAAATATATATATATATATATATATATTTTAAATAGGTTCCTATCTCCATTCTTGTGCAGCAAAAACATAATCTTGGCTTGTGTATAGCTGTACACTAACTGTGAAAAAAATTATTGAAATAATGACTTTTACCTGTACAGCATCCTAATGGAGGCAGCTCCTTATTCCTGTACAAGCCTGTCTGCAGAGAACAAAAGCATTTTTAGCATTTTTGTAAAATGGAACATTGCTTAAAATATTACAATTACAGAACACATGTTTAAAATTCAAAACGGTGCAGGTAGCTGCAACATTTTGCCCATACGGTTTATTTGCGGCAAATAAATAGCATGGGGAAACTTTAGTGTTAAATAATGGTGCAGTTTATGTAATGATACTCTTCCCCCCCCCAGGAAATATTTTTTGGTACAACAAGCATATTACAATTACAATATTCGCATAAATGAATGTGTGTCATTTCATTTTTATTAAATAAACAGATCAGTTTTTTGAAAAGCACAACAGTGTCTAAGAAATCCAGCATCTGGTATGAATGCAGCACTTACTCAACCAATAACATTAGGGGGCAAGATAGAATATTCTGGATAACAGATGGTGCTGGACAGTATACAGTACTGAAACGGACTTTCAGAGATTCCTCTTACTCCAAACTATGAACAAACAATTCAGCAGAGATTGACCCTTTTCCTCTCTCCATCTGTTGTATTCCCATTACAATAATTTCTGAAGTAATACATTTGTTTGACTTTAGTGCAAATTATGAACAATGCACCAAAGTATCGAGAAAATTAAGCCCAGGCAGCTAATAGATGTTTGGACCTTAAAGGAGGGTCCGTCCAATAAACAAAACACATAATGACAATGTATTGGATCTTTTATTTTATTTAGATTTAAAGTCATGCATTTACTTAGCAAGGCCATTTATCCTATTTTGTGCTAAAGGGCTGGGTTATCCTCTGAGGCTTGGGAATATCTTCCCCATTTAAGTATATGGGTCTTGTGCCAAATAAAGATTCTGCCTTCTATTGGTTACTAGCAGCATAGGGGCTTGGGAAAAGGAGGAGGAGCAGCATCTGTAATTAAAGGGTATGTCCAACAAAAAATCTATAATTTGCTGTAATGTAGTGTAGGAGACCCACCAACAACCCTAAACGCTAGGGTTTAAAGTTTTAAAAGTGCCCAATAGGTACGGAACACTTTTTAAACTTAAAACCACAGAGTTTAGGGTTGGGGGTGTCCCCTCCACTATAGAAAAGTCTTTTCTATTTTATTTTCTTAAAATTCAGCGCTGATGGATCCAGATGGAGGGAAGGTGGGGGAAGAGAATTGTAATTGGTCATTACATGGGGAATCATCCAAATCTAATTCATAACTGAACTTTAGTTCTCTTGACTTTTCACATTGTGGATGTGATGCAATTTAAGTAGCCCTGTATGCAGAGAAATATGCACCCATTATACACCTAACACAATGCATACAAACAGCACTTTGTAAAGGTCTTTGATGGTTTATATTCTGCAATGAAAGGCACAATAATGTATTATACATTAAAGGCAAGCAGGTTATTGTAAAGTTATGGAAAGAATGCAATTTAAAGAATACCAATAAATAAACAGACGTGTCTATACACACCTCTAGAACAACAAAATATTCTAAAAATGGCTTTGAAAGGCAACACTTATTTAGTCTACTATCACGGTCTACCAAATATTTGTTTTAAAATGTTTCAAACTAAATTTGAAACAAGTACCACCGATTCACTACAGTGTAGTACATGCTTTAATCTAGCCACACAGCTCGACTTGTGCTTTAAAGTTTGATCGTTTTGATCGATTGACATGTTAGGTAAAATGTGATTTTTCACTGATTTACTAATTTTCCAATTTTTTCGAGAATAACTTTTGGTCAATCAAATAAAAAAACAAAACAATTTTAAGCGATTTGATTGGAAGAATTATTTTAACCAATTAATCGAACTGAAAAACTGACCTGTGTTTTAGTATTCGAGACAATGCAAACACTAGAGTTGCAAACATTATATGGAAACTGTCTTTATGGTTTAAACTGTGTGCACTGTGATTAGCTTCACTGATATCCATCACCTGAGTTCATTATTTCCTGTGCACAGATGCGCTTAAAGTATATAAAAGGCTCTTCCCTAAACTGCAGTTTCTTTTACATAAAAGGGTAATTGGGGAAGCCAATTAGTAAAAAAAAAAATTAAAGCATAATAATACTGATTGGTCATTGTTAATCCTGGTTAAAATTAATTAGGACTGGAGCCTATAATTAAGCGCACAACTCTTCACGGTCTCATTTGCAAGCCAGTGAACCTAAGCAGTTCTGGCTCTTTAAAATCATGGAGCAATTGTGCACGGTACTATGCTGGTACAATAAGCACAGTAATTACCAAAGGATTGTGGGATTCTTCTATTTTCTGATGAATGGAGGGAAACAAGTCCCTCGTACATCTGTTATAAAATATTAAGGGATGATGAATGATAGTACTACAGTAATTCCCTATATTTTGTTACTGTCTAGCTGAACTGCCATCATCTCATTCACACTAACCCAATCTCCAAGCTCTCCCAACACTTTATCAATAGTAGGGGACTGTCATCTTAATCTGATGAGCTAAGACAAATGTAATTCAAGAAGAAATACCTAAAGTTAGCTCTCCTTGACTATTGCAACTGGTGCCTGAAAATCTTACTGCTAGAAAGCAGTGTTAGGGCTCGTTCACACCAGGAAACATTTTGGTGCAATATCAAGCATTAACATCGTACCAAAATGGTTAGCTCATAGGAATGAATGTACCATTCACACCTATGAGTTGCCATACAGTGCGTTCACGGCAACGTGAATGTTTGCAGAAGTTTGCGGAGTTATCACATGGCGGTGCCATTGAAATCAATAGACACTGCCATGTGATAACGCAGTGCGATGTTCCCCCGCATCGGTACCTGACCCTAATGTGAACCCAGCCTTACTGCATAAGTATAATTCTCCTTTAAGCTCATAGGTATTTTAGGTTATTACAGTTAGACCCAAAAGCAATTTTACCAATCTACAATGAACAAAGAACCAAACACAGTTTGTATTATCAAGTTCAGTCTAGTATATCATAAAGAAACACTCCAATACTGTAGAGAGCTTAGGTTGTACATACACTATCTCAACATTACACCGATTAGACATGACTATCGAATTGATTGTAATGCTTTATGGAGCAGCAGTTTTTCCTGCTGCTCCATACAGCATTTTTCACGTTGTTTTTTTTTAGATGCAGCAAGATCCCACTGCCCAAAAACTTATTTTGGATTTTAAATCTGAGCTGTAGATTCTGAGAAATCATCATCTGAAATCACAGCATTTACAGGGGACCTGTCACTCCAGAAGCAGATATTATAAGATGTGCCCCTTCTCTGACCTCTTTCTAGGATATTTGCCTACCTGCCAGCACACTTTCTGCAATAATTAAGAGAATAAGTAGAGAAAAGAAAGAAGAGGGGAGGGAGGTGGAGATGTGTAAGCAGAGCAGTGTCCAGGGTGAGGCTGTGCAGAACCTATAAAAGTGTCACAGACACTACAAGAAGGCAGTGAGTAAGGGAGGTGGGGGGCAATTAGGAATACTTAACATTAACAATTTAATGACCATTGTACTTCTCCCAATTTGTAGTTTTGAAAAATGTAAAGTTATTTGAGTGAGTATAGTGACCCTTTAAGTGCGTCCATAATAAATGTTTTTTGGGGGTTTTTTTTAATTGCCCATTACTGAAAACTATAACCCTTCCTAACCATCACTGTACCATTTTGTTTGTAGATCGGTACCCTATTTCTTTAGATATCTTTAGAAACATACATACATAGTCTGGCCAAAACAAGTACTGCATTTCAGGCATGAAGCAACATACACACCTCAGAGTAAAGGCTAGTTACATGCATTTATTTATAGATTAAAGTGAGGCAAAGTAATTTTTGTTGCCCTTTATGCTGGATACACACAGATTTATCACCAATGGCAGACAGATTAATTGCAAGCTGTTTGTATGTGTATGTATGTATGTATAGTTTATTTATATAGCGCCCCTTAAAGAAAGTCATGCAAGGTGGACAAAAACATAAATAGATCAGTACATAAATATATAAATTATATAAATATGCTATAAGCCTTGCCACAAGAGGAAAGAAGGTCCCTGTCCTCTAGAGTTTATCTAGTTAATCTTGTCATTGGCTATAGATCTGGTACGGACAATCTCCCTTTACTTTGTATACATCTCTAAACACCACACAACACTCTTGTATTGGTCATTCAAATCTTAGAGTCAACATGAAAACCCATTTAAAATTACGTTTTGTCCACCATTCAAAGAACTGTAAAAAAACAATCCTTCTCTGCATAGTGGTAGCTACTTCCGACTTAGCATACTTCTACAGTATTTATGGTATGATGAACAAAATGCAAATCATACGACAGCAGATATATATATAATATATATTATATATATATATATATATATATATAAAAAACATTAAATAAGGAAAGCAGTCAGATAAATAAACGTTTATGGTAGGAATAAAACTAGGAGGAATAAAATGGATTTCCAGAAAACTACAGTATCTCATGCCATTGTTTATATCAGGACTACGACTTTCCAAACTCAGAGAAGATTTGCCTGGAGCTCACGCAGAGATTCACCCACTGTCACCACTATCGGATGCCAAGCGGCGGGAATTGGTGCCACTAAACACATTTCATCCTGCTTTTCCTAGCGGAAATGATTTGTTTGTTCCCAGGCTGTTTAATGCTTAATGTTAATTTACAGACGCAGGGCATGGCATGTTTTAATTAGAGTTCTTTTATTATAATGGACATTTTTCCTCTTACAATTATGTCTCCTTGTTTTCCTGCTTGTACAGTGCAGATCGGATTTCCCATTTCATCTTTAAAAATGCGGATTCTAAGATTATAATAAATGTAACATTGTTATAGATTAAATGTTAGGGTTTGTTTTAATAAACACTATAGTCATTTAAGGACAATTACACTGTAAAAACGTACTTTTTAAAAATAAAAAGTACCTTGGGCAGGGAGGTTTGTTCCTACCTTCCAATATTATTTTGAGAGGAGCTACAGCATGCTTTAATTTGCCAGGTCAGTGTCCTACATTTTCCTGTAGTGATGAAGCACTGAGGAAGCCTGGCAGCAATTTTCTTATTGCTGGCAGTCCTCACAGAAACAATACTGGGAGGTAGGAATTACCAATCCTAACCCCCTGCCTTAGGTACTTTTCAGTTTAACAGCTTTTTTTTTTTTCTTAAAGCTTTACATTTACATGCACTATAGTTCACCTTTAAATTACAATTTATGTTAAATTTATTAAATGAAAAATATATAGAAACCAATGGGTACTCATTGACTAGATGGAGATTTTATAGTTTCAATGACACTTACGATCAAGCGGGAATTATTCAATTGTCAGTATAATCAATATGAGATTTACAATACTGTAGTAGTGTAATATAAATTCACAAGTAAATAAATTGTTTTTCATAAAAATTTATTGGAAAAAAACTATTTGTAATTGTTGTCTACAGTAAACAAGATGTAGCAGGTGCCAGGCAAGTCTCCTATTCTCAGGCCCAATTCCTACGCAGTGTGGGTGAAGAGTTAACCAGCTTAAAGATGAGAATCAACTGAGATGCTTAACACCGTAGCAACAGCATCCAATTCAGAAATATCAAGGACCGTATCTCTGATCGCTTTCATGGGGCCCTTCAGAAAAACAAAAGCCTCCAAAATAGAATAATGGGTGAGTGGATTTCACAAACCAACAGGCATTGTACTGTAATGAATTGGATAATTATTTGACCACTTGCAGTAGAAAAGGCCTTATTAAGTATGGCAATTAGAACACTCCGAGAATCCCTTAATATCAATAGTATGGTCTTCCTAACTGCAGTAAACCTCTAAAGGTATGAAAACAACTTTAGTGTTTACTGCAGTTAGAAGGAAGATTTATAATCTTTCCCAGGAAAAATATCAATGTGCCAAAAAAAGAGGAGACTAATCTATTTCAAGTAGATAGTGTATCTCAGCTACAGATAATATCCATTCATTATGGAAATAGGTCAGTCAGTGGTTCTTTTTACTTTTTAATTCAACAGCTTGAGGGCTGGGGGGCCTCTAAAGCTGGGTACACATGGGCAGATGCTTCGTCCCAACTGAATGTTTGGCACTTTAACTGAAGGACTGTCGATCAAGGCAAAAGTAGCCACAGCAGAACAATCAGCCACAGCAGAACAATCACGTATGATCACCTAATCGCCCCAAACAACCAATACACTGAGCCTAAGGCTGGGTACACTTGAGCAAATTTTTCTAGCCGACTCTTATTTCCATGTATTGATTGGTAAGCCCAAAAATTTGAGGTGTTCTGTGGCCGGCCGTGACCAATGTTGGACACTAGTTTCTCGGACACAATGTTAAATCACGGGTAGTGGGGCATGGTCTGCCAGGACAAACTATCTTAACGTGTGAACCTGTGCTTCGGACCTCATTCACCAAATCGGACTTGCATACGGGAGCCGGGAGGAGACGCGCGGGAGTGTAAAGGCTGTAAGTATCATCTAAGCATTTTTTGGATTACATATTTCGGCGGTTGAGGGTGGGCAGGCACCTACCTTATCTTAAAAGTTCATTTTCGGGGTGGACATGCCCTTTAAATATCTGGTTACAAATACAGGTGTTAAACTGGTAAAAATTGTGCAATTGTAGGTTTAGTTTTGGTACAGAAATCCCTGCAGTTAGTCTAGAGATCACCTTTAAAGTAAACTTTAAATCTCTAATTTCACAGAAGATGAGGTAGCAATCCAAAATTATATATTAAGCAGAATTGTAAACAATGCAGGCTAAAGTTGACTTGACATGGGCCATGTGTTGGGTAATCATATAAACAGCAGGCTAAAAAAAATCACTTTAAATACCATCTGGACCCCACACAGGCAAATTCAATTCCAATAACACTAGTACATTTGGATAAAGGATGGAGGTCCACCCAAAACGTTGCTGGAGAGATCTCACATATGGGTGAATAAACAAGAATTGTTTCAAAGAACTTTGGAGCATCCAGGTGCATTTTTGTTCATAATATGAATTAGTTAATGGGTGGGAGGGTGGCATGTGACATTCCTAAGGCTGCTCCTTCACCTCGCCGCCGGCGTGCACAGCCTCAGACTTCAGTGACAGAATAGGACACAGGAAGTTCCTCCACCTCCATGCTGTGTGAAGATCCCCACAATAAAGGGAATCTACAGCCCTACTCTCCCACTATGTGAAAACAGCCTTTTCAGGCAGAGTTTAAACTTTGCCTGAAAAGGCTGTTTTCACACAGATTTCTGTAGGGGGGGGTGTCTGGGTGGCCCAGGGTACATGCGAGTGGGTGGGGCCACAGCACCTGCAGATGGGCATGGCTAAGGCATCCATGGGTGGGCGGGGCTTAGGCACCCGTGAGTGGGCAGAGCCACATGGGGCTGTAAGGGGAGGGGCTATGGGGGGCCTGCAAATGGAGGGGCCATGGGGTCCATGAGTGGGAGGGACCAGGGGGGCTTGCAAGGGAAATAGGAGACACAGGGCAGATTGATTGTCATCCACTCCACTGACATGGTTTCAGAGCAGGAAGTGCAGAGGACCTGATAATGCTGCTGCCATATCACACACAAAAATGTAAATATCTTCAAAAATATGCAAAATAAACTATTAAAATAAACTGCAAAAATTTTCAGGAGAGCAATTCCTATCAATCTACCCAAAGCCTTTTTTTACCACAGTTCCCCTTTAAAATCTTGCTTGAGTGAATTATAATGTACGCCCTTCTAAATCTGGTACTTGCTTAATATTTTATTGTTACATGTCATCTTTTAGTGTATTATTTGAGCTACACTTAATTTATTAGTTGGCATGGACAACTCCTTATAACCACAGATGGCCATAGTGTATACTTTTACAAAAACCGATTTCACAGAACTTCCATATTCGACAATTATCATAAATAACGTCTTCTCATTTTAAAGCAACACAGCGTGTTTTAAATTCTGTATGTCATCGGGTTAGTTTTTGCTCTGGGTCAAAGTAATTTTTTTCTTCCTCATCAGAACTCTATTAGACTCAATAATCCATCTTTGAAAGAAATTGACAAACGTGCCTTTCTACTGCCTATGATATTTCTACAAACCTATCAGAAACCAAATGCGTGGTTTGAAACTCTTGAAAGACTTAAAACATGAAAAAATAAGAGGGAGGGGGAGTTTGTTAATATCAAAGGAACTCCACCAAGCAAACAGCTTTATTACATAAAGGCAGAAATCAAACTATTATCCAGGTACGAGAAATATTACCCATACATGACAAAAGACCTTTGTGTTCTTAAATGTATGCACTTTACTTACAAGCTCAATTGAAACAGGGGTACAGTGCTTTGATAACCCTGACCAGAGGAATTGTTTTTTACTCAATACATCATACTTTATCCTGTTAAATAATATTTTGTTTAGTAAATATCCAATGGTTTTATCAGTGGCTTTAAATGGCCAACAGTCACATGCTCAGGACATGCTCTCTCTGTGGATAGTTCAAATGTTAGTCAAGATTAAATAATTACAATGTATTAAGAATGATAGGACCACCAAGAGACAGAACAAAAGCACAGAAACTGAGCAATATGGAGCTTCCAAAACCAGTAGGAATATGGACCATCAGCCTCACTTCTTTTGGACAATGTCTAATTTTTGTGTAAGAAGAGACCAGACTGGCTTTTGATGGGATCTATAAGACCATCTGTTTCAATTACAATGCCACTGACCTCTAGTCCCTTATCTGGGAATTAAATGGCAATAGAACTTTTCAAGGCACATTTCAAGGTTAAAAAGTCTCCTCTGTATTGACAGGTCAACACAAGAGTTTGTTATGAGTGACAAATAGAGTTTTGTAAAGATGCAAACTGGGAAAGAAAGGAAGCTGAATTAGCAATAAAAAAGTGAACCCCACTGCCCATTTACAGATAAAGAAATTATATATATATATAAAAATACCTATGCATTTAAATTTATAAAGAACAGCGTGGAACAATGAAAATAGTAAAATACTGAAACAGCAGTAACATTCACTTAATTTCTAGTCATTCATTTATACAGCAAAATTTTGCCACCTGTGGTCCCACAGTTACAATTTAGACAAATAAGTTGTGCAGGTGAATCACTACTCCTCATGCATCAGTGCTTTGGAAGTCAATGGTTAGCTACCGTAAATCTCCAATACATATAGACTAAATGATACTAGCACAGGTAATTATGTGAAAACTGCATTTCAACATTATTTTATAAGACAGAGACATCTGTGTGTCCTCAGAAAAAGCTTGCATGTTTACGCTCTTTAAATATCATCTATACAGCTTTACTTTTCTTAAAAAAACACAAACTTTATATAGTCAAAAATACACAATCCATCCCATTTACTCTTTATGATTTTATGTAAATTGTTCTTTGCAGCCAACCTTATGCCCTGACTTGACAAGCTAATGAGACAGCCAGAGTGACAGTAATGATGCTCTCCTGCCAGAGCACCCATCATGGTTCTATTCACAAGCACACAAAGGACTCCTGGTTTACATTTGTTTAATAATTCAGGGGGGGTACAAAGGGAAGACTCGCCTTCTATAGAACTAGTGACTGCAACTAACAACTACAAACATTGTATTAATTCAATCCTTCAATGCCCATAGAAGCCATTTGGCACAGTAAATAGTCCCCATGTCAGAGGATAAACCTGAAAAGATCCTTTTGTGTCAAATCTGAGCAATTTAAATGGAATAACATCAAATACAATCCTGAGTAATCTTAAAATCTCATTATTAACCTTTAATTCTAGAAGATCCACACAATCAGCAGTTAAACATAAAAACCCATGAGTTGAGAACAATGCAACGACCAAGAAATAGTCTGCACTTGTTTTTAGAACAATCTCAAGATCCCCAATGTAAGACCCATTAAGGAGGTGGATGTCAATCATACAAACTATTTTGTCAGAATCTCTATTTTTTTCAAGTTCTAATAACTCTTGCTGCACAAGGTTAAATCAAACGGGTGACAGGGCAGAGCCTGTTATGAAAAAGAAGACAAGGCAGGAATCCAAAAATATCCAGCCGGAAACAAATGGTTACCGGAACCTGCAACTGTCAAAAAAGGCCGGTGTTTGGATAACTTTAATAAATGGGGGGACGGGGACATTTCCTAAACAAAAAAAGTGTCACTGCATTCATGTGCCCCCTTTGCACAGATAAAGCTACATTTGTTATGAGGGATCATCTAACAATAGAGAAGATCCTTTTATTGTCTGGTAGTTTATCTGTGAAGATCTGTCGCCCAATCAATATTTAATGAACATGGGCGCTTTTGTAGTTTTATTTTCCATTTCAAAAGCTTCGGCCTTCTTTAATGATGATGTATGTGAGTGCGGAACACCGTGACCACTGTAAACACACTGTTAAAACATCTTGCACAGATTCTACCTGGGACTAGCACAGAGTAAATATTTAGATTTATAAATCATCATTTACGCAGTAATCATAGTTCAAAACTAACCACAAGAGAAACGCACACACAACAAGTCACAAATATGATTCAGTTAAATGTGAGCAATACAAATAGAAAAGATAGTTTTCAGACTTTACTTCTCCTTTAGGCTGGGTACATACGGGCTATTTTTTGTCAACAAATGACTGTCGGGTGCGGCAATAGTGGCAGCGCGCGACTGATTGTGCGATCCCATAGGGTACCGCATGATCGGCCGTGATTTACCAACGTCCCAATTGCCATTCTTTCGATTTGGACGCCCCACACCATATATTCCGCCCGACTGATCCATGGTGTGAACCCAGCCTTAAAGTGCTGAGTGGGGATATAGAATATGCCAGATACCAACATGACAGGTTATGGCAGTTATATAAACAGTTTATTGAAAGGGTTCAACCAAATCCACCATGCGGCTGGTTCAGAAGAATTCATTTTTAAACACACATTTAAATAGAATTTACAATTAGTAGCTCCAACTCTTTCCTGGATTTTGGACGGACATTGCAGGAGAATCATAAGGAGCAGAGATGTAAGGTAAGGTTTTTTTTTTTTAACTACACAGTGGGGCCACAAGTGGGTTAAAATTTAGTTTTGGGGGTGGACATGCCCTTTAAGGCTGGATACACAGCAGCAATTTTTTTTTATCCTGATTAAAGCTAGGTACACACACTAGCGATAAAGCCCCAATATCATCGGATCAGCCGGTATCGGGGCTTTATCGCTAGTGTGTGTATCGGTTTTCCCGAACAAGTGCAAGGCCACCGAACATTCCCATTGGCCGAGCGGTCATTCAGGAAATAACATAAATTTCCCTTGGCCGCGGTAGACTCCCTATAGAGGAATCGGCCGTGGTCGAGGGAAGCACACAGTATGTGTGTATTGTATGTACTGTGTGTATCCAGATCTTTGAAAAATTACATACAGGATCTTGGAGATCCTGTCATCTTTCAAAAATCTGTAGTGTGTGTACCCAGCTTGACTGTTCGCCACTAGCAAGTGGCTGGTCCAAGAAATTGGATAGTGTGTACCCAGCCTTAAGGCAACACAGACAATATTTATGTGTGTACAGCAAATCTACTGACATGAACAAGGAGAAAGTGTCAGGAAATGATGTGCCAATATATAGAAATATGCCTATGCTAAGCTATTTCCAGATCTTTCAGCTAATTGATTCATATGAGGAATGATTGTATGCTCTTTGCATGTGTGGTTGTTCTTAAAGCCAATGGTAATTTTTAATGGAATCTATTAAATTGCAGTGCCCACATGCCAAATTCATGCTCTGGGATTTTCCTAAAAAAAACCTCAGTTCTCAGAGGAGTGTTACTGGGACCTATACCTATTATTTTTAAACAATGGGTCACAAAGTCCTGGAGGTATTATAAAACCCCTGTGAAAAAACCACATAGAGTATAACCTATGCTATAGACATATTGCATTCAACTGCAGATATTAGTTTACACTAAACAATCAATATTTGCAGGTCATGATCTGAAACCTAGGGTCTGTATTGTATTTCAGTAAGGACTGCGTGCATTAGATTACAATGGTTGAGAATGCAACAAGTGTACTTTTACTGCTCTAATGACCTCTGATGGACACTTTCACCCATCTCGCTCTATGCCTTAAAGGGCATGTCTACCCTTTCTAGAAACTTTTAGTATATTATCGTCTATGTTAGTCTATGTTCCCGCCCCCTGCTTGCACAGAACTGCAAGCAGAGGGTGGGACAGGCAGCCGCCTCTGTGATTGGCTTAGAGGCAGCCAATCACGGACGCGGCTGCCCGTTGCTCAGAACGGAGAAAGGTAAGGTAAGTAATGATTGGGGGACTTCCTGAGAATATAATTATATCGGTTGGGCTGGGGGAACACGGACTATACTATACATAAAGAGATTTACGCTAAGGGGAGGGAGATCAAAGCAGTTGGGAGAGGGAGGGGGGGGGGGAGGCCTGCAGTGCCAAACTTCTCCCGGAGGTGAGACAGGAGGCAGAGTCCTATATGGACTCTGCTATCCTCCTGGTGGCCAGTTTTTGGGACCATTTGGAGCTGGGATGTAAGGTAAGGATTTTAGTACACTACAGAGTAAGGGGCCAGTAGTGGGGGGGATTTTTAGTTTTGGGGATGGACATGCCCTTTAAGAGGTCAGGCAGATTTCCATAGATTTAGATTCTACAGATTTCAAAGAGTTAAAGGGCCAATACATGCACCAAACCTAGTCATATAATATCAGGATATTCCAATATTGCACGATAGCTGGACCATGTATGGCTTTTCCTATGAAAATAGGAGCTTTGAATGAAATGATGTCTGATAGGGAAGAAATATGTTTAGAAAAATTTACAAAGCTGGAGGCTGGATATGAATTTACATTTTTAATATGCAGATTGAGGTACCATTTAACATCAGGTCCTGTGTACCAAAATAAACAGTATTGGGTAAAAAATTAGCTCACAAAGCTGTTTTAGAAATTATATCACCCAAAAAATATGGGTTAAATTTGTAATTTCAGGTGATGTGCCAAGCTGTACAAAACAGCCTTTTCAAACTGGTCTTCGTTTGGAGCGCTTTCATCTTGTTCATAAAAATAGCATTCCCTTGTTCTCTCCATTTCTGGTAGAGGTTGCCGCCTACTCCCCTGCTCAATGAGCTTTTAGGAACTTGAGCATGTGCAGGGGAAACTCCAGTAAATCATTGGCTATGATGTCAGCAATCACAGCCTTGATTGACTGCATGAAGGGTGGTGCTGCCAGAATGGGGGCAATAATTATCTTTAAATGTCTGGTTAGTAATACATCTAATAACAGGCATGTCCTTTAACAGCTGACTGCTATACATCTAGAGACAAACAGGAGGTTTGCATACTAACTCCTACCTCCCAAAACATTTAACGATTCCGTTACACTTTTTTTGCCATTATAGCACTCCTTTAATATTATAGCATGTTTTAACATGTTGAATCTATTTATTATGGGTTCATTACCAGAAGAGAAGGTTTGCAGTACTATTTCCAACACATACACTCATTTTTTCTTACATCAGTATAGGTCCAGACCAAACCCCCCATATAATTGGACCACACACCTGGAAACCAAGTGTTTATATATATATATATATATATATATTTATTTAACACTTACTTAATTTACAGTAGCTGGCAAATAAGAAGAAAAATAAAAGAAAGAAGCAGAAGTCTGCAAAAGGCATCAGTGTTTGTGAGAGAGAAAGGTTGTGCTCGCAGCAACTTTATTGAACTGAAATCAATCCCAAATCAGTCCTCCTGAATAAACTGTTTTCACATGGGAAATCACATGCAAGAGACTTGGATCTGCCATGCAGAGAGGTAATAGATGGAATAGCATGTTCTTTTAAATGCTTTGTTTTACGGTTGGCGTGTTCCTTTAAGAAATCAGAAGGGCTAAATCCAGCACAGAATTTGTTGTCCCATAAAATTGCTCATGTGTTTATCACATGTGAAATCAATATTTATTGGTTCTACCACATTACAACGCAGCATTAAATACAGACTGCTGTTTAAAGGATTTATTCTGATCTGTTAAATTGGTCCATTTTAAGAAAGAAAAAGGAGAGAATCCATCATATTTAATCCTCTACCCGTATAAACCGAATGGCATTTATTATGTATTTATGTATTTATGATGAAGGAACATTACAGTGTGCGTTTCCAGTGTGTCCGTGCACAATGTCGCGAGCTTGCATTGTGATTCTGCCATCAGAGCGCATGCAATTGCACAAAAATTGTTGGTCATGTACTCTGAAAAACAGATCGCAACACAATGCATCTAGGGTGGCCAGACCAATTGGCCAACACTAGTGTGGGCTTTTTTTTTTTTTCCTGTCCATTTTTTCTGTGCATTTTGCATTTGTAGGTCACTTTATTGCAATGGAAATGCATTGAGGGTAATTTACAGAGTCCCTATCATTAATGGAAAGATTGCTTATCCCCAAAAACCGTATTCACCAAATGCCAATATCATGCAATGTTGCCACGACAAAAAATATTCTACAAAAAAAAGACACAATGCTGCCACAAATTGATAAAATATTTTTGTAAAGGTGGTAATTCATTGATATTGGAATTACGACACAATTCAACACCTCTAACCTGTTGGAAACACGTTGTAAAAACAATTTGGCTGTATTTTTTACCATTTTTCTTGCTAGCAAATCTCATTTGATTTGTGTTTCCACATGGAAATGTGCACAGCAGTGCATTTATACTAAAAAACACACAGTGGGAACACTAACATGCAATCACTATAGAAGAAATGTTGGTTTGTGGAGGGGGGTGGAACAACCTATCATGGAAAGAAACACATTCAGGGTTATTTAATAAGGGGTGCAAACATTTGCCTGAGCTGTTAATTTGCCCACATGTTACCTTTTTTTCTGGTCCTTTTACTGGTCTTCAACACCTTGAAAACATTTGTTTGATTGGTTTCTGCAGATTATGAACATGGGCAAAAGATTGCACCTCTTAAACTGGGTACACACAGTAAGGATAAAGCCCCGATACCGTCGGATCCAACGGTATCGGGGCTTTATCGTTATGTGTGTACGCTCATTTCCCGAACGATCGGGTCGGCCAAATGTTCGTTCGGGAAAGGCCGAAAATTTCCATCGGCCGTGCTAGACTCCCTATAGAGGAGTCTAGCGCGGCCGATGGAAACACACAGTCCCGAGCGTTTCCTGAAGTGCATGAGGGGGAGAACGCTCGGGACTGTGTGTATGCAGATCTTGAAAGATGGCAGACAGGATCTTGCCGATCCTGTCTGTCATCTTTCAGAAATCTGTACTGTGTGTACCTAGCTTAACTAAATAAGCCCCAAACGGTTTTTCTCCTAGTGTGAACAAGCCCTTATAGAATATCTCCCACTCATGGACCTCATATTGGAAGCACATGAAGCAAGCACTGATTCAGACTGAGTCACGTCAGTCCAGCTATGTACAGTACACTCTCACACAAATGGCTTGTTACAAGGATCAGATGGATCCTGCTGTGATTGGGTCCAATCCAAAAGCAGTTGGAAGGAGTTGCTGTGTAGTGCATTTTCCATCCAACACAATTCTCATAGGAAAAATGGGGCAAACAGCCATCTTTACATTCAATGATTTCAGCATTGCAGTGGGTGGCCAGCAAGAACCAAGTCACTTTTAAGTATTCAAACTTCGATATATTAGTTCCCCTTATTAAAGAAACAAAATAAAACTAGCAGCCATTACATAATCTCACTTTTAACTGTGTGAAATAAATTGAAATGATGGAAAAGTGTAAATGTCCCATTTTGTATTCTGATCCACTATTAGTTCTACAAATGCATGGTCAGATCAGTGTTCTCCCTAGGGCCTTTTAGCCGGGTGGCCCACCCGGCTACTTTTCATGCCACCCGGCTGGAAAAAAATTCTGAGAGAACACTTGTGATTAAAAGAATTAGATGTAGGTTCAATAGGTGTGCGCCAATAGGTCAGTTAAAAACTCCCGCCAAAACTGCTCAGTCCAGACCCCTTTTTTACACCTGCAAGATTATTTTAGCCGTTAACTAGCTTTTCCAAGATCTCCAAGGCCACAAAAGGGTGTCATATGTGCTTGTGCTGCTGATGTTACATGGGTTACCTGCAGATGTTGACGAACTACAACTCTGCATTCTACAACCAGGGAATGCTGGGAGTTATGTTTTCAAACATCTAGTGGGACCAAAGTTAGACATCCCTGACCCATATAATGAGCATGATGCAGTGCACATTTACCCTTACCACCAAATTTCCCCGTCCTACCCCACCCGGCTACTTTTTAATGCCACCCGGCTACTTTTTCATGCCACCCGGCAGGAAAAAAATTCTGGGGAGAGAACACTGTCAGATACATCCTGTATAGAGTCTGTATGCTTGCTCACACATTTACATTGTTTAGGCCAAGCCTCATTACGAACACAGCCTGAACAGTAAGAGCTAAAGACCAAAAGCTCAGCTATACAACATTTCAACATTAATGTTAAGCTATTGATACATTTCACTGAATTGTCTACCTATCCACCCATATGATGGGCACACATGACTTATAGCAGGGGTCCGCAGCATTCCCAAACCCAGAGGGTAGTCTTTGAAAGCTGAAAGTTGTAGTTTTTAGCTGAAAGTTGTAGCTGGAGGGCTGCAGGGTGTGCATCCCTATCTTAGAGGAATATTGTACGGAATCATGGAAATGTTACAAATATTTGCTGTCATTTTTATACAATTATATCCCACAAACACCATACAACTTGCTTGCACTCATTTGCATACAATAATTTACATCGTCAGAAATTTACGTCAGAAAACAGGCAAGAATGGTTCGCTGGTATTTAAACTCTATCAAACGAAATAATCCACTGGACAATCAATGCAGCCGAAATCTTATCCTGTACCCATTGTAAAGCCCATGTTCAAAAGCCAGAACAGTTCACTGAAGTATAAATACCGGTAGGACCTGTAAAATGACTTTTTATGCATCTCACATATTGCTGCACATGTTAAAACTAGAGAATAATGCAGATTATCATGATCATAAAGAACTCAAACTGCCAGATTTATAACAATGCACCAGATGGAAAGCAGTAATAACTACCGTTTATCTTACTGTATGAGTGTATTCACACAGCCCAGATTCAAGGTGAAAACACTCACTAGCAAAGATGCTTTAGAACATTTATACAAACATTTTACTCTTCCAGTTTTCACTTCACATACAAATACTGTTAAATAATAAACAATATATAAGCACAGAGTTTTCTATAACATAGATCCAGGGCCGGCCTAAGGTTAAATAGCACCCTGTGCAAGATTTGCTACTGGCGCCTAGCACCCCTCCAACACCCCCCCCCCCCACAAGGACCATAACTGGGGGGCTGTGCCACTGATGCACAACTTTGACCTACAGGTCTGTGACTTAAGACTCCCTCCTGGTGATGCAACCTGTGCGGTCACCCATACCAAAGGCCGGCCCTGCATAGATCCTTTAAAATAGAGTTCAGTGACAAAATCAGTTGCAACTGGTGCTTATTAAAGGGCATCTATACGGAAAAAAAGGTTATTTTAAATTGACCATAACCGGAAACTATAATTCTTCCCAACCACCACTGTATCATTTTTTTGTTGATTTGCCCCCTATTCTTTTAGTACCAATCTAACACTTCTATATATTCAGCTGTCAATCAAGTTCCTTGCTCAAAACTATTCTTCTGTGAGTAGTTTTGCTGTAGCTGGAATGGAGTTTTGACAGTTGGAATGCTGTATGCTATGTGCAGGCTTGACAGTTGGTTTCTGGTGAAAAAGTCAGGTCGTATAGAAGTGGGAGTGGTTAAAAGACGGAGGAGGGACACTGCTCCTAAACAAAATTTGTGCTGGATTGAAGGCATGCAGCACCACACGCAAATCAGAGTAAGTGCTACTTACATGTATTCAATTATAGATTAAGATGAGGCAAAGTAATTTTTTCAGTATAATGTCCCTTTAAATCAGTTGCAACTGGTGCTTATTAAATCAGTTGCAACTGGTGATTTTTTTTCTCATCCATTGGCTCTGGGACTTGGCCAATTAGAAGCAGCACTCTGCTAAAAGCAAGTATTCCCATTTGCCAGGTACCATACACAAGACCAGGGGACGTGACTAAGCAAGCCAGAGAGTATAACAAAGCCTAAATGCAGAATTTCTACAGTAAGCCCAGGAGTGAGGACCTGGAACTGTAGGTCCTTGTCCTGGCTTGTTTTATTGGAAGTAGTGGGGGGGGTGTATAATTGAAGTGATTTGACCTTTTGATCACCAAAAACGTCACATTGTTGCAATCTCATCAACATAATGTCTGGGACTGCTCCTGGACTGACATATGGAAATATACAGTTCTTCTGAATGAGTCTTCCCACTGAAGAAGTCTGGGGCACGGGATGAAGGAGGAATAAAATCTGCAGTAGCAGGGGAAATTTGACAAAATACAGCATAATTGTCCTTTAAAAAGAAAAAAAACACTGCACAACTTGTAAACCAACAATGTACAAGGCCTGATATTCACAGAAAATCAATTCATACAATACAAATAACACCCCGATGGTTATTTTCTATAATATGTTGTAATATTTTGCATTTATATTTATTTTATAAATTAAAATTGGTTTGTTGTTCCACAAAATTAATAAAACTTACAAATTTATTTTTCTCCTCTTGATTTGAAAACTAACCATGGAATTACCGTAATCAGCTTGGATAGACCAAAAAGAAACAAGCGCAGCCTTGATTAGACAGATGAAGGATCTGGCTCTTGTCTGATCTCAAACTCCTGCTGTGTAATGTAAAGCAGCCAGTCAAGCAGAGCTGGAATAATGCAGGATGCTTCAGATAATAATCCGGTAACACAAATACAGCCAGAATCCAGAAAAATGCCAATACACAATAACTAGATCATTGGGGATGCTCAGAATTGACATATTAAGAAGCAAATTCACAATCTGACACCAATATAAAAGGAAATAACCATTTTATTAGAATAAAGGACAGATCTAGCTCATTTGCACTTCTTTTTGTTCTTTTCTCTTGCTATCATCTTTTATTACTATCTTTGGATTTAGATATAGTATATTGGGGACAATAAACTATGAGCCATTTTTGTTTTCAACTAAATTTCACACCTGATTTCAATGCAACACTTAATATTAAGTTATAAGAAACAGGGCTGTTTTACATCCATATTAAAGTGTAACTAGAGAGCAGAAATATAACACATACACAAAATAGAATTCTAGTGCACAAACAATTCTAATTGCATATTGGCTACCGTATATCACCATAAGTTTGCTGCTACAAACAGTCTGCTAAACCCAGGATAAATAAAATCAATTAGTTCAATAAATTGGCCAAATTATGGCAATATGCAATTAGAATTGTGCATTAGAACTATTTTGTGAATGTACTATATTTTTGGTCTCTAGTTGCACTTTAATATGGATGTACAACAACCCAATTTTCTATATATTGTGTGTCACATAAGGTTTGACCAAGCCTTCTGGGAAATTGTACTCCACCCAGAGTTAGGTCATGTGCTCGTTTGAGCAAAGCACTTTAAGGCTGGGTACACACCAGCAGATATTTTCAGACGGGACGGACAAACGAATGATCGGACGTGTCGGTAAATTCCGATCGATCGTGCGGTTCCCTATGGAAACCATAACTCGATTTTATGGTGTACTTATCCTTTAACTCCTGTAGTGTATCATTTGAATCTGCTCATTGATTAGCAAATAAGGTACCTATGACACACATGGTGGATTTAATGAGAGGTGCAAAATGTTTTGTAAGCTGCGGACAATGTGCTCAACCACCACAACAACCTTTTTTTTTTTTTTCTTAAATGGGTTACGTAAAATCTCGACACCGCCACTTTCATTCACTTTTGAGAGACCATTGTGTTACTATTGTATGGTGAGTAGATAATGGGATAAAGAAGTTGGGCACACCAGTCTTACATCATAACAATGTGTTTATTGTGACGTTTCGGCACACGTCCTGTGCCTTCCTATTTAAAAAAAATGTTTTTAATATTTTGTCTGAGGAAGACACAGGACGTGTGCCGAAACGTCACAAATAAACACATTGTTATGATGTAAGACTGGTATGCCCAACTTCTTTATCCTATTATCTACTTACAAATAATAGTAGATTGGGTTACTTCCGCGCTATGGTGTGGTAGGGAACGTCTCCTTAAGTAGGGTGGCTGCACTGCAAGTTGTCCACTGAATTGTTTATAAAATCTTTAAAAGTATCTTGCTTGCGCTTGGGGGGTATGGGTAGGGGAAGGGTTAAAACAAGAAGTAAAAAATAAAAAATAAATAGGTTAAGATCAAGATCTCTGTAAACAAACCAGTTTAAAATGAACCAGTTTAAAATGACACTTCCATATATTAAAATTAAACTTCAACCACTCACTTGTGTCTATCCACCACTAGGGGTAATGCAGGCTTTACTCTGTGCTGTTCTGATGCTTGCTTGGTCTGTATAGTTCCCAAAAACCTCTGCACACAGGAATAAGGTTGCCAACAAACTTTATTATAGCAATTAAAAACAATTATCTACAATTATCTACTTACCTGCATTTGGCAACTGCTCTGGAGGCACCCAGCAACTTTGGAAAAGTAACACTGATTTTCAGGGCTCGTTCTCTGTTAAAGGTGTGCATCTTGATATCTATTGTATGGTGGGTACACAACCTTAAGTTCTATACACACGCTCGATTTGTCCCCGAAAAACAATTTGTTATTGCAATAACTGTGTAGCAGTTCGGGAGGGCATAATTTGTTGATTCTGTGGGTCTGAACTCGCCTGACCAAACAGCTAAATTTAATGCGATTATCTGCCAAAATGATCACTCATCAGGTGTTGTGTGCCAAATCGATAATGTGTACTGAGATTTAATCTGCAACAACCAATCAGATGTTACCAAATGTTTTCCAAGGTTGGGTAAACATGGGACAAGATTCGTTCCGAGCCAACCATTTAACACTAGCGAGCCAGGACAAATCACTGTCGGTCACAACAAAAGTAGCCACGGTCGTCAGTTTTCCACGACATGACCCTGGAGGAAAAATTGGTATAAATTACTCTGACAACTAAAAGGCTTTGGGCTAGGGAGACTTCAGAACTCTACTTAACATAAAATCCAGCAAAGATTTCATAACACACAGGGTATTCTATATGCTCTTGCTTGGCCATTATTTCTACATCCTTAAAGGGCATGTCCACCCCCCAAAACTATAATCTGGCCCCATCATTTAGTATAGTTTAATCCTTACCTCACATCCCAGCTCCATAAGGTTCTCCTGTAGTCCCCCCCAAAGTCCCAAAAACTGCCCACCAGGAGGATAGCAGAGTCCATATCTGGCCTCCGGGAGAAGTTTGGCATGCGTACTGCAGCCCTTCTCCCCCTCCCTCCCTCTCCCGTTTTGCTATCCCTCCCCCTTAAAACCCTTTATATGTAATAATCCCCCCGTCCCCCCAGCCCCAACGCTCTATTTTTAATTTTAGAAAGTGCCCCAAACTTGAATTACCTTCCCTCTTTCCCCCGCCGCAATGTACTCCCGGCAGCCGCGTCCGTGATTGGCTGCCGCTCAACCAATCACAGACGTGACTGCCGGTCCCGCCCCTCTACTTGCATTTTCTCGCAAGCAGAGGGCCTGGCAGCGCGGCGGAGGAAAGAGGGGAGGTAAGTAAAGTTTGGGGAACTTTCTAAGAATAAAAATAGAGCGGTTGGGGCTGGGGGGACAGGGGGAATCATATATGGAAAAATGTTTTTAAAGGTGGACATACCCTTTAAGGGCTAGGCCACACTGCTGCGATTTTTCTGCATTTGCACTTGCGTTTTTTCAAAACATTGGAATCGCTTCAGCGCACCGAAAACACGCGTTTTGCATGCGTTTTCCAATATTTAATGAAACAATGCATGCGCAAACGCAACAAAATCGCATGCGATTCCGTGTGCAATTGCATTTGTGTTGCAGTGTGGCTGTGCCCTCACACAATCTGAGTACAACCTGCAGTTTTAATGGGTTGACTTGAAAAAGAAGTAATTCCCAGAAATTAATGGTTATTTTGTTTTATTTTGAGATTTTCTCACAAGTGTAGCACAGCAATCCAAATCAATATTCAAGATTCCCAGCACTTCCATGTAAGGCACAGAAGTGTAGCGTAGCAAGATCATGAAGTGTGCAACACAATTTGAACATAACTCAATAATAAAACAATACCCTTAATATATGGTGACTAATGGTGTGGTCTAAAGTGGGCCACACACGGTCCAATCCTGATCGATTGGCGCTGATGATTAAGTGATGGCCCCTTTAGTCATGTGATACAGCATATGTCCAGGGGGCGTCTCTAGAACAAGGGAAATCAGCACCACATTGCATGGTGTAAACTCTCATCAAAAGGAAATAGCACAGTGGAGTTCTGGAATATGGTGATGGGGCTAATAAAGAAAACTTAAGCACATGTAGACACATTGTAAAAAATATATTGTATTATAAATTGTTAAATACTTCAATCTGCTCTTTCTAATACCAACAGAAATCTTCCATTGTGTACAGCAGATATAGCGTTTAGAATTGATCTAGAATTTCTACAATGTAAAACTTCCAACTGAGCCAGCACGGCTGGTAAAATATAATATAAATATCATTGTAAGTTACACAAAGCCAGCCCAAGGTTAAAAAGGAAAGCTAAGCCCTGTCACTTGATGTTTGCTCAAGATTTGGTTTAGCCTGAGATATGAAGATGAATTTTTGCAGGTTGGAACAAAGCAAAGTGGTAAGAGTCTTGTGACGTGATTAGAAATGACTCGTGCACTAGTTTTTAAACTGAGACCAGGATGCACCAGAGAATGGTCAAAGTTAATATTACACCTAAATTTTAGAACAGTGTGGAGCAAAGCGGCTAGTACCAATGTCTTGCAGCACTAATCCATGGGCTCATTGGGGTTTACCCATGCTGCGTTATTCCTAAACTTACATGGACTCTGATTTTCCACAATCCAAAAGATTGTGAGCAAAATGGCACTTAGAGTGCAAGCTTTTTGGGACAGAGCCTTATCTAATTATATATAACGGTACTTAAAACTAAGGGCCAGGTCCCACTATCACGCACAGAAGTGCATATAGGATGTTTGCAATGTGGCACTGATGAAATTTCGGCACAACTGCCTAACTGTCCCATTTAAAAAATACACAATTAGGCCTAGGCCACACTGCTGCGTTTTTTTTACGTTTGCGTTTTTTTCACATCATTGAAAACACGGCAACACACCGAAAATACGCATTTTCATATGCGTTGCGATTTGCGTTCTGCATTTTAAATCGCAATCGCATGCGTTTTTCAATAGTTAATGAAAAAACGAATGAGCAAACGCAACAAAATCGCATGTGAAATCGCATGCGATTGCATTGCAATGTGGCCGTGCCCTAAGATGGAAATTTCTAGTTGGACTTTGACAAAAATTATATAGTTTGGTGACATCATAGCGTTTTTTTGATATTTTGGAGAAATCTCAGACCATGTATACACAGCTTTAGTAAAGGTTCTTACACATGTGCAAATTACACTTTGGTTAGGAGTCACTGGTTGATCTGCCGGGTCAGACCACCAGTGTCAGACCAACTGTCAGACCTACTACACGCAATTCTTGGACAAAAAAAGTTTAAAAACAAGTTTATTGCCAGCTTGTTCACTGGATGGAAAACCGCATGTGTGTGTACGAGTTTTCAAGTCAGATTATCCCAATAAAATCTCAAATTATTAATCATAAATGCATATTCTTGGGCAGTACAGACACAACGAAATTAAAGCTATACCGGATATTGAAAGTAAACAAAGCGGTTCAGGTCCTTATTACAATGGGAATCACCAGAATTAAGTATTAGTTTACCAAGTACCATAAAATGGAAATTACACAGAAAAATGCCATTTAAAAAAAAAAAAATAGAAGATATTTATTATCTTTATATTAAGTTAAAAAAGTATCTTCTCAAAAAAGCAGCCAATTTAATTCATGACCCCTTAGTTGTTGGATAACGGATGCTGAGAATCTAGAAACTCAGACAATATTCGATGAGAGTTACGGTAATACCAACTCCTAGACAGCTCAAATAAGATTTTCTGATAAAGAGGGTTTGATAATATACAGAGAATCTGCCAAACGACTTGCCCAGCTAAACAGCTTGAGTTAACGCTTAACTTGCCAGAGTTCTCTAATGTGCTTTGCTCGGCATTTCAACCTATGACATTCTGTTAATACAAAAGCCATGTGGTTTGGAGCATTTTTTTCACCAAAATGACTCAACATACTTTAAATTCTGTTCAATGGACTGTTGATTAGCGTAGCCACTCTGTAGATAACTAAGGGTTATTAGCAAAAACCTCCCTGGTTACATTGCAACACTCAGGGGCATTTAAACGGTGGCGTACATTCTAAATGAGCTAAGACAGACAATGCAATTTGTCAAATAGGATTGTAAGTAGATATCAGACAGAGGGAGATCCCACACCATATATGGTGATAAGCTCCCAAACCGGGGTCATAGAAATGCCTGGTGTCTGACCAGAACAGACAGAAGACATATTGATGGGCAGCCCATTGCCCCTCCCCCAACACAAATTATTTTTTATATTGTGCACATTTGACTATAAGTACTAAGATGAGTGGCTTGACCTTCAGACCTCTGATCTGTATTTCCTTTTAAGCCAGTTAACCACCAAGCATTCCCCTGATAGAAGCCCTTGTCATGATCAAGATAGAAAGTCATAAACCAGAAATATCCTATACTTTTCCACAATAGATGTGTGTGTGCACTCAAGATAGAGATTATAAACAACAAACACAGTAATCTTATTAAATATATACTCTACAACAGAAGCCAATACTTATTAACACAAGACTGTTTCCTACACCAAGCTACTAAATGTTGTGTCACTATAGCTTTAAACTCATGTGATTAGTTGGAAGTGGTATTGCCTATGGTGAACATACATAGTTAGTTCTACAATATCTGTTTACTATTAAGCCAACCATACATGTAAGCCGACACATCTGAGTACAAATGCCCTATAGGTGAATTAATGAGGCTCAGTTTGTGTGTGGGTAATGGCATTTAAAAAAGTCTGCCTTTAACATGTGAAAGTGTCAAATCAACCAAACTACTCATTGATTTCCTTTGGGGCAATCAAGATTGGGATCAGTTGTTTGGCCACCATATACCTTAAGACATTATAGAAGAAAAAAACATTAAAGAAAAATCACCTAAAAAAAAAAATTCAGCTATTGGCACACTGAATTCTCTGACAAAAAATACGGTCGTTAGGAAGAAATGACACCATATAGTTTAACAACACCAATAGCCACATATTTAAAGCCTTGTTTACATTTGTTCAAAACACTAAATGAGTCACTTTATCTAGAGTAGGATATTCATGCAGATCTGTCTTTCGAAAGAAATTGGTTGTTAGGAACATTAGACTTTTATTGCTGGGTACTCATGGTCACATATTTTGACCTGGCTGAAACGATAGTCAAAATAGTCGGGTAGACATATCAGCAGTCTAACAAAGAACCAGTGGAAATTTCAACGTGACCGATTGTGCAGTCTAGTGGCAAAAATCCTACTTATAAGCAGATGGTACGGGCCAACAGAAATTTTTGGTCACAGTACACAGATATGGTGGCAGATAATGGTAGTTGTTCAGACACGGTAGGATATGCCTTTTATGGGTACGGTGTGTACCCAGTGTTAGGCCTGCCTGGTACACATGGTCAAATGTCTGGTGTGATACACTTATGTCCCATTGCTTGAAAAGCTTATGTCTTCCAAGAAAAATGAAAATCTGTCTGTTTAATGCTGATCTCTCCAAAATATTGTTTTTATATACTTGTCTCCAAAGTAACCCTATAACAGGCTTCACCCACTAACTTGACAATTACCTAAAAATTATTTCCAATGACAGCAAATTTAGAGGCATAGAGACAAAAAAGTACAGAACAGGAAACGTACCCACCCACATGTGCCACATATAAAGCAAATCCCATTGTCTACAATGCTAAAGCCTACACTGTATTCATCAGTTAAATTTATCCCTGAAACAAATAGGGGGAAGAAAACACAATATAACATTATGGTAGCATCATGAGCCACAAAAAATAACCTGCATTACTTTTATACATTTGAACATTTATTATTATTTAAATTCAATTTTATTTACTTTAAACCTCCCCCACTGAGACCCATTCATAGAAATGAGATGGAGCGGGTAAAAAAAGCAAATCCTATAGTGACTGTACAGTATGGTCACTGCATTATACAATTTATTTTTATACCTAATTAAAATTCCAACACACTTCACAAATTAAAGTGCAGCAAAACCCTCAAGGCACTGCAGCTGTAACAAGACGCATCCTCTCAAATATCAAATGAAATCTTGCAACAATAGATCAAAAAACCAACGACAATATTGGGAAGGTAGGATCATGTGTTTCCCATCGCTGGTGTCAGCAGATGGAAAATAAGATTTGTTCCCTAGTAAATATTTGCACAATGATACAGGGCCGCCATTGGATAAAAGATAAAAACAGGCGACAAATGAAAAAAAGAAATAAATAAAAAGAAAAACAATATGTTGTGTATTCACACATCGCAGATTCCAACTCAGCAGGGTATCCAAGAAACAAGACAAACATATTTTCCTCAGTTTATTATTCGAAACATATTCCAAAATCCTAAACAAAGTAAGCTTATGCAAAGGTCCTACCTTTCTACAGTGAAAGTCGTGTCAGATGTGCAAGCAAAATTCATAAAAAGGCAAGAACCTATCTGAGAACTTACTCCCGATCAATAGAGTAGTGAAATTAGTCTTGCTCTGTGCACAAAGGAGACTGTTAAAAACCTTAGACACTTCCAGTAAAGCAGATGAGGAGGAGCTCTGTTTATAAACACAAGAGCCATAAAATAACTTTAGTAGTGCAGTTCAAAACATAATTAAAATTGCCTCCAAACAGTGCATTCCTTAGGCATTGCCAATTCACTTCAACGAGCTTGACACATACAGTTATGAGCAAACCAAGTTCTGAAACAGGATGGATATAACAATGTCCCAGTAACCCAAAATAAAAAAACATGAGCTGTCACTGTGAAGGATCGTGACAATAAGGCCAGGGGTTTAACACTTTTCATTACAGATCCTGTAAAATATTAGTAAACAGTGCATTGATTATTTCTTAGAATAAACAAGTTTCACAAGACACCAGTGGCATCACTAAGCCCCAATTATAAGTAATTACGTACAATACGTATTACAGGATTTGGGTGGTTGTTAAATATTATAGACACATCAATCATTTCAAAGTCAGAGGGAGAATGTTAATAGCTAGAGGCTCCTTGACTCCTAGATAAATGTCCAGCTCTATGCTACAAGAATCAATGCATCAATTCATTTAAATTAACTGTGTTAAAAACTGGTGCCTACTGTCTGCTTCTAAAACTATTTTATTTATCAATGATCTATGCAGTCCACACATACAGTTTTTCTAAGATTCTATTATTAGACGTATCAGACTTAGTTGGCTGTGTTTATACAGCAACAATATTGGCAGGGTAAACACAAAGACTAAGTAGCAAAATGCAAGATATATTCTGCAGAATGGACCATATCACACGAGTAGGTCAGTAACAGAATTGCAGCCCTTACTTGTAAGCAAACACAATAAGCTGCAGTGATTTTGCCTATCTGAGGAGCAATCTGTATGCCTCTTGCTATTGTTTATTACAATCCCCAGCATCCACTGTCAGCCTGAGATACCTAGACTATCAACCCCTGTTCAAAATGGTCCTTAGACTCGGTCAATGGGATCAGGAGAGAATTGGGAGAAAGGACTGTAAAGTAATAAAGTCGCACATGCGCATTGCAGGGATTTCTTACTTGTGGACTGATAATTTTGCAGTAAGACTCCCCTTGGCATTAACCCTTCTGCTGACATAAGGACATAGGGGAGAATGGGAATCTGTACTGCAGTGCCTGGCAGGCTCCATTGACAGGCAGCACTGAAGTAAGTTTTTATGTTGTCAGACAAGCAGAAGTGTAGAAAAATGTCAGCATTGCAGGGATAGAAGACTGCACACTAAGCAGTAATATAGGGGTGCAAAACCCTGAACACCCCCCCCCCCCAATTATTTGTAATACCCACAACTTCCTAAGCACTTTAATCTGAAATCCTGGAACTAAATTTGCTTGTCGTGTATTAATGTTGCAATGAACTACAATTCCCAGCATGACTATACACTGAACTATAAAAAAAAAAAAAACAGCAGCTGGTTGAAGATTTCTAGCGGTACAGAGGCACGTCCTTACAGTTCAATGGCAGCCAATACCAGACTTTCCCAGATTTACAATTCACAGCAGATGTCAATGATTTCAGGTGATCGGTGGACACTAAATGAATGTCAATGGGCAAACCTCAATGGTGACATACAATGGAATTTATAGGAAGATAGGTGGAAAGATAGACAGACAGGTAGGCAGAAATACATAGGTAGGTAGATAGAAAGTCTGTCAGACAGACATGATAATTGATAAACAGACAGATAGGCAGAAATGATGCTTGATAGAGACATGATGATAGATAGATAGACAGACATGATATTTGATAGATTAACAGACAGACTGATTGATATGTAGACAGATAGACAATAATAGATAGATGATAGACAGATATGATGATTGATAGAGATATAGATAAACGAACGGATTGATAAATAGACTGGCGATAATAGATGATAGATAATAGATAGACAGACTGAATGAATGATTGACAGATAATTGATTGATGGAAAATAGGTAGACGTACTGATTGATTGACAGACAGACAAACAATGAAAGATAATAGATAGATGATGTATAGACAGACAGACGATAATAGATAGATGATATATAGACAGACAGACGATGATAGATAATAGATAGACGATATATAGACAGACTGGCTGAATGATTGACAGACATGATGATTGATGGAGAAATAGAAAGACATATTGATTGATAGACAGACAGATAGATAATAAAGAGATGGCTAGTCAGATATACAGGTAGACTTGGGGCCCTCCAGATGTTTGGAAAACTACAACTCCCAGCATCCCGTCTGCAATAAGACAGCTAGACAGACAGAACAGAGACATAGATAGACACAGAACAGATCACACAGGTGATAATCAGATAACCCATTTATATCTAACAAGTGGTTGTTATTGAGCTACATCTCCCTTTGGCTGGCAAAGGGTGCTGGGAAATGTAGTTTCAGGAGGACCATTTCTAGTCATATGCAGTGGTTGTTTCTAGTTCAATGGAAATAGATTGATGCAATGTCAGTACCTGGAGGTAGGTGTCCCCCACACACTGTCTATGGCCATATCAATGCCAGGCTATGTACCATAGTAATACAATGCCATCACACACACACAGCTGCTTTACCTTCCCTCTGCCGATTCCCATAGGCCTCTGCGGTGTAGAACCAACCGGCGGGCAGAACCAATTCCTTGACACACACCGCTCACCACAGCCAGAGCCGCGGAGTGACAGGGAGGGGCTTCGACCACCACCACGCAATCATTGGTTGCTGTGAGCTGTCAATCACATACGCTGACTTCCAATGCGCGACGGGAAAGGGGGAGGGTTTAGCAGCACAAAGAACTCAAAGCGGAGAGATCTTCCCCCTCCTTGCCAGCAACGGTACCGTGACGTTTAAGTAGTGGGTGTGACCGTCTGGGTCAGATGCGCGCTTCTGTGTTTGAATATGCTGAATAGCCGGCAGAGGTCGCACCTCTGGCTGGAAGGGGAGAGGAGGGACCAATCAGTGTGGGGAGAAGTTTGGCGCGCTGTGGTAATGCGGTATGATTGGTCAGTTGAGGAGAAGGACTTCGCTCCCTGATATAGAATATAATGCTGCTAGTGCCGAGGGAATAGAGCTAATGTCACTTGTTCGAAAGGTACTTCCGGTTCCCGCCATTCTATGCACATGGTGTCTCCTGTCCACATGGCTAGCTTGTCTCCTGCACTGCAAGATTTGCGTGTTATCTTTTTCTTGATAAATGGAAGTGATATACTGTCTGTATCCTCTTTATTTTACAGGTATCCCACCCCTCCCGGATCCTCCGGGAGTCTCCCTCAAATTGGGGTGGTCTCCCGTGAGACGACCCCAATCTCCCGCAACGGAGAAGGGTTCTAAATCACCTCCCCATTACACCTCCCTTTTTTCTGCCACGCCCCCGGACTGTCCACTCGCCCTGTAAAGCCCCACCTCCCCCACCCCCAAGCGTGGTCCTGAGTTCGATTCCACTCTTGGACACATCTGCAAGGAGTTTGTATGTTCTCCCCGTACATGTGTGGGTTTCCTCCGGGCACTCCGGTTTCCCCCACAATCATAAAGACATACTGATAGGTTGTATGTGTCAAATAAATGTGCTTAGATTGCAAGCTCTTCGGGGCAGGGAATTGAGTAAATCATTTTTCTGCTTTATATAGTAGATAAAATACATAGATACATACAAGATTTCTGCTGTATATAGTAGATAAAATACATAGATACATACAAGATTTCTGCTTTATATAGTAGATAAAATACATACATACATACAAGATTTCTGCTTTATATAGTAGATAAAATACATACATACACACATACATACATACAAGATTTCTGCTTTATATAGTAGATAAAATACATACATACATCAAGATTTCTGCTTTATATAGTAGATAAAATACATACATACAAGATTTCTGCTTTATATAGTAGATAAAATACATACATACACCACATACATACATACAAGATTTCTGCTTTATATAGTAGATAAAATACACACAAACATACATCAAGATTTCTGCTTTATATAATAGATAAAATACATACATACATACATACATCAAGATTTCTGCTTTATATAGTAGATAAAAGACATACAAGATTTCTGCTTTATATAGTAGATAAAAGACATACAAGATTTCTGCTTTATATAGTTGATAAAATACATACATACATACAAGATTTCTTCTTTATATAGTAGATAAAATACATACACACAAACATACATCAAGATTTCTGCTTTATAAAGTAGATAAAATACATACATACAAGATTTCTGCTTTATAAAATAGATAAAATACATACATACAAGATTTCTGCTTTATATAGTAGATAAAATACATACACACAAACATACATCAAGATTTCTGCTTTATATAGTAGATAAAATACATGCAAGATTTCTGCTTTATATAGTAGATTACATACATACATACATACACATCCCCTCTCTGCAGTCAGGCGGCGGACGCGAGTTGCGTCCACTTCCTGGTTCGGCTCTGTCCGAGATCTCGCGAGACGCGGCGCCAGCGTGACGTCATTGCGCCGCGTCTCGCTATAAAAGGCAGGGCCAGGCGGTCCCGTTGCCATTTTGACAACACCAGTGACCAGAGAGGATCTCTCTCTCTGAGTGCAGGGCAAGTCAGTTAGGTAAGCGACCACCTGGAATCATGAGTGACCCCATATTAGAGCAGGTTAGGGAAAGAATAAGCAGGGAGGGGGCAGGTTGGCTACAGGGCCTAATAGCAGCTGGGGGTCCAATGGGGACCAACCACCCCTCCAGGCCACCCGGCTGGGCGTCCTGGGAATAGGCCCACCCGCAGCTCCCGCCCTCCCAATTGGCAGAGCCCCAGTCCGATGGGGCCAGCCATAAAGAAGAAGGGGGGAAGGCCCCAGCCAAGAAGGGGCCAAAGAAAGTAGTGGCCAAGAGGAAGGGTTTAGTGGGGGCCATTAGCGCAATCTTTTGGTCCAGGCCACAGGAAGAGGAATCCTCCTCTTCTTCCACACCCGAAGGGGGGGTCTGGGGAAGGGACATCCCAGGACCAAGGGTCGGCACCGGAGCAGGAGGCAAGGTTAGAGACACCAAGAATAAATAGTACCCTTCTGGTAAGTATACCCAAAAAGGAATGCTAAACACTTTAATAATATACCAAAGAAACAATTTATATCAGAATAATACACAATACAATATGAAGCTGGCCAGCTACAATATATATATATATATAATGGATAAAACTAAAAAGCAACAATAACCTTGTTACATAGTCCCATAAATGACAAGCAATCGCTGTAGATAAAAAACAAGGGCCAAAGAATGGCAACCATATAATAAAAAAGCAGCATATAAATAAAAATAGACCAGTGGATCAAGGTTAGAGACACCCATAGAGCCAGTAGTCGGTGAAGAGTTTGGCTCAACCAGGGCCTCCGGCTTACTGCCACTTCATGGTTTAGGGCTCAGCCTGGATAGGGGCATGCTCAGGGGCAGTCTACAGAGGGAGACTAGGGGCCACCCAGCCAATAGAAGGGCCAGGGATGCCCAGTATGAGAGGGAGACTGAAAGGAGGGGCTCCTGGCAATCACCATCCCCCCAGCAGTCCAGTATTGAGAGCAGGGACATGGGTATGGGGCACTGCAAAAGCGAGGGAAGGACATAGGAGACACGGATATTCATCCTCTGAGTCCGGGTCCAGTCGGTCCAACCGTCACATGCGCAAAAGGCGCAGGCACCGGTCAAGCCACAGGAGGTCAAGGAGTTGGTCCAGGACCCACAACCGCAGGCACAAAGGGCGCCAGGGCTCACGGAGGCACCCAAAAGGGTCCCCTTCCACGCTAAGTACCTCCACCAGCACTAGATCTCGCTCGGGTTCCAGGCGGCGTGACATGGAGCTGACCAGGGGGAGCAGGACTTCATTGGCCGAGAAGACGGTTCCGGAGCAGAGACGCGAGGCGAGCACGACACAACAGCCCGGTGGTGAGTCATCCTGTGCGGATGCATGGGGGGCATCGGGGAACAGGATAGCGTAGCGAAGGCCATACGGTCCCTGCTCGGCAAGCTCGAGGCTATGCTCCGTGGCCCAGTGGGGAGCGTTCCCACAGGGGGAGTAAAGAGCCGCTACCAGCGGCGGTGGGTAGCAGGGTCGAGGCTCTAAAAGAGACCTATTTTTGCAGGGTGAGTCCACTGGGGGTTCATGTTTCAGACGAGACTAAAGAGAAAATCTGGAAGAATTACTATATTGATATATGGTCATTAGTCAACCCAGAAATCGTAACGGTGGATAGGGAGTTTGTGAGGCCAGATGCAGGGAAGGAGAAGAAGCCAAAAGTGGCTAAAACTTTTGGCAACTGGGTGCAAGCGTTCTGTGTTTTAGCGGGGGTTATACGGCAAAAGTTCCCCCAAAAATGGGCCTATAAGGTATATGGAGGTACGGCCTGGTGGCACTACAATGAAGAATTTAGGTGCAGGTTAGCAGTGCATCCAGAGGTAGGGTGGAACACGAAGGCCACCGACTCATGGTTAAGGATTATGATGTCCCAAAGGGCATCAAGTGTGGGTCAAGGGAGTCTGGGGATCCCCTCCACATCAGGCTTTGGCTTGTCCTCCCCAGCCAAAAAAGACGTCCCTTACTGGCTTTTCAACGAGGGCCAATGTAAATTCGGGGCAGCGTGCCGCTTTCAGCACGAATGCTCCTTCTGCGGGGGGGTGGGACATTCCGCAGCTAAATGTTATAGGAGGGGAAAAGCCGCCTCCAAAAAGAAGGACCGAGGACTCCGGTGAGCGTAGCCACGAATGGGGCCTTGGCTCGATAAATACCCTAAGCGGCGCGTACCATAGGACTTGGTTTTACCCACGGGTTCTTTCCCCTTTCAGTTTTCCCCCTCCCCTGTTTTCTCAAAGAATCTAAAGTCAGTTCGGGAAGCACCTCAAAGAGCTAGGGAGAAGCTGCAGGCTGAATTGCGGCTAGGTCGAGTAGCTGGCCCTTTCAGTGAACCTCCTTTTCCTAACATCCAGGTGTCACCTTTGGGGATAGTTCCAAAAAAGGAGGCTGGTAAATTTAGACTAATCCATCACCTGTCCCACCCAAAGGGGGGATCGGTCAACGATGGAATTAGTCGGGAGGAGGCATCAGTATCTTATGTTTCCTTCGATAGGGCAGCTCTTATGGTCAGGGAGGCCGGTGCGGGTGCGTTGTTGGCAAAATCGGACATCGAATCCGCCTTTCTGACCACGCTTTCGTTTCTAGGTATAGAAATCTGGCAAGTGCGCTCCTTGGGTGGTCAGACACAGACATTTGGATGGTGACAATAGGTCACTGATGAGGCCGGATGGTATACATTTAAATGATATAGGCCTGGATATATTTTTGTCAGGGCCTTAGGACGGCATTGACCAGGCCCTGTTTCTACTGAGTGGTGGTCGGAGCTCAGTGTAGGGATACATGATGGTGGCAGGTACACCCTTGCTGGATATGTTTATGGAGCCGTTACATGCCCTCTGGCAAGACAGAGGTTGGCATTCAAGCTGAGATCTACGGCTAGGTTGGTTAACAACAAGCATTTTCCAAAGAGAAATAGGGAACTAGGTCAATTACATAGATACAAGGTGGACTGCACTCCAAAATAGAACGTTTTATTCAAAGCCAAACATCAAACAGCAAAATACGACGTTTCGAGGGATACACCCCCTTCATCAAGGGAATGTATGGCTGACTGGTTCCTATTGGTTTTACCCCGCTGGGTCTGGATTTGTGGCACCTGGTAGAAGAGTCGTCCCAATCAGTTGGAGGTGCCAGTCCTCCCAGGGTACTGGACTCTCCCATTGTGCTGGACCTGTTGATTGACTGCGGAAGGGAGTCTGAATGTGACCAGGGTTGTCCAGTGTCCCTATATGTACAGAATACTCCAGACTCCAGGGACAAAATCCTGAGTCCCGCTGTTAAGGCCAAAATCCCCTCCTAGAAATGGACCTGGCAACCCCGCCAGTGAAAACCCACTCTCCTTCCCGGAATGCCCCTACCTCCACCTTTGTGCCACACACAAACACCACTCAGGCACCATGAAAATCTGACATCCCTGCAAGCGACCCAGTTGAAAATTCTTGCAGCCCGAATGGCTGTAGTTGAGGGGAAGCCAAGGGTGGCCAGAATCGGGGTTGGGATCAGGCAGGTTTGGGGAGCGCTGTGGGGAAATACGAAATGGCTAAGGGTTAGCAACTAAGGGTTGCTAATGGAGCCCACAGCGTCGAGTGAGTTGGACGCCCCTACTTTATGCCTAGGCCAGATTTATATTTATCCTCTAGGCCAGTTACAGTAGCTTGTTGCTTCCCCCCTCCATACCACATGTAAAATAAACCAACACTGTAATTGCCCTAAAAATGGAACAAGAACAAATAACTTATTATCAATTAAAGACATGCAATAATTGACTATAAATATACCGTATATTTTCTCCTTTTCTTATTTACACTGTGTGTACACATCTCCCTTTTCTCCTTTCTTATTTACAATGTGTGTACACATCTCCCTTTTCTCCCTTTCTTATTTATACTGTGTGTACACATCTCCCTTTTCTCCTTTTCTTATTTACACTGTGTCTACACATCTCCCTTTTCTCCTTTTCTTATTTACACTGTGTGTACACATCTCCCTTTTCTCCTTTTCTTATTTACACTGTGCGTACACATCTCCCTTTTCTCCCTTTCTTATTTACACTGTGTACACATCTCCCTTTTCTCCTTTTCTTATTTACACTGTGTGTACACATCTCCCTTTTCTCCTTTCTTATTTACACTGTGTGTACACATCTCCCTTTTCTCCTTTTCCTTTCGCTATGATTGGAATTCTGTATAAATCAGAAGAAACATGAAATCTTTTAAGCAAAATAATCCATAAAATAATATGATAAAGATATTACTACACCTTTGTAGTTAGTGCAGCAAAATAATCCATAAAATAATATGATAAAGATATTACTACACCTTTGTAGTTAGTGCACCCTTGTAATACACTAGAATGAATGTACGTGTGCGTTTATAGAGTTAGCGCATCCTTTTAATACACTAGAATGAATGTACGTGTGCGTTTATAGAGTTAGTGCACCCTTGTAATACACTAGAATGAATGTACATGTGTGTTTATAGAGTTAGCGCACCCTTGTAATACACTAGAATGAATGTACATGTGTGTTTATAGAGTTAGTGCACCTTTGTTATACACTAGAATGAATGTAGATGTGCATTTATAGAGTTAGTGCGCCCTTGTTATACACTAGAATGAATGTACATGTGCGTTTATAGAGTTAGCGCGCCCCTGTTTTACACTAGAATGAATGTACATGTGCGTTTATAGAGTTAGCGCACCCTTGTTATACACTAGAATGAATGTACATGTGCGTTTATAGAGTTAGCGTGTCCTCGTTATACACTAGAATGAATGTACATGTGCGTTTATAGAGTTAGCGCACCCTTGTAATACACTAGAATGAATGTACAGATTCGTTTATAGGGTTAGTGCACCCTTGTAATACACTAGAATGAATGCACGTGTGCATTTATAGTTAGCGCGCCCTTGTTATACACTAGAATGAATGTGCATGTGCATTTATAGAGTTAGTGCACCCTTGTAATACACTAGAATGAAAGTACGTTTGCGTTTATAGAGTTAGTGCACCCTTGTAATACACTAGAATGAATGTACATGTGCGTTTATAGAGTTAGCGTGCCCTTGGTGCACCCTACAGGGATGAGATTATTGGGGGGACTAAATGAGGGTCTTACACCCAAATTATAAACCCTTCTAATGGGTGCAGTTTATAATAATAATGGAAAAATCAGCCACAGAATCAAGTTCCATGTGGGTTTACATGGGGTTGTGCGTAAAGTTCTGTGAGGTTCAGATTTCAAAGACATCTATACTGAAAAATTTTTTTTGAATTGCTCATTACTGGGAACTTCTCTACCATTTTTTGTTGGTCTGTCCCCTATTTATATAGACATCTAATCTGAAGCATCTTAATGTGGCCATACATATGAACGATAATGTGTAGTGTATGCGCTTTTCCCGACCGATCGTAGTGCCGACGAACAACCATAGTTGCCACTAAGGTCGGTCGGGAAATACGGAAAATTTCTGTTGGTCGTTATTGGCTCCCTTTACTTTAGTATCGGTCGGTTCCATGTGTGCAGGCTCCCTTTGCAATGTGCGATGGAAATCGTAAGTGTATGACCACCTTCACATTTCAGCTGTTAGTCAAGTAATCATAAAATATTCTGCTGTGTGCAATTCTGCTCTAGCTGGAATAGTGACAGAGTTTTGACAGTTGGTATGCTGTGTGCCGGTTTGGCAGTTGGTATGATAGATTTTATAGAAAGTCATGTCAGGAGGAGGAGGGATTATTTTTTTAGTATAGTTGCCTTTTAACTCATTAGTGTAATAAAGAAGTTCTGCAGCAGCCTTACCTTCATTTTAAGTCCAAAGACGTGGAAACGATCTTGAAATTTTCCAAAAACACTCATTTTGCCTGTGTTATAAAAAGTAAATTTCACTTTATGTTTAAATAAAAATAGTTTTTATCTTATCATGAATTATAATGCTGACTGTGCAATACTACTGTTCCATAATCAACAATTACCTGGGATTCACCAGCGTATCTGATTGTATCCCAACTCATTTTGCCAAAAAAACAGTTAATTCTTTTTAAATCTTATCTACAGATACAAATTTCTACTTACTAATACGATGAAATCCGCTGTTCAGTTGGGAAAGTTAAGGAGTTGACCTGTGTAGAGAAAACTCTCAATACACAGGGACTCAACTTATCAAAAAGAAAAAAAGGTTAAAAAAAGTTAAGGAATCGACCTGTACAGAGAAAAATCTCAATGCCAGGGATCCAACTCAAAGATTCTGAAAAAAAGGCTCAGAAAAGCTTTTGTTTGTGGTAAACAGAGAGAAGCCAAATGTGACTGCTCTGCAGCTCAACAACAAACAAAATGTTATAAACTTTCCTGTGATACTGTTGGTATCCTAAGCATTATGACATCACTTATGCAAATTTCAAGATGGTTACCATGACAACCAATCCCATTTTATTTACACTTTAAAAAAAAAATGCTTGGTAGGAAAAACCCAGATAAACCAATATAAAATATAAATATAAATTATATTAATTACATTCTATAAATTATAAATAAAAAAATAAACATTTATGTTATAATAACAAAAAAAGACATATTATTTTCAGATCTAGATTTATACTTACTAATACGATGAAATCCGCTGTTCAGTTGGGAAAGTTAAGGAGTTGACCTGTGTAGAGAAAACTCTCAATACACAGGGACTCAACTTAACAAAAAGAGAAAAAGGTAAAAAAAAAAGTTAAGAAATCGACCTGTACAGAGAAAAATCTCAATGCAATTGAAAAAAAGGCTCAGAAAAAGCTTTTGTTTGTGGTAAACAGAGAGAAGCCAAATGTGACTGCTCTGCAGCTCAACAACAAACAAAATGTTATAAACTTTCCTGTGATGCAGTTTGTATCCTAAGCATTATGACATCACCTATGCAAATTTCAAGATTGTTACCATGACAACCAATCCCAATTTTTTACACTGCTTGATAGGAAAAACCCAGATAAATCAATATAAATATAAATTATATTAAATTCTATAAATAATAAGTAATTGTATTTATGTTATAATAACAAAAATATTCCATCTTATCTATAGATTTAGATCTCTACTTAATGAGATGAAATCCGCTTTTCAGTTGATAAAATTCAAGGAATCGACCTATGCAGGATTTTAAAAGAAAAAAAAACTGCAAAGAGCGAGCAGCCAAACGTGGACCGCTCTGCATCTCAACAACAAACAAAATGTTACAAAATCACCAGGGATGAGGTTTATCTGCACCATAAGCTCTATGACATCACAGAGACGAGCCAAAGAGTATATACGCAAGAGGAGCACACTACTTCTTAGTGAATTTTCACAATTTATTAGTGCATAAACAACAATACAATGTTTCCTGGGGGCCATTTGCCCCCTTCTTTATATAATCTTTGGATTGCCTACACCCTCTGGGTAGGGGGAACAGGAGGATTGCACCTACCAGCTACTAGGCCAAAGCCAACCACAGTGTGCAAGAGTGGCCTCTAATTGGACATCACAGAGACGAGACATGGTTACCAAGGCAACTAAACAAATCAGATCGATAGGTTTCAGATAAAATGAATATGTATCATTTTCCAATGAACCCCATCCACTAACAGCAGAACTTAATGGCTCTTCCCCCACATTACCATTAGAATCTACTGTCCTTATACACTTACATCAGAATCCTGTGACCTAGAACTGTATTTGTAAAGGCGCGTATCGCTTTTTAGCAATACGCACCTTTAACGATTGGCAAACGATTGTTAAACTGACCATTTATTTCCGCTAAGTATAACGATCGTTAATTTACAGCCATTATCGTATATTTACGATACGATCATAAATTAACGCTACTGACGTAAATCTACAATAACGAAAATGTAGATTTACGCCCTCCATAGAATACCTTGTGGTAGTTTACTACCGCATGGCATTCTACAACTGAATGTTCGGTAATTATCGAACGTTCTGTAATTACCAAACGTTTCGTCGTAAATGTATGACCGCGATCGTACAATAACTAACCTGCAGTATCGCTAAAAAGCCATACCGGGGGGCTATTAATATGGCCCTTACACCCATAAATGCTATGAACCAATCTCCACACAATAACAACAGAATCCAGAATTCAGTGGCTTCTTCCAGTGATATCTTTTATCATTGTTAATGCTGAATTCCGCATTGAATGTTCAGTTCATTACAAAAACTTTTTCCATCCCAATGACCTTAACCTGCCCCATTTAGCATTTTGTCTGTGTATAAATAAATGCTTCCGAAATACTGACTTCCTGTTTGCAGCACCCGTAATAGAGACCATTATGGTTTTGCCCTTGACCCAGTCCCTGGGTTGATTCAGTTGCTCTGTAGAGATCTGAGCATGTTTAACCCATCCAACAGCCAATCAGTAGAAACTAGAAAGAGAAAGTTTAAGTATAAACTTTGAATTTGGCTTGAAAGGACGCATTTGTGAAGGGAATGTGTGTGTTTGTACACAGATTTTAAAACTCAATAATTCCAATGATAAGGACATTGTTGATTTTTATTTACCATTTAAATATGTCTCTCACATGAATTAAAGGTGAGTTGGTTGGTGTTTGTACTCGTGTCAGGTTGGAGGATAAAAGACTAACTTTTTTGATGATTGGTCAAAATGTGTTATTTTTTACTATATTTATCCTTTAAATATGATTGCCACATGAATGAATGAACCTCAGTTGGTGTGTGTACCTGTGTCAGGTTGGAAGTTAAAAAACAAACTTTTTTGATTATTGATCAAAATTAGGTTTTTTTTTTACTTGTTACCCTTTAAGTATGGCTGCCACAGTAATAGATTAGTAAATGTGTGTACCTATGTCGGGTTAGGGGTTAAAAAAACAAACTTTGGTAATGATTAGTCAAAATTGTTTTTTTTTTACTATTGTTACCCTTTAAATATGGCTGCCATGAAAATGGAAGGGTAGGTCAATATGCGTGTGTACCTGGATCAGGTTGGAAGTTAAAAAACAACCTTTTTTGATTATTGACTTTAGTTACCCTTTAAGTATGGCTGCCACAGTAATGGATAAGTAGATCAGTGGGTGTGTGTACCTGTGTCAGGTTTTGATGATTGGTCAAAACAATTTTTTTTATTTTAGTTACCCTTCAGGTAGGGCTGCAACAGTAATGGAGGGGTAGGTCAGTAAGTGTATGTACCTGTGCCACGTGGGGGTTAAAAAAAAAATTTGATTATTGATAAAAATTATTTTTTTTTACTTTAGTTACCCTTTAAGTATGGCTGTCACAGTAATGGATACGTAAATCAGTAGGTGTGTGTACCTGTGTCAGATTGGGGGTTAAAAAAACAAACTTTGTTGATGATTAGTCAAAATAGTTTTTTGACTATAGTTACCCTTTTAATATGGCTGCCATGAAAATGGAAGGGTAGGTCAGTAGGCATGTGTACCTGGATCAGGTTGGAAGTAAAAAAAACAAACTTTTTGAACAATCAGTCAAAATTAGTTTTTTTGACTATAGTTACCCTTTAAGTATGGCTGTCACAGTAATGGATAAGTAGGTCAGTAGGTGTGTGTACCTGTGTCGAGATGGGGGTTAAAAAACAAACTTTTTTGATGATTGGTCAAATATGCTTGTGAAGGTCCTCATTCATCCAGGTATATCTGTTGTATTCAATTAGATCAACTGGACTTGAAGACGTTTCTCTATCAGCGCTAGATCTCGCTCGGGTTCCAGGCGGCGCGACAGGGAGCTGACATGGGGGAGCAGGACTTCATTGGCCGAGAGGACAGTTCCGGAGCAGGGACTCGAAGCAAGCACGACACAACAGCCTGGTGGTGAGTTGTCCTGTGCTGATGCATGGGGGGCTGTGGGGGGCATCGGGGAACAGGATAGCCTAGCGAAGGCCATACGGTCCCTGCTCCGCAAGCTCGAGGCTATACTCCGTGGCCCAGTGGGGAGCGTTCCCACAGGGGGAGTAAAGAGCCACTACCAGCCGCGGCGGGTAGCAGGGTCGAGGCTCTAAAAGAGACCTATTTTTGCAGGGTGAGTCCACTGGGGGTTCATGTTTCAGACGACACTAAAGAGAAAATCTGGAAGAATTACTATATTGATATATGGTCATTAGTCAACCCAGAAATGGTAACGGTGGATAGGGAGTTTGTGAGGCCAGAAGCAGGGAAGGAGAAGAAGCCAAAAGTGGCTAAGACTTTTGGCAACTGGGTGCAAGCGTTCTGTGTTTTAGCGGGGGTTATAGGGCAAAAGCACCTGGTAGAAGAGTCGTCCCAATTAGTTGGAGGTGCCAGTCCTCCCAGGGTACTGGACTCTCCCATTGTGCTGGACCTGTTGATTGACTGCGGAAGGTAGTTTGAATGTGACCAGGGTTGTCTAGTGTCCCTATATGTACAAAATACTCCAGACTCCCGGGACAAAATCCTGAGTCCCGCTGTTAAGGCCAAAATCCCCTCCTAGAAATGGACCTGGCAACCCCGCCAGTGAAAACCCACTCTCCTTCCCGGAATGCCCCTAACTCCACCTTTGTGCCACACACAAACACCACTCAGGCACCATGAAAATCTGGCATCCCTGCAAGCGACCCAGTTGAAAATTATTGCAGCCCGAATGGCTGTAGTTGAGGGGAAGCCAAGGGTGACCAGAATCGGGGTTGGGATCAGGCAGGTTTGGGGAGCGCTGTGGGGAAATACGAAATGGCTAAGGGTTAGCAACTAAGGGTTGCTAATGGAGCCCACAGAGTTGGGTGAGTTGGACACCCCTACTTTATGCCTAGGCCAGATTTATATTTATTTATCTTTTAATGCTGTGCATTTAAAGGGCAACTAAAGCCTCAAATCAACAAGAAGGCAACAAAATATACCATCCTCCTTCTGATTCTGTATTGTTTTGAGGCTTTAGTTGTTCTTTAAATGGACAGCAGAATTCCCATACACTAGTCATTGTATTTGACTATTACTGTATGGGAATTTTTCTGTCCATTTAAAAGGCAACTAAAGCCTCATTCCTTGGCACTCCAGCTGGGTTATTTAATAAAAGTTCTTATCGTTTAAAATGGTGCTAATTTGGCCCCAACCAATCAGATGTTAGCTTTCAAATGCTAAATAAGATCTGATTGGCTGGGGCAAATTTAGCACCATTTTAAATGATAAGAACTTTTATTGAATCTTCCTGCAGATGTTTGGACACTACAACTCCCAGCATGCTTTAGTGTAACAGGATAGCCTAGCGAAGGCCATACGGTCCCTGCTCCGCAAGCTCGAGGCTATACTCCGTGGCCAGTGGGGAGCGTTCCCACAGGGGGAGTAAAGAGCCACTACCAGCCGGCGGCGGTAGCAGGGTCGAGGCTCTAAAAGAGACCTATTTTTGCAGGGTGAGTCCACTGGGGGTTCATGTTTCAGACGACACTAAAGAGAAAATCTGGAAGAATTACTATATTGATATATGGTCATTAGTCACCCAGAAATGGTAACGGTGGATAGGGAGTTTGTGAGGCCAGAAGCAGGGAAGGAGAAGAAGCCAAAAGTGGCTAAGACTTTTGGCAACTGGGTGCAAGCGTTCTGTGTTTTAGCGGGGGTTATAGGGCAAAAGCACCTGGTAGAAGAGTCCCAATTAGTTGGAGGTGCAGTCCTCCCAGGGTACTGGACTCTCCCATTGTGCTGGACCTGTTGATTGACTGCGGAAGGTAGTTTGAATGTGACCAGGGTTGTCTAGTGTCCCTATATGTACAAAATACTCCAGACTCCCGCTGTTAAGGCCAAAATCCCCTCCTAGAAATGGACCTGGCAACCCCGCCAGTGAAAACCCACTCTCCTTCCCGAATGCCCCTAACTCACCTTTGTGCCACACACAAACACCACTCAGGCACACTGAAAATCTGGCATCCCTGCAAGCGACCCAGTTGAAAATTATTGCAGCCCGAATGGCTGTAGTTGAGGGGAAGCAAGGGTGACCAGAACGGGGTTGGGATCAGGCAGGTTTGGGGAGCGCTGTGGGGAAATACGAAATGGCTAAGGGTTAGCAACTAGGGTTGCTAATGGAGCCCACAGGTTGGGTGAGTTGGACACCCTACTTTATGCCTAGGCAGATTTATATTTATTTATCTTTAATGCTGTGCATTTAAAGGGCAACTAAAGCCTCAAATCAACAAGAAGGCAACAAAATATACCATCCTCCTTCTGATTCTGTATTGTTTGAGGCTTTATTGTTCTTAAATGGACAGCAGAATTCCCATACACAGTCATTGATTTTGACTATTACTGTATGGGAATTTTTCTGTCCATTAAAAGGCAACTAAAGCCTCATTCTTGGCACTCCAGCTGGGTTATTTATAAAAGTTCTTATCGTTTAAAATGGTGCTAATTTGGCCCCAACCAATCAGATGTTAGCTTTCAAATGCTAAATAAGATCTGATTGGCTGGGGCAAATTTAGCACCATTTTAAATGATAAGAACTTTTATTGAATCTTCCTGCAGATGTTGGACACTACAACTCCCAGCATGCTTTAGTTGATGGGGTTGTATTTCCAAATATCTGCAGTGGAATTGCCACAGCAGGGATTACTGCCAAAAAAAAAAAAACCTTCTCCTACCTTCTCAGGATGCTCAGTCTGCCGCTCCTACCTTCTCCGGCTGCTAGTCGAGCAGCCAGAGAAGGTATATAAGTCAGATGTTTGTAACCCGGGACTGCCTGTATATATTTATTTATCTTCCTCTTTCTCAGTCATCAATTCATCAAGATTCCTAATTTAAAAAGATATCTGAAATTAATAAGTATACCTGTTTAATGCACTCAAATTTATGTCAAGTCAAGACTGGATGCATATTGTTTTTTTATTGCTTAAATAACCCCAGTCGACCTCTCGTTCCCTGAGAGGTCGACTGGGGTTATTCAAGCAATAGGGGTCCTCAGACTTGGTTCCTGGTTGAGGTATAGTATGGTATAGTATTGGAGGTTGTATAAAGACATACTTCCATACAGTCCAACTTTTATACCCTACACATTATGTCTATATAACAGTTGAATAGTAACATAGTATTGGAGGTTGTATAAAGACCTACTTCCATACAGTCCAACTTTTATACCCTACCCATAATGTCTGTATAACAGTTATATAGTAACATAGTATTGGAGGTTGTATAGACATACTTCCATACAGTCCAACCTTTATACCATACCCATAATGTCTGTATAACAGTTATATAGTAACATAGTATTGGAGGTTGTATAGACATACTTCCATACAGTCCAACCTTTATACCCTACCCATAATGTCTGTATAACAGTTACATCAAGAACTACATTTCAAGTCCAGTTGATCTAATTGAATACAACAGATATACCATGACCTGGATGAATGAGAACCTTCACAAGCATATTTAAAAGGTTGAGTACCATTAAACAAAATATAAGATTAGTCAACTGAACGGTCATTTATAAAAAAAATGTAAAGGGTAACTGTGGCTTTTCATATGAAAGCCTTTTGAATTCATTTGAAATTAATCCAACCACAAGCCTTCTGGTTGCAGCTACAATAGTTATGAAGGTCCAGGGAACCCCATGATGACATCATTGCTTTGGTTACTCCGCCCCTCTACCAACGGTTAAAACATGCACCTGAACGGACATTGGTAGGCTAGAGATGGAGGATTCCCCAGACATCTGACATTCATAACATGACTGTATCTACAGGAAGAAGGGTCAGCATTGTATCAATTTCAAGGTAACACAAAAGATTTTCATATGAAAGATTAATCAGATATTAATTTGACAATGAAAGGTGAAATAAACCTAATATCAGGACAGTGTATTGGCTGGCATAACACTACTCCTCTCTCCTAGAGCTGGACCATCTTATTTACATAGTGTCGCTTTAATAACAAAATCCCCTTGTAATAATTTATACCAAAAATTCAAAATGTTCACCCAGTAAACTATTGTTTGGATGTTATGTCATAATGTCATTTCTAATGAACAAAAAGGAGGCTCCTTTTAGTTTACGATTTTGAGCAACTATGTTGTAAGGATTCCTATGGTCCTCGTTTATATTTACAACAAGCTTTGTGTTTGGAATATTAAATTCATGTTCAAATCTAAGGTAGAACTTCAGTCTTCATTGTGCAGTATATGGACAGATGTACATAAAGTGTATTAATGTAAGGATGTGTACCCACACAATATGTCTATATCATCATCACATCAAATACACCTGCATTTAAATGTGCTTCTACCTTGCCATAAAAACAACACACGCTAAACATTACCATTGGGAGTGCAGCATCCATGATCCAACACCTTTAAACGCTTATGTCAATATTATAGTTGTTTTGGGTTTTATTGTCTCTTGGGAATGGACCAGACCAGAATGCAGAGAGTTTTTAAGGACCCAGGTGATCCACCTAGAGTGGATTTGCAGTAAGAGATAGAACCTATATCTTACTAATTACATTAATATTAGGAAAGAACTTTAACTTTAGTTCCAGATTTTTAACATGTAATGGGGAGCTGAACCTACATGTTTTTTTGCTGTAAAATGACCGTGCATACTATAATCAAACATAGGGGAGCAGCTATTATTAGTGTTTTATAAGATAATTTCATCTTTAGTGAAGTGTATATACTCAAAGTTTCAGCACTTTCTTTATAGTGTGGATAGCCGGGGTCGCACTGCTGAACTTGATCGGTCTATGTTATAATCTTTTATTCTTTCTTTCTGCCATTCATGCTGTCTGGAAAACCACAAACAGCAGCTTTCAAAGTCTTATCAGGGGCTTATATATTAGTGTGGAGACATCTGTATAGAAAATGCTACCAGACGCCACACTTATAAATAAAAATGTAACTATACAGCACTGAAAATTCACTTCAGCCTACTTGTGTTGTGAAATACACAATTTTATTAAAATATACACTATACTCACCCCACCCTTCCCCAAAACCAGACAACCAGTCGCAGAAACATGCAATATGCAATGCAACCACCCCTCTTAATAGGTCAGCCAGCTTGGGAAACTGCAGAAAAGGTAACTAGAAAGGCCTATGGCTGCGTACACATTTCAACATGACTGACTGTCACCACCAAAATATCAGTTGATCGGGCTGAAATTTAACAGTGATTGTTTTTTTCAAACCAATTTTTTATTTGCCAATATTGGGGGAAATTGATCAAACGCAACAGACAGATTGGGTTAATTAATTGGTCAGTACCAGGCTAAAGGTAAACATGCATTAGGCTTAATGTCTGTCTTAAGTCTGACCCTACAACAGGCAAATGTGTCTTTTTTTTCATTGCTGTATATTACATTTACAATAAATCCATTCAAGGCTATCATATCTGGGTTTCCTTAAAAAGTTTAAAACTTAACTTTAAAGATTGGCTTAAAAAGGCAGTTTCTTTAATGACGTTAATATATATCATTTCTTTAGGGTTAATACCTGGCAGCTCTCCCGTTGTGTACTGTGTACTGAACATAAAGTGGGAGTTATAAATACAAGTCTCCTGGTAGAAAGTGTCGGCCACGCAACCTTCTATGTCCTGACAAAAGTAGACATAAAAGTACAATTCTATTACTGATGTTCTTAATGCTCAGAGTCTAATAGGCTTGGCTCGCTAAGTGTATATGTGTATTCCAGTGAGGGTGATGCTGCACCCAGCATTGGGCAGAGGGCACAGGACTTTTTGTTTTGCTTTGGGCTGGGTTCACATGGGCAGTTTTTTCGGCCCAAACGACAGATACTTCCGTGTATCGGTTGATTGGGCCGAAAAATCTGTGCCTCTTTTGGCTGCCGCGACCAATGACGATTGTTCGTTTGGACTGGACAAAAGGATGATCAGACATGTTGGTAAATCACGGGCGATCGTGCGGTTCCCTATGGCACCGAACACACTGTCGGCTGGGGGCAAATAGTCCCTTCGTGTGTACCCAGCCTTACTGTGTGATATAGAACGAATGGTGCAAGGTAAGAACACACTAAATAAAATACAATATACACATGAAAGAAATCTAAACAAATGGTGCTTACTTTGCTCACCGTGGTACAAAGACAGATTTTCCAATGTTGTTTTGTATTATCCTGAATTAGACACATATATACACACACAATTGTTCAAGTTAGCCTGCTAGGTTATGGGAGCTCCCATAATAACATCCATATTAGTGTAATTTCTCTGTAAATGACTTAGTCATACACTAACAAATCCTGGTCGTACGACCTATAGACCCTACAGTAACAATGCTCCCATTGGACCGATAAACTTTTCGTACAATTTTCGTCCGAAAATCCATACACGAAACAGCGACCGTACAATATCAAGGTATCTCAATATCATACGACCGTGGTTGGTGCATGCGAGAGAGCTAAACATTGGGCCATATTTATAAAGCAGGGGTGTTCTTAAATAAGGAGCATTAAATAACACTACTCATTCCTATATGATTCCTTAATACTGATTGTTAAATTAAAATGTCAATTGTCAGTTAGCTGACCCCAACCCCAACTGATATATTTTGCACTTTGTTACCTGCATTAATAACCAGATATTGAAGGATAATTATTTCCCCCATTCTTGCAGAGTAAGCTGGCCCCTCCCTCCATGCTGTCAATCAAGGCTGCTGACATCACAGAAAATAATTTAATGCCGTTTCACTTGCTGCTGCCTCCTCTGCCCATGCTCAAGTTTATAAGCTCATTAAGCAGAGGGAGAAGACAGATACCTTTGCTAAAAAAGAATTTACCATTATATATCTGGTTACAAATGCATGTAAAACTGGTAAACATAGCAGTTGGTTTGCAGTTAGATTAAGGAAAAGGTGGACACGCCCTTTAAATAAGGATACAGCCCATAAATATCCTCAAAAACTGATATCTAAATAACATTAAGTTATTCTTAAATAAGAATATGGATCCATAAATAGCGTTATGTATCGGTATTTTACCAATTATTAAAGGTTACCAACTCACTTTAAATGTCAGCATATCCGGATCCAGTTTTCTGTCTCTGTCTTTACTGCTCCCTCACCAGCAGTAATGAAGTAAGGATACCCCTATTATATAAATACAGCCCCAATTACCAGACAGTTGGACTTGAATATAAAGCTCCATGGATTCAGATTAGGATACATTTCCCCCATTGAAAAAGCACCTTAAGGGCATGGCCACACTGCAACGCAATCGCATGTGATTTCATGTACGATTTCTTTGCGCTTGCGCATAAGTTTTCTTTATTAGGTATAGGAAAACGTATGCGATTGCAATTAAAAATGCAGAACACAAATCGCAATCGCGACGCACCCGAAAACGCACGTTTTTGGTGCGTTGCCGCATTTCAATGATCTGAAAAAAAACACACATGCAAACGCACAAAAAACACAGCAGTGTGGCCGTGCCCTTAGCCTCTAATGAGGAGCAGACTAGGCATGCCTGAGTGGCTTGCAGAGGAGGATTACAGTCTGATAGGCTTGACAACACACAAGTAACACATTGGTTAGGACTTTTTTTATGGAATGGTGCACCATTTAATCTGCAGATTCTGGTATATAAACCAGGAAAAAGGTTTTAGGTTGATATCATTACAAGGATCCTCAACAGGGAAGCAGCTTGAATTTATTTATTGCTCAACATCTTTAACATTGGTCATACTTGAGTGACCCTTATAAAAGAACTAGCACCCGACAGACATAATTATTCTAAATATATCTATAGGCATAGTTGCTTTGTGTCTGAAAAAGAGAGCAGCAAATCTAAGCAAGTTTAAACATGCATGTGTATGTATAGGTCCACTGGACAGGAAAAAGCCAAAGTCAAATACCCAATCAAAAAATGGGTACAAAATGAATGGCCCATTCAAGATTACTAAACCATTATCACCGAGTAGTTAAGATTTGTTTTAATAATTACCAAAGCAACTGTTTCCTGAACTAGATTTAGTGAGCCAAGTGGCATTAGGGACAGCTTATGGTTGGTTATAATTTAAAGGTTATTCACTGCTCGTGTGTGTATAAAAAAAACAATAAAACAGGAGTTCCCTGTATATATAATTTGTGATCTCCACCAGCTCACGTTACCTTGTGTAGAACTACAGTAATGTAGGAGTAGTAGTATGTAGAATACCTGTGAACTAAAAATTAATTGGAGTTAAGATATTCACAATGGATTTCTTCTTCATTTGTCTCCAACTTTACAGAAGCGGAAATGTCTTTCTTACTTGCAGGAAAGAAAACTTGGCTAATATTAAACCCATAATTTTTTTTGCACAAGTTATTAACCCACAAAATGTAAAGAATGGCAAATGATTTCCTACGTTTTGGGTTGAGGTTTTGGTTAATTTTTTTTTTCTTATTTCAGAACCAAATCACAAATCCAGTTGGTTGGAGACATCTTCATTGTGATTGGTTGATTGAAAAATGTCAGTGTAGTAGGGGGAAGGACCCTACTCTATTGGACAAATGAAAGTTTTTCTACATTAGGATCTATTAACCAAACATGTTCCCTGTAGTCAGTCTAGGTCTAGAACATATAAAGTGTCAAAATAGCATTTAACATGAAATATTGCCTGCCTTAGCCAAGAAACAGTTTAAAAAGATGAATTACTTGGATTTCAAAAGTTTTTACACATTAACCCAGCATTGCAAATTCAGAAATATTTTTCACTTTAGAAAACCTTTCTGTCCCCATGATCCATATCCCTGTAAAGCGTTCCTCCCTCTTCTCTAAAAGCTCAAACATCTGCTCAATTCCACACAAAACAGCTTATTGCAATTCAACTCTTCTTCTATTTTAGCTGTTGGATGTCTTTATAACAAATAACAATGATCTATAAATGTAAAGTTTATGCCTTTACTTATTTGAATTTTAATTGGAAATCTTAATGTGCAATTTAGAATGCAAGTTGGTTATTCTGGCCATTGACCCTCAGTCAGGCAGTGGTTTGAATGACAGCATAAATAAAATAGAAGGAAAAACAAAGATGGAATACGCAATTCAACTACCACTAGTAAATACTATTTTTACTGACAGTAGCAGTCAACGCAGAGATGTATTTCTAGTATAAAAAGAGAGTCTCCTGGCTGTGTCTGAGGTCTATGCAAAGAGAGGGAGGTAGCCGGGATGCATTGGGGTCTACAGAGAGCCTTTCTTTGGTCAGTCCAATTTTGGGAGGTAGGTGGGTCACAGTGGCCCAACCAAATGCAACTTTATGTAAGTATAATTTCCAAAGTATTGCAAACCCAGGGGTGAGGACGTAGCAGTTTAGACTCTCTCCCCACCCTGGATAATTTACTTTCATTTTAATCTTCTGTCCTATGCAAGGTTAATATGTACTAGGATGATCAATCCAATAGCAAGATGGGAGTGATGTGTACATGTGATTGAGCACTGTATCAACTCTTCTGTCTAAAACTACAGGTTAGATAGATTTCTGGTCTTTACTAGGAGTAATGTGCACTTTCATTCTTCTGTCCTAACTAATCTACTATTGGAATTTAAAGGCACAACAGCACTGTATTCAAGATTTGTATGGGTTTACACTACAACTAAGCATAACATCCTTTTATTGGTCATTTAAAGGGCATGTCCATACTTAAAACAAAAAACTGCCCCCAACCTCAACGGATATATTCATCACATAATTAACAAGATATTAAAAGTAGTGCCTACATTCTGGCAGAACATGATGGCTCCTCCCTCCATGCAGTCAATTAAGGCTGTGACTGCTGACACCATAGCCAATAATTGACAGCAGTTTCCCTTGCTGACTCCACTGCCATGCTCAAGCTCATAAAAAGCTCATCAAGCAGAGGGACTAGGCAGATGCCTTTTCCAGAACTGAAGAGAACTTATAGTGTATGTAAACTCGAAAAATGACTCATCTTAATCTATAATTGAATACATGTAAGTAGCATTTTCTCCGATTTGTGTGTGTTGCTGCATGCCTTCAATCCAGCACACATTTTGTTTAGGAGCAGTATCCCCCCTCCCTCTTTTAACTACTCCCGCTTTCATCTGACCTGACTTTTCCCCCACAATTTAACTGTCAAGCCTGCACACAGCATTCCAACTGTCAAAATTCTATCACCATTCCAGCTACAGTAAAACTACTCACAGAATAATAGTTTTTGAGAGCAAGTAACTTAATTAACATCTGAATTGTAAGATGTTTTAGATTTGATATCTAAAGAAATAGAGGGCAGATCAACAAAAAAAATGATACAGTGGTGGTTGGGAAGAATTATAGTTTCAAGATATGGTCAATTTAAAATAACCTATTTTTCGTTATAAATGCCCTTTAATCTATAAATACATAAATGTAAGTAGCACTTACTCTGAGGTGTGTGTTGCTGCATGCCTTCAATACAATACTTGTTTTGGTCAGACTCTGATCACTGACCTGACAATTTTCCCACATGCCAACTGTCAATACAGCGTACAGTATACAGCACACCAACTGTCAAACCATTCCAGCTACAGCAAAACGGCTTAAAGAAATGCTAAAACGTCAGATGTTTTAGATTGGATATCTAAAGAAATAGGGGGCAGAACAAAAAAAAAAAAAGCACAGTGATAGTTGGGATGAATTCTAGTTTCCACTAATGGGCAATTTAAAGGACAATTATTCTCACCTCCCCCTCATTCCTTTCCCCCCACTCCTGCAAAGTACCCAGGGTGAGGACCTAAAATGCTAAGTCCTCACCTCTGGGTACTTTTTAAAAGTCCTGCACTACTTACTTGTAATCTCCCTCGTCGATCCGGTCCGATCCTCCCCATTGGCACTTTGAGTGACAGGTCGCGAGGCAGCTCTGTAAGGATGCATGTCTTCCCATTGGCTGCCTCCCGGACTGTCACTGACAGTGCCAGTGGGGAGGATCCGACCGGAGCGACGAGGGAGATTACAAGTAGTGCAGGACTTTTGTAAAGTACCCAGAGGTGAGGACTTAGCGTTTTAGGTCCTCACCCTGGGTACTTTGCAGGAATGGATCGGGGAAATGGTAAGTATAATTGTCCTTAAAAAAAACCTAATTTTCCAGTGTACATACCCTTTAAATATCTGTTCAAAAATTCATGTAATACACCGGTAAATATAACAGTTGGGGTTACAGGCGGATGATTGACAAGTCCCCAGTTTACACATTAATATACAATGGTTTTATACAGTTGGATCGGTTAGCACAGACTACAAATATGGGCACTTCCATTCAAATCATGAGATACAAAAAGGTCTATGTACATTCATCAAAAGATAAGGATTTATTAGAATACATTAATTTTATGTTTCCCTAAATTTCAGAACATTCGGTTTTGAAAACTGAACAATAAGTTCACAGAAAGGTCTGTTATATTTTTTTTAAGTCTCACTAACTCTATTTTGAATATAAAGTTGTAAAGGCTTATATACGCATTTATCCAGCTATTAAACCTCTCTGCACTCATGGCATTCAGTTAAGGATAAAGCTGCGTACACACCATGCAATTATTTTGTCTGATCAACCGATGGTGCCCAATTGTAGGCCATGACGAAGTATCTCTATGTGTGTACCCAGCTTAACACTATATTAGTGAGGTTGGGTCAAAGGTAAATACAAAAATCAAAAAGCACCAAAGCATTTCCTGTGTACTCTTGTCTACCTATGCTGGAAAAGGTTGACATCCCAAGGACCTATACACAAAGCCTGGTGGGATGGCAGGCATAATAAAAGCTAAAATATATATGTCTGAACATATTCTATAATTCATAAATAAAAGCTGTATAGTCTCTCAAAAAAAAAAACATGGTTAAGAAACAATCTATTTCTGCTGCCATCCTACCAGTGCCTTGGACAGTTGCACATGCTCAGTAAAGGTGGGTACACACAGCAAAGGTGTTTGAAAGATGACAGACAGTATCTAGCTAGACACAGTCCCAAGCGCTCTCCCTATGCTCGTTCGGGACTGCATGTTTCCCACGACAAAGACAGACTCCCCTATACATTAGTACAGGGAGACACCCGTGGCCGAGGGAATATGCGCTACACACAGTGATAAAGCCCTTATACGATTGGATTCAATGGTATTGGGGCTTTATCATCACTGTGTGAACCCAGATTAAGTGCTCTAGCCACCACCATCTCACTATTTGCTGACCTTCCAGTGATCTATATTTAAAGGGCATGTACACTGTAAAAACAACTTTATCATACTGGATAGCTGTGGCTTTAAATAGAAAGGTGGTGTTTTTTTTCCCCTAATAACCACAACTATCCTGTAAGAAGTAGTTTTTACAGTGTACATACCCTTTAATCTGCCGAATTAATGAAAAGAAACCTGCAGAATTACAATGTTAATTATATCAGATGTGAGAGTTGCAGCAGCTATTTAAGACTTTTTAGAATCCATTTACAAGTAGACACTTACAGGGCTATGTATCGAAAGCCGCAAATGGCTTTTTACGTCTTAAAGGGCATGTCCACCCCCAAAACTAAAATTTAACCCCTTACTGGCCACATCAAGTAGTTTAAAACAATCCTTACCTTACATTCCTGCTCAAAATAGTTCCCCTGCTGTGCCCCTCCAAAGTCCAGGAAACTGCTGTGTAGGAGCAGTGTGTGACTCATGCTGTGCCTGAGACTTCCTCAACCTCATCAAGGTTGAGGCATGCTCAATGCAGCCCTCCCTGCCTCTCAGCCAATCACGGACGCGGCTGCCGGTCCCGCCCCCTGCTTTCAATTCCATGCAAGCAGAGGGCCTGAACACTGCAGCAGGGGAGAGAGGGCAGGTAAGTAAGAATCGGGGGACTTTGTAACAATTATATTAATGCGGTTGGGGCTAGGGGAGCATGCCCTACCACATATCAAAAGTTAAATTTTGGGGTGGACATGCCCTTTAAAGTCTTGCTAACCCATGTACCAAGGGTTAACGTGACTTTAAGACATAACGGTGGTTGTGACGATACGCAAAAGTTGTGTCGCGCAACTTGAGATGTAAACTTCAACGCCATTGGATAGCTGGCATTAAAGTTTCGGAATGGGAAAACCCCATTCACTATGCACTGAGAGCCGTTATAGGCTCAATGAATTGCCTAGTGGAGGCAATAGAGAACTATAACGGCTCTCGGTACATAGCCCTGTTTAGCTTTCATTCTCCGTTAAATATAAAGGAAGTCTTTTTCCTTTGACAGGACTATCATTTTTAAATTAAAGTAATAAACGTTTAGTTTATAATACAAATAATAATACAATAATAAAATTCAATATTGGTGTAAATTTAACTTTCTAAAAACCCATACATTATAGAACTAAATACTTTACGTCCCTATTTGTTAAGTGATATTTAGGGAGGTGTTAGGGGGTGGTTTAGAAAACATGCAAATCAAACAGAAAGGTTCTGTTAGACTCGATCTTCAGACTCTGCACGCCTGTTAATTAAAGGGGAAGTTCAATGGAAATACATATGCTTTTAAGAAAAAAAAGCAGTATTTTTTCATCCCAATGACCTTAATCTGCCACTTCAGCATTTTGTCTGTGTATAAATAAATGCAACTGAAATACTGACTTCCTGTTTGCAGGACCCCTAATAGAGACCGTTATGGTCTTGCCCTTGACCTAGTCCCTGGGTTGATTCAGTTGCTCAGTAGAGATCTGAGCATGTTTGACCCATCCAACAGCCAATCAGTAGAAATTACTGTTAGAAACATTCCAAGGATGTGGTGCATTCTGGGAAGGAGGACCGTTAGAACCTGAAATGTCAGCTCACTAATGTCAACAGCAGGGAACAGCAAAGGGTATGAAATCAACTGATTTTTGAAAATGGGAGAGAATATGTAGAATAACTAAGAAGGCATTACACAAACTAACAATTTAACAAATACTGATCATTTCCACTGAACTGTCCCTTTAAAATAACGATCCAGCTATTTCAACTAAAGGAGCCAACACACTAAGATGGCTCCAAGATGGTGTAGCTGATCGATTGATTGTGAAGTACCACTCTGAATTCTAAGTTTACTAGTCTGTCTGTGCAGTTTAATTCAATTTAGGTGTTGCAGACACACCAGCTGCAACGGCTGTGTCTTTCTCATCGACTGTGGCTCTTTTATGCATGACTAATGCCAGACAAATAAAGTAATGCATGAGAATAGGATTGCAATTCACCCAGAGTAATGTAAATGAGTTAAGGTTCGTACACACATGCGATCGCAGGTGCCGACCCGCGATGCATGAGGTGTACAATCTGCCATTAATCGTCCCGTGTATGGGCACTTTATTGGCCGAAATAGCGGTTTGTTCACAGATGAAGTGCACATATATGGGACGATTATTGTCCGAAACGGCTGTTTGTACACATCGTGCTTTGCATGCTTGTTTATGAACCTTTAAGATTTTCTTTAAAGCAAATTCTGAGAATACATTTATATAAAGTTAAATTCCATTATCATTTTTATCAGCGATTCGGTGTGATGTCAATCAAACCAATGCCTGGCACAAGGGGTCAATGACCCACCAAAAAAATCCTAAATCTAAAAAAAGCTGCACTGCTGGGATGCAAAACTGGTAATCAAACAAGGAAAATACATATTTTTCCAATATCCTCCAAAAATATTTCTGACACTGCATTGATGGTTCTTTGTACAGACACCACTTTAATAATGCATCATTAGCAGATTTTTTAATACAATTCTTAAATCTGTGCATGTGTAAAACAGTTTTATGCTGGATAGTGTGTATTATAAGGGTAATTGGTTCACATTATAACTTACACCTGATTTAAACATTATGTGGTGTTGCTTTGGTCCATGTTCTCAGTGCAGGAAAACCTTGAAAAGAACCTGTAGTCGGCTGTTTTCATCTCTACATTTGGTGCTCTCACCGAAATTCGTTTTTCAGTCTCCCAAGTGACTATGCCGCCGCCACCGCCACCACAGACCAGGAAAGAGCAATATTACAGACTCATTCAAAAGACTGGCTGACCCTTTACTGTGCCAGGAAAAGGGTGTGTATTATTTATTTAGATCATGCCTCTTCCTCAGAATTGACATTGGGATTAAGATTTCCTTTATTGAAAAATTTAGGCTGGATTTACATGGACAGATTTTTCTGCCAGTCTGCCGCTAGCGAAAGTGGTTGTGGGAAAGTAGCCCCAGCCGGCAGTTGGCTGTGACCAATTGTGCGGCCCATAGGAGACCACATGATCGCCCGTTCTTCTGATACGGGAGCAGACATCAGTTGTCAGCGACAACAAAATAGAAATTTTTTGGCCCTACTGACCGATGTATGGAAAAATCTGCTTGTGTGTACCAAGCCTAACTAACTTTAAGGATAACTATTGTGTGTATAAAGTTTTTTTAAAATACAGTTAAAATGAAAAGTACTTGGGACAGGGATATAGGACTCGTAATTCCCACCTCCCAAAATTGTTTCTGGGAGTAGCACCAGCCCAAAGAAAACTGATTCTAGCAAATAAAAACTTACAGGGAGATTCAATAAAAGTTCTTATCGTTTAAAATGGTGCTGATTTTGACCCAACCAATCAGATCTTATTTAACATTAGAAAGCTCACATCTGATTGGTTGGGGCAAAATTAGCACCATTTTTACCAATAAGAACTTTTATTGAATAACCCTGTAGCTCCTCAACGACACGATATTGGGAGGTAGGCTCAATCTTACCTCTCTGCCCCAGGTACTTTCCATTTATAGAAAAAAAACATTTTTAAAAGTACAGTTAACCATTTAAATTTGAAAGAAAGGCTTAAAGGATATCTTCATATAAAATAATGGTTATATAAAAAATGCATACCTGCATTGAAATGTATATTTCATAGCATAAAAAACTAAATATTTTCACCTTAAAAATAAATGAAATCAAATCCAACTTGTATTAAAATGCTTATTTAATACAGCATTTGTGGCTCGACATAAATGGGAAAGTTTCTGTTAAGCTGGTGTTATAGCCTTTGGGCTTCTTTTCTGCAAAAGTTTATTAGTGTTGTGGCAGCTGCAGTTTTGCATGTGAAAACGGCTGCAGCCAATCCTTGCTTAAAGTCACGCTAACCTGTATTAAATAAGTTAGCACAACATTAAGACAGGATTTTAGCCCATTTCCTGTAAGCAAATGAGCTTGTTTTAGGGCTTTTGGTAACTGGTAGCCAACATTTCACAGCTCCTGTTTCAACTTGTTTTAAAGAAACATTTGTATTAATTTTCTTTTACAAAACTAGTTTCTTAGGCTAGATTCACACGAGTGACAAGTTTTAGCCTGCGTATTGGTTTCCTAGCAGATACCAGATGGTGAATAAACAGATGCTAAACATCTGGAGATACAAAAGAGAGATACAATACTGCTCACGGGAGTTCAGTAGCCTTAAAAATTTTCCCCAGTGATGTGTAAGCAAGTTTCCTGCAACTCGTTGAGGTTTAATAATAAAGAATTACTATATAGACTGCACAATCTAATAAGAGATGTGTGATCGTAATTTCTCTGTCATTTCTGAACAACTTATTTTACATGAATTATATTTGCCTCAAACTGTATCTGCATTAAAGCTGTGTTGTCATGAATTAACCATATTAAAAATTCCTCTTGGAACTACTAAGAAAATAATCCTTTTCTGTTGTACTGTGTATCAGTTTCCTGTTAAAAGAATGAAGAAAAGCTGATTTTGGATCGAGGAATTCCCCCAGGATTATTTTCATCCATCATTTAGGGTTGAACTTAAACTTCAGCGTAGAGAATAAAATGTCATCCTGTTGCTTGGCAAGAGACTGTTGTACAACCCACTGGAAAAATCTAATTTTTCTGATCACCAAATCTGATGGAAGAGGGATTGTTGAAATTCTCCATTATGTTTTCACCAACACAACACACAATCTTGTACAGTGCCGGTATTAGAACCAGTTATAAGCTTACCTTTTTTCTTTAAAATAGGCTTTGATTTTGGAAGCAGCTGTGCTTTAACGGTGATGATCAAAGGGTAAAATCTACAAGATATATTCTTTGTTTTTACTGTAAAACATTTTGATTGGTTCATATTTGTTCAAACCCCAAGGAAGCCTTCTTCCCGCAAAACTAAAGTCTGGTATAGCAGATGTTTATGCAGGCAGATCTAATTAAAGTGGTTGTGCAGATATTGCAGCCCAACAAATATTGCAGTCCACAGAAGACTGCATGATTGGCCATGATGTACAGACATGTGAAACCTCTTGGAGCAACTGATTATTCCTAAGAATTGGAAGGGAGTGATCAGTCAGGTGTTAAATTACAGCCTAAATATTAGTGTGTACCAGCACTGGGCTGGGTACACAAGAGTAGATTTTTCAGGCCAGCCATCTGATATTTCCGTGTACCAGTGGGCTGAAAAATCTGAGGTGATTTAACAGCTAACTGATGTCAGTCGCCCTATCGGACGAACGCTCAGTTGGGGTGTGTGTGTGTGTCTGTGTGTACCCGGCCTAAGACATTCACAAAAATCCAATGGAAAGCAAATCTTGAACTGCATCTGTCTTTTGTTTTTGCACATCAATGAGGTAGGAGGGCATTTAGTAGTGTCATTAAATTAGTTTAATCCTTCCTTTAAAAAAAAAAAAATTATGCTGGACAGTTAAGACCACCCCGCAACCTGAATAAGATTGAATTTATAGATTTAGCGGATTTACTTATAAATCACATTGCTCAAGATTGTGAAAAATCTTGATGATTTGAAAAATACACAGAGACTTCTGATGAAATCAACCTCCACTGCTTATCCGACAGTGTTACATACATTTCCATCTTTAGTATATAGCATCTTTAGTGTATTTCTGACATTTCAGAATTAAAACCATCAACCAATATAGTACATTATTATAAGCGAGTTTAGCTTGAACAACATGATTTTTTAACATGCAAAATGTGCATATAAAAAGGTACCCCTTGGTTTGGTCTACTATGCAGGAGAGTTATATGGCATGTTATAATTTTTGGTTTAAATATTATAATTTGTATTAGACAATTACAGAATTTCAGAGTGCTTCAAATCTCTCACACAAGATACAAAAAGGTCCTACTTGTGTCTAAGCAATGTTCTAATTGTGTATTGTAGTGGAATCCTACCAAGCTCAGTGTGGTAAATACTAAAAAAAATTCCTAACTTTAAATGCAGTACAGCAAACTTGCCAAGGCTAAAGTCACTGAAAAGGTGGGAAAAGTACTCCATAAAGGACCACAAAACTAACAATTACTAAAAGGAAGTAGGAGAAAACATAGTATTCATTATCTTTACAAGTTTAACCATGAGTGAATTCAGCCTCCCTTTCTGACTTCAATGAAAAATATTGTTACTTTACTGAATTGTAATATTTTGTATTAAAGTAAGAAAGAGAGAGCTGCAAGTAAATTACAGCGATATTTGAGGTCACAGCCAATAACTAGTGAGTTACCTGGATGCTTGTCCATTTAGAGCTGGGAAAGCTCATCTGAGCATGTGAACGCTCTGATTTATTTCCTGCTCTTAGGGCTAGGCCACACTGCTGCGATTTCTCTGCGTTTGCGTATGCATTTTTAAAAATAATTGAAAATGCATCAATGCACCGAAAACACATGTGCGTTGCCATTGCGATTTGCGTTCCGCATTTTTAATCACAATTGCAAGCGGTTTCCTATACCTAATGAAGAAAATGCACGCGCAAACACAACGAAATTGCATGAGATTCCATGTGCGATTGCGTTTGCGCTGCAGTGTGGCCGTGCCCTTAGCAAATTGCCTGCAATGCTGAATAACTAGCTTTGTGTGCAATCTGGGCAGCATGAATACAACAATCTTAAGGTTTTGGAGGCTTATCTTTCGGAAAATCAAAGGTCATTTTAGGGGTGGGCATGTCCTTTAAATAACTACCTCTATTTATACTGCTGTATAAGGATGCTGCTGGTGGTTGGCAGCCTTGAGGCTTTTTTGCACCACATCAGAAAAACAGGAGTGTAAGGAGATGTGTAGGAGTAGATTATAGAAAATAATAATTTAAAACAAGAGGCTAATTTTCCCTTGTAGTGATTATATGGTGTTCTGTACAGTGTGCTACAAACAGAGGTCTAGACTGCACATTTAAAGTGAAAAGGACATAGTACTATGCATATTTTATACAAGATGAGGAAACAATGTAATCTACCTGTTTAAAAAAAAAAAAAAAAGACCCAAACAAACAACACTTATAACTGTGACAAAAAGTCATAGCAAGCTCCAGAACACATCCTTCATGTCACTGGCAAAATTAAAAAGCACCATTAGAAACAAAAATAAATCCAAAATGTACATGAGCGTTTACGTGTGTGTACATCAGTTTTAGTTAATACTTTCTTTGAGGGTAGTGAAGGGGACAAATTAAATTAGATGGTTTAGATCAACTGTTTGAGTCTAGTTAAAATGAAAATAATTTTATAATAGAAAGTTCTGAGCATTTTAAGGTGTACAGATAAAAGTGGTTTGAATGTTTTAGAAATGCCCCATTGTTGTTTGCAGAAAAGGATCACATCTAAGACTCTTTAATTGGATGATAGTTCATTGCATCTATCCACACACATTGGCCTGACCACCGAAGACCCTTTCTAAAAATAAAATTATTTTCTAATTAACATTATAAAGGACCACCCATAAAGCTTATGGCACAAATGCAGACAAAAGGAAGTGTTGTTAAAGGGACAACAGTTAGATCAATTGGACTTAAAATTTAGTTCGCTAGTCATCAGACTGGCTTTCTCACTTCAGAATGCCTTACCCTGTGCAGTGTCAGTAACACCCCTTAGCCACAATGCAATCACACCTTGCATCCAGCAGGTCCCCAACACCTGGCTGTTAATATGCTAATTGAAACTTTCCAGGGTACTTAATTGCTAACAGATTCTTGTATAAAAGTCATTCTGAATTAAGAAAACCAGTCGGATGACTAGTGAAACGTCTTAGTTGCTCTAACTGAATACAACAGATATACCATTACCTGGATGAAGTAGAACCTTCAAAAGCTTAAAAAGGGACATTCCACTAGCCATAAGTCTCCCATAAAAACCATAAGGCAATACTTTTCCGTTGTCCTGAATGTTGCCACCTCTCTTTTTAAGCGGAGACCAATAGCTCATAAATAACTCTGGTGCCAGTGAAGAATATCTCCTTCCTGGGACACAGAGGCAAGCATCACAGGGGTCCTAATGGCTACTATTAATTTTGTATGGGGTGTGTGGAATGTCCCTTTAACAGATATCAGTCTATCAGTGGAATGGTGTAAGAATTATAATTACTAACTATGCAAGTGTTTAATTTTGAGTGACAATAGCCAATACTCTGGCCTACTGTTTTTTTGACAAAAGCAAGGGAAACATACCTTGTTGAAACTGCCAGACAGCTTAATTGTCTCTAAGTCAGCAACCTGTAACATTCACATTGACACCAAGTAAAACCTATTTTACAGATTCTTTAAAAACTTGTCTTCACTACATATATGATAACTTAAGGCCTGGATAGTGGAAAATAATTGTGTGATGCTCTTTATTATAGCTTCCTTTACAAAATTATTCTGCCCTTGCTATTAATTTGCTGCAACCCACCTGAGTGTTTAACCTCCTTACCTTGTACGCTTCAGCTTTAAGGACATATCCACACCTTAACAAAAATCTATATATACACCCCTTTCCGCACCCCCAAAGCCCAGGATTGTTTTAGTTATTTACCTCTCTGAAGCTTGTAATCCTTACCTTTTGCAGCTACAAGAAAGCATGGCTTTCTTCCATACCGCAGCAGGCCTTCAGTACCATGACATTACAGAAAATTACTGACTCGGTATACCAGCACATCTGCTCTGCAAGTAAAAGCTCTCTTCTGATCTTGCAAAGTAGGCGAGGGCCAGGGAGAAGGGTGGAGGAGAAAAGTAAATATTATGCACTTCAGGGACAGAGGGGATGTACTGTAAAATCAACCTGAAAACCCAAACTCGGTTTATACTCGAGTCAGTAAACTTACTTGAAAAATCTCGCAGAGTCTCGCTCCCTATATTGATCTGCTGTCCATTTAAAGGGCAACTAAAGCCCCAAAACGATACAGAATCAGAAGAAGAATGGTACCGTATATTGTTGCCTTCTGATTCTATGTTGTTTTGAGGCTTTAGTTGGCCTTTAAATGGACAGCAGTATTCCCATACTGTAGTCGCCATACTGGATATGGGAATTCTGCTGTCTATTTAAAGGGCAACTAAAACATCAAAACAATACAGAATCAGAAGGAAGTAGTGGTCATAATTTCTACCCTGTTTATACTCGAGTCAATCACTTTTATTAGTTTTTTTCAGGTAAAAATGGGTGCCTCGGTTGATACTCAAGTATATACGGTAACTAACCATAACAAACAGTTTGAGGTGGGAAAGGCAACCATAGATTTGTGTTCTGGGTTTGGACATATCCTTTAAAAACTTTTGCATAGCAACCACCACAAAACTTTGAAAATACAAGACCTAGGGAAAAACATGAAAAAAATAAACAAACCCTGCTGGCAGTTCCAACAGGCAATCACTATATTCAAAACAAAAAAATATTCATTACATGATAACGATGAATGAAAATTACCATAACTAGAGATTAAGTCCTTCCTCCATTCACGGTCCTCCATTTGCACATTTACATTGCATATTCTTCAACTTTTACACAGCAGAACTCCTGTGTGCAGTCAGTACAACTGCAAGTCAGAGGATATATGAATCCCTTTACACTATTGGCCAATGATTAAACAATGTAGGAAGACCGCACACTAAAACAAAGTTAAAATATTCCTTGCTGTAGAGACAGCTATAGAGCTTTGCATTGGTAGTCAGCACTTGCATGTGTCTTATGGGACAACCCATTTGTTTCATACCCATGATCATTTACAGTTGCATTTAAAATGTAGCATACATTTCAGGCAGGTTATTTACATTGATATAAAGTCTGTTATGCCCAATGGAGCATGTCTTCCAGAACTATGCAAATGATATTTACGATTCTGTTGCCCTTGGCTATCTCGGAGATATCATCGCTATTTGATTTCTGCCTTTGTTACCCCTCACTTGGATGCAGTCCCACGCTGTCCTTGTTAGCTTGTTGCTTACCGTTTGTATTCAGCATTCAGCGGTTGTAGTAGATTCAGTTACACTAAAGGAGTCATGAGCCTGCAAGACTATCCACGTTTTCTTACACAAGAAAAAGTGTTTTACCAGCTATACACCTATTTAACATTAGATGCACTTAAGGTTTGATCGTTAAATTAACTGAAAGTCTTTGCAAATTGACAAAGCACAGACAGACTAGAATTTTTAAGGCAAATAGAAATGCATTTTGAAGAGGACGGACAGCCAAGGGGAGCCGATTACTATGTGACCTGGGAACTGTGAGCAGTAGGACCAAAGTTTAACTATCAGAACACATTAGAAAATGGAACAAAAATACCCAAGTAATCTGCAATTTGTGTATAGACTGGATGATTAAAGTAAAACATTCATGGCCAAACTGCATTGATCAGTTAATTTGGCCTGTCAGCTAGTTAACATGATTAACTGCATTTACATTTTTTTAAGGGCAACTATACACTGAAATATATATATATATATATATATATATATATAAAAATAAATAAATATGTAAGTAGCACTTTGTGTGGTGTGTGCACACCTTCAATACAGTACTTTTCTGCTCAGTCACAGTATCCCCCTTCTCATTCTTAACCAACTCCTCCTTCCATCTGGCTTGACTTTGTTAAGTCAAGCATGCTCAGTAATCACTATGAGCCAAACACATACCAACGGTTATAATTTGAGTTATAGCAAATATATCAATCGGCAATTGAATGATAGTTGCAACATAAGACGCTTCAGGTAAAGATATACCGAAACAGATCAACATAATGATACAGTGGTGGTTTGGAAGAATTATAGTTTTTAATAATGGGCAAAAATTTCCCAGTATAGATGTCCTTTTGAGGACATATTAGAGTTTGGTATTATGCTCCATATGTATAAAATAAATATATCTATGTAAACAGGGAACTAATCATGCTGAAAAAGTTTAGGTTATTTATAATTTCTTGAATATTGCCCTATTAGTACTTGCCAAGTGGAACACATCTATTTAACATAGGAATCTGGGAAACCTGGAGATTCTATTTTCCAGTTTCTAAAGTAGTGGGACCAACAATTAATTTGATCTTTCAAGATACAGTATTGTGGGTGAGGTTAAAACATGTTTAAACTTCATGATTGAAATTAACTACCCTCTAATGCAGATAGGAGAATATTTAAATGCATCTTACTGAAGAAAAACAACCAGCTCTTTACATGGTGGTTAAGCTGGCTACTTAGGCTGATTTTCAGGATTTTGTAGTTCACAGTGACAGGAAAACAAAATTTTTAAATGAAAATAATTTCTCTAATGACAAATTATTATGTGTTACCCTGGACACTTACACGTGTTAAACATGCTCATCAACCCTTCCGTGTTTACATTTTCGATGACATTCTCTTATGCAGATCAACTAAATTTAATTTTGTGTTATGTGTCTGAACAGTTTAAATATTTAAGGACTAAAATGTCAATTTAAGAAAAACTAAAACCAGTAGACACCACATCAGAAGACAGGGCACCGTTAACTCTTGTGTCTTATATCCATTTTCACACAGTTTACCTGTGCTAAAAACACAATTCTCTTTTGGAGGTACACATATGAGATGGTAAGCCTATTAATGCAGACAGAGACTGGTCACATGACCACAAGCTGGTCACATGGCTAAAAATTGGAGGTGATCAAGCAGGAAGTAATATAGCTGAACTTTCTAGCAATAACTGCTCACAAATTTCATTTAGAGATGTGATTAAGGGTTCATTTTGAAGGTAGGAGAGAAAAGCCAGAGGTTAAAGGTTTTAACTGTGGTCCATTTAAAAGTTTTAAGGAACTGTAAACCTAAAAAAATAAGTGTTTGCCAATCGTTTCTATTATTCACAGGGAGGTGAGAATGCTTACTCACCCCTGGAAAAATAGTTGCTTAGGGGACACAGCGGCACTACCTTACCTGGTGCTCCGCTCACTCCTTCTGATCTGACAGCCGTGTTGCCCGTCTCCCGACCAAGCGCCTATCTGTCCTTCTCTCACGATCGCGCGCCTATCTTTTGTATTGGTGCGCGATCGGGAGAGAAGGACCTGCGAGCGGAGCGCCAGGTAAGGTAAGGTAAGTGCCGCTGTGTCCCCTGAGCCAACTATTATTCACAGGGAGGTGGGATTAAGCGTTCTCACCTCCCTGTGAATAATAGAAACGATTAGCAAACACTTATTTCACTTATTTTTTTTAGGTTTACAGTTCCTTTAAAAGGGTATCTTTGCGCTAAAATAAAAAAAAATCAAATTTTCAAAAATCATACCTTTATGTATAGCAAGATCCCACTGCTCCAAAACATATTTCAGATTTTTAATCTGAGCTATAGATTCTGAGAAATGTTCATTTGAAACCACAGCATTTACAGGGAAAGACTAGTCACTCCAGAAGCAGATATTAAACTGTAACCCATCCCCGACTTCTTTGCCTATCTGCCAGCACACTTTCTGCAACTTTTAAGACAATCCGAAGAGAAAAGAAGAAAGGCTGAGGGAGGGGGTCATCATACGCTTTTTCTTTCTCACTTCAGAATGCCTTACCCTGTGCAGTGTCAGTAACCCCCCTTAGCCACACAATGCAATCACACCTTGGCATCCGCAGGTCCCCAACCCCTGGCTGTTAATATGCTAATTGAAACTTTCCAGGGTACTTAATTGCTAACAGATTCTTGTATAAATCATTCTGAATTAAGAAAACCAGTCGGATGACTAGTGAAACGTCTTAGTTGCTCTAACTGAATACAACAGATATACCATTACCTGGATGAAGTAGAACCTTCAAAAGCTTAAAAAGGGACATTCCACTAGCCATAAGTCTCCCATAAAACCATAAGCAATACTTTTCCGTTGTCCTGAATGTTGCCACCCTCTCTTTTAAGCGGAGACCAATAGCTCATAAATAACTCTGGTGCCATGAAGAATATCTCCTTCCTGGGACACAGAGGCAAGCATCACAGGGGCCTAATGGCTACTATTAATTTTGTATGGGGTGTGTGGATGTCCCTTTAACAGATCATCTATCAGTGGAATGGTGTAAGATTATAATTACTAACTATGCAAGTGTTTAATTTTGATTGACAATAGCCAATACTCTGGCCTACTGTTTTTTGACAAAACAAGGAAACATACCTTGTTAAACTGCCAGACAGCTTAATTGTCTCTAAGTCAGCAACCTGTAACATTCACATTGACACCAAGTAAAACCTATTTTACAGATTCTTTAAAAACTTGTCTTCACTACATATATGATAACTTAGGCCTGGATAGTGGAAAATAATTGTGTGATCTCTTTATTATAGCTTCCTTTCAAAATTATTCTGCCCTTGCTATTAATTTGCTGCAACCCACCTGAGTGTTTAACCTCCTTACCTTGTACGCTTCAGCTTTAAGGACATATCCACACCTTAACAAAAATCTATATATACACCCCTTTCCGCACCCCCAAAGCCCAGGATTGTTTTAGTTATTACCTCTCTGAAGCTTGTAATCCTTACCTTTTGCAGCTACAAGAAAGCATGGCTTTCTTCCATACCGCAGCAGGCCTTCAGTACCATGACATTACAGAAAATTACGGACTCGGTATACCAGCACATCTGCTCTGCAAGTAAAAGCTCTCTTATCTTGCAAAGTAGGCGAGGGCCAGGGAGAAGGGTGGGAGAAAAGTAAATTTTGCACTTCAGGGACAGAGGGGATGTACTGTAAAATCAACCTGAAAACCCAAACTTCTGTATTACTCGAGTCAGTAAACTTACTTGAAAAATCTCGCAGAGTCTCGCTCCCTATATGATCTGCTGTCCATTTAAAGGGCAACTAAAGCCCCAAAACGATACAGAATCAGAAGAAGAATGGTACCGTATATTGTTGCCTTCTGATTCTATGTTGTTTTGAGGCTTAGTTGGCCTTTAAATGGACAGCAGTATTCCCATACTGTAGTCGCCATACTGGATATGGATTCTGCTGTCTATTTAAAGGGCAACTAAAACATCAAAACAATACAGAATCAGAAGGAAGTAGTGGTCATATTTCTACCCTGTTATACTCGAGTCAATCACTTTTATTAGTTTTTTTCAGGTAAAAATGGGTGCCTCGGTTGATACTCAAGTAATACGGTAACTAACCATAACAAACAGTTTGAGGTGGGAAAGGCAACCATAGATTTGTGTTCGGGGTTTGGACATATCCTTTAAACTTTTGCTAGCAACACCACAAAACTTTGAAAATACAAGACCTAGGGAAAACATGAAAAAAATAAACAACCCTGCTGGCATTTCAACAGGCAATCACTATATTCAAAAAAAAAATATTCATTACATGATAACGATGAATGAAATTACCATAACTAGAGATTAAGTCCTTCCTCCATTCACGGTCCTCCATTTGCACATTTACTTGCATATTCTTCAACTTTTACACAGCAGAACTCCTGTGTGCAGTCAGTACAACTGCAAGTCAGAGGATATATGAATCCCTTTACACTATTGGCCAATGATTAAACAATGTAGGAAGACCCACACTAAAAAAGTTAAATATTCCTTGCTGTAGAGACAGCTTATAGAGCTTTGCATTGGTAGTCAGCACTTGCATGTGTCTTATGGGAACACCCATTTGTTTCATACCCAGATCATTTACAGTTGCATTTAAAATGGTCCATACATTAGGCAGGTTATTTACATTGATATAAAGTCTGTTAGCCCAATGGAGCATGTCTTCCAGAACTATGCAAATGATATTTACGATTCTGTTGCCCTTGGCTATCTCGGAGATACATCGCATTTGATTTCTGCCTTTGTTACCCCTCACTTGATGCAGTCCACGCTGTCCTTGTTAGCTTGTTGCTTACCGTTGTTATTCAGCATTCAGCGGTTTGTAGTAGATTCAGTTACACTAAAGGAGTCATGAGCCTGCAAGACTATCCACGTTTTCTTACACAAGAAAAAGTGTTTTACCAGCTATACACCTATTTAACATTAGATGCACTTAAGTTTGATCGTTAAATTAACTGAAAGTCTTGCAAATTGACAAAGCACAGACAGACTAAATTTTTAAGGCAAATAGAAATGATTTTGAAGAGGACGGACAGCCAAGGGAGCCGATTACTATGTGACCTGGGAACTGTGAGCAGTAGGACCAAAGTTTAACTATCAACACATTAGAAAATGAACAAAAATACCCAAGTAATCTGCAATTTGTGTATAGACTGGATGATTAAAGTAAAACATTCATGGCCAAACTGCATTGATCAGTTAATTTGGCCTGTCAGCTAGTTAACATATTAACTGCATTTACATTTTTTAAGGGCAACTATACACTGAAATATATATATATATATATATATATATATATATAATATAAATAAATATGTAAGTAGCACTTTGTGTGGTGTGTGCACACCTTCAATACATGACTTTTCTGCTCAGTCACAGTATCCCCCTTCTCATTCTTAACCAACTCCTCCTTCCATCTGGCTTGACTTTGTTAAGTCAAGCATGCTCAGTAATCACTATACCAACAACCATCCACGGTTATAATTTGAGTTATACAATATACAATCGGCAATTGAATGATAGTTGCAACATAAGACGCTTCAGGTAAAGATATACCGAAACAGATCAACATAATGATACATGGTGGTTTGGAAATTATAGTTTTTTTAATAATGGGCAAAAATTTCCCAGTATAGATGTCCTTTTGAGGACATATTAGAGTTTGGTATTATGCTCCATATGTATAAAATAAATATATCTATGTAAACAGGGAACTAATCATGCATGAAAGAAGTTTAGGTTATTTATTAATTTCTTGAATATTGCCTCTATTAGTACTTGCCAAGTGGAACACATCTATTTAAGCAATAGGAATCTGGGAAACCTGGAGATTCTATTTTCCAGTTTCTAAAGTAGTGGGACCAACAATTAATTTGATCTTTTCAAGATACAGTATTGTGGGTGAGGTTAAAACATGTTTAAACTTCATGATTGAAATTAACTACCCTCTAATGCAGATAGGAGAATATTTAAATGCATCTTACTGAAGAAAAAACAACCAGCTCTTTACATGGTGGTTAAGCTGGCTACTTAGGCTGATTTTCAGGATTTTGTAGTTCACAGTGACAGGAAAACAAAATTTTTAAATGAAAATAATTTCTCTAATGACAAATTATTATGTGTTACCCTGGACACTTACACGTGTTAAACATGCTCATCAACCCTTCCGTGTTTACATTTTCGATGACATCTCTTATGCAGATCAACTAAATTTATTTTGTGTTATGTGTCTGAACAGTTTAAATATTTAAGGACTAAATGTCAATTTAAGAAAAACTAAAACCAGTAGACACCCACAGAAAGACAGGGCACCGTTAACTCTTGTGTCTTATATCCATTTTCACACAGTTTACCTGTGCTAAACACAATTCTCTTTTGGAGGTACAACATGAGATGGTAACCTATTAATGCAGACAGAGACTGGTCACATGACCACAAGCTGTCACATGGCTAAAAATGGAGGTGATCAAGCAGGAAGTAATATGCTGAACTTTCTAGCAATAACTGCTCACAAATTTATTTAGAGATGTGATTAGGGTTCATTTTGAAGGTAGGAGAGAAAAGCCAGAGGTTAAAGGTTTTAACTGTGGTCCATTTAAAAGTTTTAAGGAACTGTAAACCTAAAAAAATAAGTGTTTGCCAATCGTTTCTATTATTCACAGGGAGGTGAGAATGCTTATTCTCACCTCCCTGTGAAAAATAGTTTGCTTAGGGGACACAGCGGCACTTACCTTACCTGGTGCTCCGCTCACTCCTTCTGATCTGACAGCCGTGTTGCCCGTCTCCCGACCAAGCGCCTATCTGTCCTTCTCTCACGATCGCGCGCCTATCTTTTGTATTGGTGCGCGATCGGGAGAGAAGGACCTGCGAGCGGAGCGCCAGGTAAGGTAAGGTAAGTGCCGCTGTGTCCCCTGAGCCAACTATTATTCACAGGGAGGTGGGATTAAGCGTTCTCACCTCCCTGTGAATAATAGAAACGATTAGCAAACACTTATTTCACTTATTTTTTTTAGGTTTACAGTTCCTTTAAAAGGGTATCTTTGCGCTAAAATAAAAAAAAATCAAATTTTCAAAATCATACTTTATGTATAGCAGATCCCACTGCTCCAAAACATATTTCAGATTTTAATCTGAGCTATAGATTCTGAGAAATGTTCATTTGAAACCACAGCATTTACAGGGAAAGACTAGTCACTCCAGAAGCAGATATTAAACGGTAACCCATCCCCGACTTCTTTGCCTATCTGCCACACACTTTCTGCACTTTTAAGACAATCCGAAGAGAAAAGAAGAAAGGCTGAGGGAGGGGGAGATGTGTAAGCAGAGCAGTGTCCATGGTGAGGCTGTGCAGAACTTAGTGTACAAGACACCACTGAAAGGCAGTGAGTAAGGGAGGTGGGGGCATTCACTTAACATTACTAATTTAACAACAATCAAATAAATCAGTAGATGTGTGAATCCAATGGTAACTTCAGTGCTCTACCCTTCACCGCTCCGTCCCAGCGGTAAGCGACCACACTTCAAAAAGGTAGAAAGGGAGCACCACCACAGCAATCAATACTGCAACAAATTTATTAGCAACATGTTTCGGACCACACAGGGTCCTTTCTCAAGCCCTGTGTGGTCCGAAACATGTTGCTAACATGTTGCTGAGAAAGGACCCGTGTGGTCCGAAACATGTTGCTAATAAATTTGTTGCAGTATTGATGCTGTGTGGTGCTCCCTTTCTACCTTTTTGAAGTTGTAATTTAACAACAAAGCAAGGACAGATAAATATGCAAGTACCACTAGTTTGGACCTC